>JABTTQ020003038.1:0-449739 GCA_016081115.2 Rehmannia glutinosa
ATTCCAGGCAAATCATCCGGGAATACGTCGGCATACTCTCATACAACTGGAATTTCCATGATTGTTTTTCGGCAACCGAGTGGCCATCACATTAACCAGAAATCCCCGACATTTTCCTTTCTTCAAAGATTTTAACCATCTTCAATGCCGATATAATTCGAGGCATTCCACTCACTCTTGCTCGAAAAATATAAATTTGTCTCCCTTTGACGGTTCAAGAATTATTTCTCTTTCGTGACATTTAATGTTGGCCTTATACTTATGCAACCAGTCCATTCCTAGTATGATATCAAAATCCCTCATTCTAATCACATGTAGATCCGCTTCTAGATTCTTCCCATCAAAATCCAATGCCACATTGTTAGACACTAGATCAGTACTTATTGTTTTTCCCGAAGGAAGGCTTATTTCTAGTGTATCACTAACTGTGCAACTCTCAAGACACGTTTTAGCATGAAAATCAGCGGATATGAAAGAATGCGTAGCATCAGTATCAAATAGCACTAAAGCAGGTATATTAGAAACATGTATTATACTGTTAGTGTTCCCGGGTTCTCAGGGCTTCCTGTTGTGTCATGGCAAAAACACGTGCCTGACCCGTTGGTGTCTTTCCCTTCTTATCTGGAAATGTGGTGCAATAATCTGTGTGATGGCCAGGTTGGTGGCATCGGAAACATTTTCCTTGTCCCATTAAGCATTCCCCATAATGATTTCTTCCACATGTTGGACAAGTTGGCTTCACCTTCGTAACCGAATTGCGTTTGCTCGGTCCGACTGTTTACTCGCTACCGTCGCTACTCCGACTCGGACCATTCTATTTCTCTTTCGGAACATTGTCCATCTTTTGGCGGGATGGTCTAATTTCAAACACGAAGCCACTTCTACGAGCTTGTGAAAGCGATTGACAAAGATAAGTCGTCGTTCCCAAACCAGCTTGCACACAACCTATTTCTGGACGGAGACCCCTCCAGAACCTCCTTGCTCTCTTCTCATCCGTGTCTACCAAGTGGGTGGCAAACCTTGCCAACTGATTGAACTTACGTTCATACTCGATGACTGTCATGTTTCCCTATTTCAACTCCAAGAACTCGGTCTCCTTCTGATCCCTATAGGACTGTGGAAAATATTGTTGCATGACCTCCTGTTTAAAGTTAGTCCAGGTCATGCCACGTAGTTGCTCATCTGTCTTTGAGTGAGAGAAAACCTTCCACCAGTGGTCTGCATCTTCTGTGAACTGAAAGGTGGCACACGAGATTCGATGCGCATCAATGCTAGGGATACAGACAAATATTCTCTCCATTGCGCGTAGCCACTCCTCGATTGCGAATGGCCCATCGCGTCTATTAAAGGTTTGTGGTCTGAATCTCCGATACTGTTCCAAAATGTGCACTTCCTCATTTCCACCAGCTGGGTGGCCTGGTGCAGGTGGTACGACATTCTGCTGGGGTAACCCTCGTAGTAAAGCAATGAGATTATTCAGCAAATCGTTGCCAGCATCCCCTTGGCCCTGGCTTGAATTAAGCGACACATTTGATCCATCCCTTCGTGGAGCCATGATCTATAATACAATGGATTGTTTAGTTTTTTAACTGGTATGAGAAGTAAATATAACATCTATCCAACACATAAACACCACAAGACAAGGTAATTAAATCAAAAATATAATTCCACTATTTCAATAGAAATTTCCTTCAAGAGGGTACAATGCGAAATAAAATAAAATAAAAGATCATACTGAATCCTACTAATCTAGAAAAATGAAATAACTCTTACTAGAATAAAAAAAGAAAAGAAAAATGAAATTCAAAACAAAATCCGAGATAATACTAGAAATACTAGTCATCTAACTAGATCCCTCGGATGAGAATAATCCATCTAAATCTTCCTACGGGTCTTCCTCTAGTTCGACCCAAAGAATCATCATCCGAATCAACGTATATTATGTTACGCATGACGGGGTGGCCCACGCCTAAGTAGTTCGACTATAAATCTCTCAGGATCTAAGGTGGTATGGGCGGACGGAACTATAGTCCGTTATGTTGTCACGTACATTTCTTGCGAGGTCACTCCATTCTCAGGGTAGGGTATTGATTAGCTTATCATTTGCTTCATCCAGGGTGATTATTTCTCCAAGATGTTTTATCTCCAACCACATTTCCCTCATTGTTTCGAGATGTTCCTCTCTTGTGGCCCCTAGCTTTCTTTCATAGTTCAAAAACTTATATACCCTCCAATGAAAAATTCGATCTCCCATTCTCTTTCTAAATTGTTTTTATCTTACGCATCATCCTGGAGCATTTCGTATTTACCATATTAGTTCATACATTATTTAGTAAATTATGCGAGTTCATTTTCGTATAGCTCATCATGGATCACCACTTATAAGAGATATTTCTAACATGTTAAGCGAGGTAAAAGTTTGTGAGATATGAAAATACATTTATCACGGAGGTAATATAAAAACAATCACAATTTTCAAGTAACTTCATAACACATGGTGCATTCTCAAGAATTCTCATATTGGAGCAATAAGTAAATTTTACCGATTGGATGCGCATTTCGATGGAGGAATAGTCAAAATTTTTTTTTAAAAAAATATTGCACGCCTACTGAGGAAGGTAGACTGCTCACGATACACATCAGAACGCATACTAGTTTTCGAAATGTTTAGCGTTACTAAAATATAAAAACTACATTTTATAATATCACTATATTTTTTAAAAAAAAAAACAAGTATTTACTACAGCGGAAGCATAAATTAAAACGGATTGATCACAAACTAGAAATCCGAAAACCCATCGTATTGAATAACAATGCAACATTTCATTTCATAAAAATTAGAATAACTGAGTTGTTAATAGAAAATAATGATAACGAAAAAACTAGTTTTATCCCTAACATACGAATACTAATAAATTGAAAAATTCTCACTGGCTTCCCCTCCACCGGCTCCGCACCCATCCGAAAAATCTGAAAACAATTAGTAATAGGGGGGTGAGTAACACATACTCAGTAGGGATCCTAACTGTCCAAATTAAATATATACAAGCATAATTTCATAAATTTAAGCACATATACTTTGTCATTTGGCTGAAGCCGCACATATATTTTGCCATTGGCCGAAGCCTACTTTGCCATTGGCCGAAGCCACACATATACTTTGCCATTGGCCAAACCCACACATATACTTTGCCATTGGCCAAAGCCACACTTATACTTTACCATTACTCTTTGCCATTGGTAGAAGCCACACATATACTTTGCCATTGGCGAAGCCACACATATACTTTGCCATTGTCGAAGCCTACTTTGCCATTTCACATAATAAATACTGATTCTTCACATAAAATAGGCACATCAAGTTCGACAATTATAATCACATTGTCAAGTATATAATTTATAAAATTCTACAAGTACGTATTTAAACAAGACAATTAGCAGTCGCATTTGAAAATGTAAAGAAACCCCTACCTCAAAAGTAGTTGATACTCGTCGAAGCTTTAACTAGAAAGCCTAACCGTCTAGTTCTTCGTCACCTACAATAAATATCGGTATAATTAAGTGATTGAAAATAAATTCTAACTCTAGTTCAAAGTCAAGCCGCTTTTATAAAAGTCGAGGCCCTTAGTAGGTGAAATATGATCATAAGTTTTGGGGCTATTTTGGAAGAAAACAGAAATAATTTTAGTCTTTAGGACTTAATTGCGATTGGTGGGGTCGAAATGAAAACTCTAGGAAGGTCGGTTTGCCTTGTGGGTTAAATCGAGAGAGAAGAAAATTATTCTAGGAATTTGACTAAGCTAGAAAATTCAAGGGGTTCAAATTGATAATTCAAGCAAACTTAAATTGGGAGTGGGGCTTAATTAAAAACTCAATTCATAAAAAAACAAAAACAAGCCCCTGACTCAAAGTTCATACTCAACAACTAACCACAATTCCTATTCCACCATGTGTTATTCCTCTTCTACTGTTCCGGCGAGAAACAGTTTCGGTGAAATCACCATCTTATCTTTTTTTTTACACACTAGACATTCTGCCCTTTCAAAATCCAAAAATATATCTTTGAAAAAAAATCGTAACATATACACTGCCAGTAGTAGCACAAGGGTAGAAGAAAAGAAATGAAATTTCTAGGGTAGTAAAAATAAAGACTTTTGTTGATAAAGTTGGGATATTCCTAAAGTGAAATCAATACATCTATAAAGTAAAAAGAATCGGATGGCACAAACCAGGAGATGTTTGAGAAAAAACAATACCGAGAGGAGAAAACTTGATCGACTTGGTGTATGCTTTAGCCTTTAAAGATTTTACGTGCCAAGACTAGTAACAAAACGAAATTATAGATACGGGGGAAAAGAATTGCGTGGAGTAGTGGGAGTTGAGTGTTTTTCGCTCTTAAACCCTCTTAATTAACGTGGTTGAGGCCTCCCAATTACTTAAGCTGATTTTGGTGGGATTTGGGCTCATCTAAAGGAGTTTTAAAAAAACAAAACTCTATAATCCCATTAAAAACTTTATCACTAAATAAATATTTATATATATATATATATCGAGATATATAGTTATGATAATTTTTATATTTAAATGGAATAAATAAATATGTAATTAATAAACTAATAAATAATATATAAAATAAAAATCGGATATTACGAGATCCGAGTTTAGACTAAGAACAATAGGAAATGTTATAATTGTGGTGAACATGGCCATTACATAAAAGAATGTACTAAATCCGGGAATAACCGAACAATAATCAAAACAATAATCGAATAACAAGAACCAAACCAATGATTACGTGAACTTGACAACCGGCAATGATCATATGGGTGATGTGTTTACGGTGCATGAGTTGCATGATTCTGTGAATGTTGTGCCTTCAAATTCTTTCAGTGAAAATGATTGGCTTATTGACTCTGCTTGCACATTTCACATGACACCTTTTAAACACTTGTTTGCCACTTATACTTCTGTGCAAAATGGATTTGTTTCCATGGCTAATGATAAGAAATGTCAAGTAATTGGTGTTGGTCTTTGTGTCTTAAGACTTGATTCTGGTTTTGTTTTGACTCTAAATGATGTAAGGCATGCTCCGATCCTCAATAACTTGATCTCCTATGCTATGCTTGAGCATGATGGTTATGAGGAAGATGGGGTAAGGGTTTGATGAAAATCATGAAAGGGTCTCTTATTATTGCTAAAGCTGAAAAGAAAAGAAATTTGTATGTTTGCTATGTTGAGTTGTTCCCTGTGTGCAAAATTCTGTGAGTAATGTGAACTCTGTGACCAATTTGAACTCTGTGATCGACAAAATTGAACTTTAGCATAAAAGGCTTGGTCATATAAGTTTAAAGGACTTGAATTGTTGCATAAAAAAATTTGTTTTGGTAATGATAAACTTACTTGTGTGCCTTTCTGTTACTAATGTGTTTTTGGTAAACAACAAAAAGTTAGCTTCCCTACTTCCTCTTACCCAAAACAATCCTCTTGCACTGAAATTCTTGAATACTTACATGCTGATGTTTGGGGCCCTGCCAGTGTTCCTATCTATGGTGGGAATAGGTATTTTCTATCTGTGATTGATGATTTTTCAAGAAAAGTGTTTGTATTTCGTATGATGAAAAACAAGGCCGATGTTTTTGAAAAGCTTCAAAATTGGAAAACCTTGATAGAAAATCGATTGGAAAAGCGATTAAGTATTTGAGAATGATGAGTTGGAATTTTGTAACCAACTCATTGATCAACTTTGTGTTGATTCAAGCATTGTAAGGCACAAGTCCATGCCTTACACCCCTCAACAAAATGGGGTTGCTGGAAGATGAATAGAACTCTTTTGGAAAGGGTGAGAAGTATGTTGAGTACATCTGGACTTTCCAAAAAGTTCAGGGGTGAAGATGTTCATACATGTGCCTATGTGATTAACAGATCACCATCTGTACCTTTGAAAGGGAAATACCCTAAACAAGTTTGGTCTAGTAAACCTGTGGACTTTTTAAATTTAAATTTTTTGGTACATTTCGCCATTGTCCACCAAAAGGTTGACAAACTTGATCCAAAATCTTTAAAATGTGTTTTTTTTGGATACCCTGATGGGGTTAAAGGTCTGATTGTGGTCCAAATCTGAAAATAGTTTTAAAGTATTAATTAGCGGGGATGCGGTCTTTAATGAAAATGAGTTTTTCAACTTTGATGTTTCTAAAAATGTTTCAAACTCAAAACCCCACGCTCCTAATAAGGTGGAGCTTTCTAATGTGCCTTTCTTACTGTGACTAATAATCGATATGATTGATCTTTGAGCATGATAATATGAATGCTAATGATGTGCACAATGTCATTGAGAATGGTAATCTTTGATTTGAATGACAATGTGCATGATGAATTCCCTCTAGTTGACACTAATCGAATGATGAGCATCTTTGAAAATGATAGCTTGAATGACTACGTGTTAATTAGATATAGAACTAGAAGGAACATTAGGATTCCAAACAAGTTTCTTGATTTTCACTTAACTTCTTATGTGTTCTCTGTGTTTGAATCAATTGAGAATTCGAGCTTAAAACCTACTCGAAACTATGAACTCAGATTAGTTCGTGAAATGGCTAAGTCTTTATGCAAGATGAGATGACTTCTCGTATATTAATAATACCTGGGAACTTGTTCCAAAACCGCAAATTGTTCTATTATTAATTGTAAATGGTTGTTTAAAGTTAAACAAGAAAATGAAGGTGTTAGATACAAAGCTAGATTAGTAGCAAAAGGTTTTACTCAGAAAGAAGACATTGATTACACTTAGATTTTTGCACCTATTGTGAAGTTTGTAATTGTGAGAATTATGCTAGCTTTAGTGGCTCATTTTATTTGGGAACTAAAGCAACTTGATGTTAAAGCGATTTCTTACATGGTGATTTGGAAGAACAAATTTTCATGAAACAACCTGAGGGTTTTGAAGATAAAACCAAACTAAACCATGTGTGCTTATTGAAAAAGTCTTTGTATGGATTAAAACAATCACCTGAAAGCGAGTGGAATAAGAAATTTGACGGTCATGCTTGATTTGAAATTTTGTAGAAGTCAATTTGATCATTGTCGTATTTCAAACTTGATCTAAGTCTCATGTTTTCTTCTTGCTCTATGTTGATGATATCTTTTTTTGGTCCTTGCATTAAGATTGTTGACTATGTGAGAAATTGCTTAAGTGCTAAATTTGATATGAAATTCTTAGGTGATGCTAAGAAAATTCTTGGTATGAATATTGATAGGGATAGAAATAACTCTATGATTTATATTCATCAATCATCATATGTTAAAAAGGTTTTACAAAAGTTTTCTATGAGTGATGCAAAATCTGTGAATGTCCCTCTTGCTTCTCATTTTGTGTTAAGTAGGGATCGAGTCCCAAAAAATGATTCGAAATTCTTTCTATGCAAAAACATTCCTTATGTTAATGCCATTGGATATGTTATGTACTTAATGGTGATCTTAGACCATACATTGCTTATGTTGTTTCTTGCCTTAGTAGATTTATGTATAATCTTGGAATGGTGCATTGGAATGCTTTGAAGTGGTTATTTAGATATCTTAGACATTCAACTGATTATTGCCTCAAATTTTCTAAGTGTGAAAATGGTGTTGTTTTAAAAGGATATGTGGATTCCAACAATGCAAATGATAAAATAATGAGAAAATTTACAACTTCTTATGTTTTCACTCTATGTGGTTCTTGTATCGGTTGGAAATCCAGTTACAACATATTGTGGCTTTGTCTACTACATAATTAGAATATGTTTTTATTCTTGAAGCTTTAAAAAGAAGCCTTATGGCTAAAAGGACTTTTTAAATTGGTTTTCTCAAATAAAAGGTTGTTGTATTTTCTGACTCTCAATCTGGTATACAACTTTGCAAAAACCCAGTTTTTCACGATAGAACCAAACATATTGATGTGCGTTTTCATTTTATTAGAGACATTGTTTCAAAAGGTTTGGTTAATCTTGAAAAAGTGGCATCTGTGAATAATCCAGCTGATATGGGTACTAAGTGTCTACCCTTATCAAAGTTTAAAACTTGTTTAAAAATTCTCAATTTTGACACTGGAGATTAGTCTGTCCCTTGGTGATTACCCTGGGCTTGCATGCTTACTCTATGTTTGCTTGTAAGTCCAAAACCAGTTGGACTAATACTTGCTTATGCTTGTATAAGTCGACACCTAAAATCCGGTGACATAAGTGTTTTTGGTACTATAATGAGCTCGGTGCTTATTATGGTAAAGCCCTACTTAGCTATGTCTTGGGTAGGTACTCGCGATGATGATGACCGGTTTAAATTTTTCCCAGGTTTGTCTAATGAAATCCAATGAGCCAAAGGTGGAGATTGTTGAGTAATTGGCCCATTAGCTTTAATTCTTGGCCCATATCTTATGTTCTTGGCCCAAATGCAACCCAAAAGCCTCAAGCCCATTTCTTATACCCGTTGAGTTACCCGGGTCGTGGGTTGGGACTGCGGCACCCGTTTTGTGAGTCGCGGATCATTTACTCTTAATCGGGCGTTGATTATTGCCTCTCGATCTTGGCCATTCATCCAGGACTATAAACGGGCTCATCAGAACCACTAATCCTCATTGTATGTTTTCACTCTCTCTCTTCACTCTCTCACTCATCTCTCTCGAATCTTCTTCTCTGTCTCACCTTCTCTGTGAAATTCGATCTCTCATCGGAGTTCTGTGAAATCTTGAGTGTTTTTAGTTAGATACGAGTGTTTGCTTCTCTAGTTCACCTCCTTTGTGGACGAAGGCGAGTTGGGGAAACTAGGGTTTCGGGAAGTTAGGGTTTGTGTGATTCGATCTTTTCTCGGGTCTCTGGGTGTAGATCCGGGTTTTCTGTGAGGTTTTGTGGAATGCTTTGTGGTCTGTCTTTAGATTCTCAGTGATTTCTCGGTGACTAATGTGGTGGTTGTTTAGGAAAAGCGTCTTGAGCCGAATAATTTCAATATTCGGGTCTTGGGTTGTTATCCTTTATATTCTTAGTGTTTTATATTTCCTTTACTTGTAATTTTCGGTTTATCATTTGTACTTTACTTTTCGCAAATCGAGTCTAGTGTATATTTGTATAATAGGCTTGATTGAGTCGATGGTCGTTTTGGTACTTCGTGTATCAATCTATTAATGCGAGATAGATACCCAACAAGTATCAATCACCACCTAAAAATCCAGGTGTCATTTTTCTTCTCTGTTGAGTGTTTAATGTGTTAAAAGGGGTTTAAACTGCTAGCTGGTCTATAAAACCGAATGATGAAATGCCATAAGGCCCATAACGCTTAAACAGTTGACGTTAATCCGATCATATTTAACTTTGTGAGTGTCGAATTGAAGTAGAAGTTCATTTTTTTGTTTAATCACTACTACAAAATATAGATTTTACATCGTGTGTTTACATCGGTTGTTGCAAGAAAAGATGTTAAAAAAGCCCGGTGGCAGATTTGTAATTTTTTAAAATATGTCTACATCGTTTGTTGTAGTAACCCGATGTAGAGTTGCTTTAATGTTTGCCCTATTTCCCGTCGCCCTCTCTTTTCCTCGCTCACTATTTCTTTCTCCTCTCTTAGGCTATCTCCGTAGAGCGTTTCCTCTGCTACCAGAAGCGGGAGAATCAAACAATAGACATTTTTGGTGCTCATAAGGTATTCGGTGTGTTAACAAGCACCCGAACAGAGTTGTCGCGATAAAGTGGAGATCTCAAGGCTTGGTGGGATCTCTTTCACATGATATAGGTAATCTCTTCTTTCTTAGTACCACTATTCTCGAAAATAATAGTTTGAATGGCCTAATTCCTCAAGAAATCGGTCTCTTAAGGCGATTTGAATTATTTAGTAATAATTCCTTCTTTGGTCCAATTCAAGAAACCTATCCCAATGCTCAAATCTCGTTTATCTTAACTTGATTGATGAACCAAGCAATTTTTGTAATCTGTCATTATATACGCTTCATATATCGTAATTCGGGAATACGTGTGTTTTCCGTTTGTTGTTTTTGTCGTCGAAAAGTCATTTACGTTTTGCATTTGTTACATCTTCATTTGGAATGGGTGTGTCAATTTCTTGTTAATATACCGTCTTGTTGATTTTCTTATTTTGGTTCACCATGTGTTTGTTATAATTTCCCAATGGGGGCTTGGCATTAACAATCTCACGGGTCCGTGTGCGAGCTTGTATTTTTAATTACCAAGTTTGAACACGAGTTAGTGTCTCAAACCCCATGTTTCAAATGTCGAACTTGTTGGCAAAAAGTATTAAAACAATCCTTAATCCATTTTAGTCATGCTAACCTTGTAGCATACCAATGTAGGTGTCATATCGTAAAACCGCAGGCCAAACGAGTGCGATTGAATGGGAAATCAATGCGGAAAAGGGTTGGTTTAAATCGTTGCGGCATTTGAAGAAAATCGGTGTAGTGAGTGGTCTTCTTGTCCAGGTTTGATCGATTCATATTGTACTTCAATTTGTATAGCTTTGGTAATGACCAATGATAAAACTCGTAGCTTTTGATCGATTCATGTTGTATTTCAATTTATATAGCTTTGGTAATGACCAAGTTTTGCCATTACGGGTTTTAGTTGATTCTGCTCTAATGCAAAGCTTTCTCTGGGCACAATTACGTGGCCAGCCAGGCTTATTTGTTTGAGTTTCAATACTTGAATAATGGGTGTGGCATTTTAGGTATTCCTAAAATTTATTTGCTTCATTGAGATTGAAGACTTGATGTCTTATTTGTCTAATATTTGAATTTCTTTCAGGTGAGCCATTTGTGGGACTTGATAGTTCACAATTTCTACAGCCACAAGGAAGTGTTCCTTCGAGGGCTTGTGAGGTAACTTCACATTTAATTTGCTTTTGTTTTTCCATTTGTATGCCAAACCCCAATTTCACCCTTTGACTTGAATATATTGTTCTACAATCAAAATGTGGTTTCCTTATCATTAGTTTTATTCAGTTTCATTTCAGTATCATGAAGCAAATTATTTGGGTTTATGTATATTGGACGTGTTAGTGTGATTGTATCATTTTTAGTGACTTGTATACAACTGGTGGCACATGGACCTGTCCATTTTGAAGTATGCTTATGTTGCCTATGGAGTTGAGCACTGTAATTTACTAGATTAAAGATTTATTGGTGCATGATTGTTGGCCTATCACATTTTGCACCTTTTTTTGGATTTGCAAAATTTTGATAAATCTACAAAATTGAATTATCTGAAACTAACAAGGAATTTAATTAGTAAAATATACCACAAGTAGTTTTGCTAAATCAACACTATTGAGTTGCAGAGCTTTATATGGAACATGGAAAAAACCTCAAAGAGGTAGTTTTGCTTGTTCTGTGAATTAACCGGAACTCAACTAGTTGTTAAACTTACCATTCATTCCTACCTAATTTTGTGAGCATAATACAATATATTTGTGTAATGTAGTGAAAACTGAAGCAGAATTAGGTGAAAATGACATGGAAGAAGTTCAAAAATTGTTATTATCTGCTGCTAGAGATTGTGTTCCTCCGGATAGGAATTCTTTCGTTGAGTTCCAAGCCAACACTGGAGTCGAGGTATCCTTTTCCTTAATGTGTGGTAACTGCTTGGCCAATCAAATTTGACATGTTTGTGAGCTAAGACTTGCCAGCAAATGTTGTGATGAGTGTTTCATCATAATATTTATGGATAATTACCAAATTACCCTGAGGTTTGGGTTAATTACAAAAAACCCACAGGTTTATGAAAATTACAAAAAAACCCATTAGGGTTGATTCTGTTTTACATTTTGCCCTCTTCATAAGCAAAAACATTTCAAACTCCCCATTACATTTGTAAAAATATTGCAATTATCCCCTTACATTTAACACAAAATACATTTGACACAAAATTAAACCTCAAGGGGCTTTTTTTAATTTTCAAATATCTGTTTTTTTTTTTTTAATTATCTCAAATCTCGGGGGTGTTTTTTTGTAATTATCCCTAATATATATGGGGTGCATTGACATATTCGTGCAATATAATACCTAATTTTAAGGGTTATTCTAGGAAGAAAAATTAAGAATGCTGGTGCTTTATTAAATTTATCCAGACTGGCATTGTGATTAAATTTCTTGTGAAAGGCAATTTTTTTTTATTGTTTTTCAAAATGTCCTGAAGCTATTGAATTAGAATAGGAATGCTACCACTCTGTTTGCATGATGGCTATTCCAGCCTACTTCACTGGCAGGAGCCTTGTGGAATTTATTTTTTGTTGTTTGGCCAGAAGTTTAATTCTTAGACGAGAGTATACAACGCAACCTTTTTTCTACTCATTCTAGACTAATAACTCCCATTGACATTTTTTCTACAAATATGAAAAGGACAAAAAAACTAAATTTTCTACTTTAGTCTGTAATATTATATTGTCATCCTTTGGAATAGATTTGCCCTTGGATGTTTCATGAGGAAAATATGTCCCCATATCTAACCAATCATTTGTTTGCATAGCAACCAAGGTTTGTAGATCCTCTCAATGTGACAGCAATGGCATGCCCAGCTTTACCACTTTGCCCTTTGGCCATTACAGAAGCCGAGCGTGGAATACCCGACCTCCTTAAGCGGGTTCGAGCTGTATTTGAGAAGGTACAATCTATTTCTTTATTCTGAAAAGGGATAATTACAAAAAACATCCCTGAGGTTTGGGGTAGTTAGTTACAAAAAACCTAGAGAAGTTTCAAACATACAAAAGAAAAAACCCGGAGTTTTGATTATGTCTTAAATGTGAGGGGATAAATGTAATATTTTAATATTTTTACAAATGTAAAGTGGGTGTTTTAGATGTTTTTGCTTATGAAGGGGGCAAAGTGTATAATTTTCGAAACCTTTTTTTTTTTTTTTTTGGGGGGGGGATTATTAGCTCAAAGCCTCAAACCTAAAGGGTAGCTTTTGTAGCTATCCCTTCTGAAAATAATTTATAAGCTAGTAAAGTTGGAATTGTTGTCGGATTCAATATTTGATATGATGCTTGTTTGATAAAACCTTTTATCATGTTATTTTAGGTTGGTCTCAAGTATAACGAATCTGTGGTTATAAGGGTAACTGGCTGTCCCAATGGTTGTGCTAGACCGTACATGGCTGAACTCGGCCTGGTTGGTGATGGTCCAAATAGTTATCAGGTAACAAAAGCGTCTGCTTGAACTTTATGAGTGCTGGAATTTTCAATTATGACCGAGTGGCTTTATATTGTTGTTGCAGATTTGGCTCGGAGGGACACCTGGCCAAACTTCACTAGCAAGAGTGTTTAAGGATAAGGTTAAGATTCAAGATCTTGAGAAAGTTCTGGAACCTTTGTTTTATCACTGGAAACGCAAGCGCCTTTCTAAGGAATCATTCGGTGACTTCACAAACCGCATGGTAGGCAATTATTTGGATAAGGCTACTAGCCTATATCCCCTTACACCTTTTTTTTCTAAATCTGCTGATGCCATGTCAAAAAGTGGCTTTGACCGAGTCAATTAACAAAAATACCCTCGAGTTTTTTCTTATTACAAATTGCACCTTCAAGATGGGGGGGTATTTGTTAAGCAAATACAAATACAAACCTTTGAGGGTGTTTGTAATGCCTTAAGAGGGTATTTGTAATTTGATAGATAACTGAATTTTTTGTTTTTGTTTTTAACCATTTTTATAATAACTAGGTTACAAAAACTACCGTTGAGTTTCAGCCTAGCTACAAAAAAATAAAAAAATTCAGCTATCTTTAAAAGTTACAAAAACCAGCCTTGAGGGTTACATTTGTCTTACATTTTTCACTGTAGTTAGTGGAGCTAATGAAATGCCGATGTCGCAAATATTTTTACATCCCTCAACCTTTCTAAATATTATAAATAACCCCAACTTTTCATCTTACGGTTTAAAATTACGTCCCTCAATTTTTCTAATACAAATGGCGGAAGAAAAGTTGGGGTTATTTGTTATATTAGAAAAGTTGAGGGGTGTAATTGTAAAATATTTGAAGATGTCAGCAAATTTTGAAGGGGTCAACTGATAGGGGCAAATGTAACACGAATGTAAACCTCAAGGGTGGTTTTTGTAATTTTTAGAGTTAGTGGGTATTTTTGTAATTAGGCCAAACCTCAAGGGTAGGTCTTGCAATTATCCATAATAATTATCATTTTCGCTAAATCAATGAACTAAAAACGAACTATGGTTCTTGCCCAGGGCAATGAGAAACTCGTGGAGCTGGTCGATAAGTGGGAAGGAATACCATTAGGAGCATCACGCTACAACTTGAAACTTTTTGCTGACAAGGAGACATATGAAGCGATGGATGCTCTAGCAAGACTCCAAGATAAGAATGCTCATCAATTGGCCATGGAAATAATTCTCAATTACGTAGCCTCAAACGGAAATGGTAAAAAAAAACTCATGATCCGTAACTTTGGTAAGCCAAGTTGATGGTTATTTTGCATTCCTACGTATTTTAGGCCACTTGGTTCAGTTTCATTTGTTAATCAGATGCCAGTTATCTCATGCATGAATGCTGAGTTGTTTTGCTTATCTTGATAAATGATAATCTGAACGATGAAAAGAGGGAGAACTGAAGATGACTCAAATAATTTTACTACAGTTCGAATATTTTTACTTCTTTTCGGTAAAATGGCTATTAACTATAGACTCTTTCGGAACTATGTGATTGAATGGGTTGAAAGCATTTATCTGTTGTTTTTCCTTTGTTGAAATTGGTATACTGATTGCATATTAGAGTCACAAATAATACTGAGATTTCCATTTCTTGAAATTACTTGTAAAACTTAAGCATGGAATCTAATTGCAGGAGGTTGAGCTGGAGGAGTAGGGCGACAAGGAAGGCTCAGAAATTAACGATGCTCGAAATGTCATTACAGAGGTTGAACAGTTATTTCAATCTTTTGAAGATTAGCTGAAAAACTCGATCTAGTTCTTTTGAAAAAAGAAAATCTTTTTACTTTCCCCCCTAAAAGCTGCATGTGCTGTTGATTTTTTAGACGTACATATACATGTCCCTCATCCATTGAAGTGGAATAAGAAATGGAACAGGAAATCTGATTCCCGAAAAAGGAGCCAATGGCGACTAAAATATTTGGGTACCACCATGCAGTTTTTTGGGTCATCATGAACTGAAATATTTCGATTGATGGGAAACAAGTTGTAACTCCTTGTCATATCCTGTTTTAGGCTGTTTTTGAAGAGGAAGCTCTCTAATTTGCAGTGGATGGCAATTGTTCTATTGGCTATTGGAACGACCACAAGCCGGTGCCTCTAGGATCTTTTTACTCATTCTTTTATCTGACTATAAGTATGCAGTGGGAAGATAATTGAGCAAACTGACTTATTTGGCGTATATGGTTATTGTTGTTTGTCAAGATTTCATAGTTTGGTGAAAGAGTTTGCCTCTAAATGTATCAGAAGTGCAGTTTGAACTATTAAATGGACCATGGATACATAAAGTTATCCGGTTGTGATTTTTAGTCGTCGGACAAACTTTGCCACCAATATGTTTTAAAATCCCCGCATGTTAGAAGTATATTATCCGGTAAAAATGAAATGTTGGATAATGTATGATTTTGAAGTAGACGAAGATATTACGTGGTTATAATGGCATGAAAGCGTGTTTGCTTAAATAACAATTAATGCTGGCTGTTTTCTTCCTCCTAGCACTTCATAAATATGCATGCATATGAACTGTTGTATAGTTTGGAGGCGATTAACATCAATTATTTAAATTAAGCTTGCAGGTACAGAGCCCCAACGGAGGAGTATGATAGAGGAAGGGATTGAGTGGGATAGGATAAGGGCACCAACCATAGGACGTGTAGGATGGATAAGGAATCTTTACTACTTATTTGAGGATAATTGTAGAGTGATTATTAATAACTTTTCGGGGTATGTAATTACTAGAATCCTTTTGTGTCATATTTGTATGTAATTTTCATTAATGGAGAAAACTTATGTAGGTTGTTGAATATGTGGTGGGAACATATTTGTTGTGTGTGATTTGTTTTGTTGGATTTGTGCAATGATGAAACGTCGTCGTTCTTTTGATTTATGAAATTTTAGGTTTTATTTTTGCTGTATGAAATTGCAGATTGGGCTTCGTTTTATGAAGTAGGTATTTAAAAAATGACGATGTTACAGCGGTTATAAACCAAACCGCTGTAAAAAGTGAAATATTACATCGGTTATTATGTTAACCGTTGTAAAATGTTTGTCATATTTACATCGGTTGTTTTCAACAACCGATGTAAATGCTCGCTTTTTTACATCGGTTGTTTTGTTTCGGATGTAAATGCTTATTTTTTTACATCGATTGTGTTTGTAACCGATGTAGGAACTTTTCTCCTACATCGGTTCTGTGACCGATGTAAAAAAGGCCCACATTCCACTACGCTGGATTCTACATCGGTTGAAAAACCGATGTAGAATGTGGCCCAGAACCGATGTAAAAAGACTGTTTTGTAGTAGTGAATGAGCAAAACATCATATTCTAATTTCAAATAGCACTGTCTGATGGGAAGACAACTTCTTAAGGTTGACATTGCCATTTAACCAATGTGTATCTTGCATAATCATTGCAATAAATATAATCTTCAATTGGAAAAGAAACGATAAATAGACAAACAGATATATGACCCACAAAAATGCAAATTCATAATTAGATGACAACTGAAACTGCTACAATAAACAAAATAGTTTAATACTTAAATAGAGAAAATCGAAGAAAACAAATATTGCCACCTAATTTGTACACCGGTATTTCATATGGCAAGCGGGAAAAATTTAATTTACAAACGCAACTTGTACATAATATATGATCAACGATTCAAAACAAAACAACAACTCAACCTTAATCTCCACCTCCACCACCACCACCTCCACCACCACAACCGCCGCCACCTCCACCACCACAGCCACCACCACCGCAACCACCGCCGCCACCCCCACCACAACCTCCACCTCCGCCCCCGCCTCCGCTCTACGTCCCCGGATCATGCGAGCCATTGTCGACACAAGCAAAAATAAGCATAGACATGATTGAAACGGACAAAACAATCATGCCGAGCATGTACATGAACCCTGAGCCCTCAAAAACAAGACCTGTTTCACTTGCCCAATTATTCCCATCATTTGCCACAGCTAAGAGTCTAACCATTTTGAACCTGCCAATATTATTTTGGATATATATAATTTCATATGTAGCTTATAATGTTCATTTTTGGAATCATTCTTGTTCAATTACTTCTAATAAACGTAACCATGTCTGTTTTTTTATGGTTTTCAGGCCCCTTAACTTAGTCAGCTTGAAATTTCTGCCGAAACACACCTGCATTTTACATTTATATAATAAATTTAGGCAAAAACTTGCGTGAGACGGTCTCACGGATTTAGATCCGTGAGACGGAGCTCTTACACAAAGTTTTAAAGGTTTTTTTTTTCAGATTTTATTTTTCTTAGGGTTTATATTTGTTTTTTTAGGGTTTATTTTGTTTCTTGGGTTTATATTTAATTGATTTGGGTGTTTAGGATTTTTAGTTTTTTTTAGGGTTTATTTTTTATCTTTTGGGTTTATTTTTGTTTTTCGGGTTTATTTTTCATGGTTCATGTTTTTAGGGTTTATTTTTGTTTTTTCATGGTTCATTATTATGTTTAAATTTATTTTCATGGTTCATGTTCTCAAGACGGAGCCCGTAGGAGGTTCGTCTCACGTATTTAGATCCGTGAGACCGTCTCACAAGAGACTTGCTCATAAATTTATGTTCAAATGTGTGAAATTTCAATTGAATATGATTGGTCGTAATATCATGTTATCCAAGACGATCAAATTAGTCTAGTGTACGGAAGTGAACTTGAATTGGTCTAATTAATTTTAAAATTTATTCTTCCTTTTATTTTAATCTTTTTTGATTCATAAAATTATTAATATTTCACGGTTCATGTTCAATTTTTTATTTTTGTTTAATTATATTTCATGTTTCATGATTCACTTTTCATGTTTAATTTATGTAGTTTTTAAATTTTGATTTCTTTATTTTAATTTTTTTGAATTCATATTTCATATTTTAGGGCTTCCCTCATTGATATAAGTTCATGAGACTGTCTACTAAAAGACTAATTAAACTTCGACAAAAACTTATATGAGACGGTCTCATGGGCATTGTTCATGAGACGCATCCTATATACAATTAGACTTTCAACCCAAACCCAAACCCATAAAAAGAACACAAAACTCCTGTCAGACCGTCTAACAGGTCGGGACCGATGGCATTTCCGTAATATTAGCAAAGTGGTGTTTTAGTAGTTTTCAGGGGCCACCGGTATTAACAGTCCTTCTGAAAAGTATTAGCCGTCCTTCTAAAAAGTATTAGTAGTTCTTCTGAAATGTATTAGTAGTTTCTGGAGAGTATTTTAGTATTTCTCCTAAATATACCCGAAATGTATTAGCAGTCCCTCAAAAACGTATTACTAGTTCCTCGAAAAAGTATTAGTAGTTCCCTGAAGAGTATTTTAGTAGTTTCCTGAATATAATAAAATTTTCTCCCGAAATGTATTAGTTGTCCCTCGAAAAAATATTAGCAGTTTTTCGAAAATGTATTAGTAATGTTTCTCACGGCCTCTGAAATTGCGGAGATAGTGCATTTCACGGAGCTTGTCCAAACTGAATATATCGTGGGGAATGTTTTTGAGTTTGTTCAGAATTCTTTCCTCGACGTCTGTCTTGAGGATAAGAGCGTAAGAAGAACCGAGGAAAGAATTATTGATCCTATGAATTCTTGAACCAAGAAAGAATGTTTGTACAAATGGATGAATTATTGTTTTGTGTAGTGTAATTTGATCATATGAATCTTGATAATAAATCTTGGTCTTTTTTTGATCACAATGTCATGATTAATTATCAGCTCCAAGATGGGGATGTGATAATTTATATAGGTCATGAAGATGACTTTTAAGAGACAGAGAGAGAAAGAGAGAGGAAACAACACTCAGTAAGGAAAAGAGAGAAAGGAGGTTGGATCACTTCTTTTAAAGATTCGGGTTGGGTTTGGGGGATCCTAGCTCAAAGAACCCATGATTTTGTGTTTTGTAAGATCCGTCTTATGAATTAAATCCATGAGACGTCTCACACGAGACCACCTCTTAAACTTCACTTTTTTATGCCTAGTACAATCACCACAAGAAAATAAGAAAATTCCAATAGAAAAAGTTCGTTGGAATTTGGCCAATTTTCACACGAAAACCAAAAAAAATTCAAAATTTATTTTACAACACTAGAAACTGGAAATAGTCCATGACCATACAAAAATCAATTAGTGTTCGAATGTTGTAGCGTTCGAATATTTTTTCTATTTCCATACAACACTAAAATCTCAAAATTTGTTTATCATTAGATATTGTAATTTTCCAACGGAATGCTGTAGCATTCGAATTTTTTTCCTATTTCGTTAGAAATATGGAATTTGATTATTTTATTGTAGTGAATCAATTAGTTTTGTATCAAATATCCCCTTACAAAGACTACAACTAAAACCATTAGATACTCCCTTAACCAATAAAAATTATATTGAATGACATTAATACACTTAAACTAAATAAACCGTGCCCCGACTGATGTGACGATACTCTAGGTCGACCAAAAACAACAACAATTGAAACTACTATAATATAATAGTTTAAAACTTAAATGGAGAAAATTGAAGAAACAATTATTGCCACCTTAATTTTTTTTTTTTTTGTGTACATATGGTAAAGCATGAATAATTAATTAATTTTACAAACGCAACTTGTACATAATATATTCGACACACGCTTATCAGGCATGCTCGACACTCGACAGTTCTGGTAACAAAACACCACTGGAACCTCAAACTCAACAGCCACCACCACCTCCGCCACCACAGCCGCCACCACCGCCACCACAGCCGCCGCCAGCGCCACCACCAACACCGCCACCACCAACCCAACCTCCACCTCTACGTCTCCGGCCGGTCGTCCCAGAGCCATCGTCGGCACAAGCAAAGATAAGCATAGACATGATTGAAATGGACAAGACACTCATGCCGAGACATGATTGGTGTCAGTTTTGTATTGGGTAATTGCTTGGAACTAAATATGGATTGATAACTATTCCGATCCCTTGACCAATAAAAATTATATTGGACATAAATACTCTCGAACTATATAAAATGTTAAGTTCAAAAATATTTTAATTGGTTTTTGAGCTAATGAGAAAATCACACAAGTAACTAAAGGTTAATTAAAGTACTGTCGCTCTAGTTGTTTTATGAGTACTTCTTATGTGAGATCATCTCACTGATTTAAATTGAAAAACGAATCCAACTCATTTTATAAATCAAAACAAATTAGATCCAAATTCAAATAAATTAACTAATATGAGTCGTTTTAGGATCCGTTTACGAAATTTATCCGTAAGACCGCCTCATATGAATTTAAATCTTGTTTTATTGAGAATAGCATTTTAACCCGCAATGCTTATAAAAAAGTATCGTATATTAGGACTCATATCCTGGATGAGAATGTGGGACTGATCTAACAAATATTTTAAAATAATATATATGTTATAGAACAACAATTTAAGAGAATTATTATAGAACTATCAAAATATTAAGAAATAAATATTAGAGAGAGATGATATTGTAGAGTGAAAATAATTCTTTCTATTTCTCTTTGATATTGTTGTGTATTATTATTCAACAAACTTCAACAATTTATAGGTAAAAATGTAAAACTATTCAAGCATATATATTTATGCTTCCTCCATTATATTTGCTAAAGTCTATTGATGTTTCTTCCACTAATTTTGATAAATATGCTAAAGTCCACATCAATTGACAAATTATCACAATAATATAGATATATATTGGGCTAATGGAGCGAATACTTTGACTTATTTATGCTGTCCATTCTTTGTTGTTGATATCAGCCAGCGCAAATTGAACATGACTTGATCTACTGTTGGTATAATTTATATAAAGGCTACATTTTTGGTTTGACCTATTCATAAAACATTAATTATCTTTCAAAATTATAAATACTACATTAAGTTATAAGTTATAACAAACACTCCTTGAAGTTTCTATTTTCTTTTCAAATATAAAATACCCCTACTGATGATGCAATTTCTAATAGAAACAAATATAAATGAATAGTTATAATTCTGATAAATAACTTAGTTCTTTTCTAATTAGACTAAACCTCAAGGTATTTTCTAAGACCATCTCCAACCCAACTCTAAAACCCACACCAAAACACCAAATATCTAAAAAACATCCTCCAACTCAACTCTAAACATCACACCAAATTTGGTGTAATGAATAGTGTTACACCAAATTTGGTATAACACTATTCCTTTACACCAAATTTGGTGTGATACAAATATTCCCTCTTTGCCCTCCAATTTTTTCTATTTCAAACTTTTAATTCCTATTGTATCCTATATTTGATATATAATTCATTTGTAACATGGTTTTAGTTATTTAAATTTTGTATATAATTATTATTTTGGATGAACAATAGTTAATATTTACCAATAAATTATTATAAACTAAACTTAAAATTTTGATAAACTAAAATAATTAATAAACAAAATTATAATTTAATTAAAAAAGCATCAAAGTCTATCATAAAATAAAAAACACTAACATTATAATTAAACTTGAAATTTAAATATACTAATTTCAAGAATTAGTAATGTATTAATTTTTTTTGTCTTTAAATATTTGTTTTAGGTTTGTCGTTTTTTTATTGTCTAGTGTGCAATTTAGTATTTTTATTTATTGTGATATTAGTTGTAATATTAATTTTGCAATATAATTAATTAATGTAATATTAGTTAAATATAAATTTTTATTTAGTTACATTAATAATAATAAATATAAGCAAAAGAAATAATTGCATAAATAAATAAATTTGCTATTCCAAAATGAAAAGAAAATATTAAAATACTCATTTGGTGTAAGATTTAGTGTAGTGGGTTGGAGATGGGTTTTGCAAAATTACACCAAAACACCAAATTTGGTGTGATTTTCACACCAAATTTGGTGTTATGGGTTGGAGATGTCCTAATGAACTCTTTAGGCCGCGATTGGATATGAGCAAGATTTCATTTTCGCTCTTCGGAGAATTTTTTCCGACCAAACATGCTATTGTTTATCAAAATTTTTGAGAAAATATACTATTCTCTCACTTTCATTTTTTCTCATTTTTTCTTTCACCAATCACATCCACACATTTTTTCACAAAAACCAATCATTGTTACACACTCTTAAAATTTTTCAAAAACTTTCATAGAATTTCTTTTCACTATTCTCTAGCTTAAAAGAAAATTTTCAAAATGAATTTTTGATTTATTTTTTGAAAGAAGTGCTTTCATTTTCACATTTGTATGTTAATAATTGTGGAGCAAGTCTCTTGTGAGACGGTCTCACGGATCTAAATTCGTGAGACGGACCTCCTAAGGGCTCCGTCTTGAGAACATGAACCATGAAAATAAATTTAAAAATAATAATGAACCATGAAGAAACAAAAATAAATCCTAAAAACATGAACCATGAAGAATAAACCCGAAAAATAAAAATAAACCCAAAAATAAAAAATAAACCCTAAAAAAAACTAAAAATCCTAAAAACCTAAATCAATTAAAAATAAACCCAAGAAACAAAATAAACCCTAAAAAACAAATATAAACCCTAAGAAAAATAAAATCTGAAAAAAAACCTTTAAAACTTTTTTCAAGAGGGCAAAATCCGTCTCACGGATCTAAATCATGTGAGACCATCTCACGCAAATTTTTGCCATAATTGTGAATAAGAAAAATTCAAACTCAATAAATCAAAGTCAAAGGACAATCACATAATAAATGCGGCAGGCATAGCAAAGCCTAAACATGTTACCAAAGATGAGGAATCTCTTCAACTACATCCTGATTATAACCTTCATTATGTTGAGTTGGAACTCCAGTTGTCTTTTACACAAGCAAGAATTTCAGATTTCATGCCAATTCAAGGTGCCTTATTGCTTCCATTTTGATCAATCTCATCATATTAACAGTAATTTCATCATTACAATTTCAAAAACCTTTGGGTTTTTTTTTTAATTATCCCAATTTTTAATAAAAGTAATTAACTTTTACTCCCTAGTTTAGTTTTTCTTTTTTCGATCATTGAGGTTTTAAATCATGTATGTTGGTTTTGATTCATGATTTATTATTGACAGAAGGCCATGTGGTCCACCGGCGCATCAACAGGGAAGGTCCAGGAGAAGGTGCGTATCCTTCTCCAGCAGCTAGTCTCAACCATCATCAGGATCAGCACTAGAGTTTTTGAGGCTTAGACAAAAAAATATAGGACTTGCCCAATTTAATGTGTCTTTAATTCTCAATTTAATTTAATTTCTAGTTTTTTGAGCAGCAACCGTTCCACGAGATAAATCATGTAATTCATGATTACTTGTTGACAAGGTCATGTATCATTAATTTCTCATTTATCATTAGTTCTCATTCTAATTCATGTATGTATACAGTTGTATTAAAAAAAACAAACAAAATCCCACTCAAACCCTAGCCTCATTTTTTCTCAAACTCTCTTTTATTTTTCTTTTTTGTTCTTCATTGTTAAGGGGTGATTTTTGACCATTTTTGGCCGAAATCACCCCCACCTACATCTTTTTATTTTTATGTTTTAAATAAGTGGTTTCTCCACGTAGATTTAGGTTATTTGTTTTTCTCTTATTTGTGATTTTACAAATGCAGTGCGGCGTTTGGTTTGTTGTCATCTTGGTGCGGTATTTTTTGTATTTTGGGCGATTCAGACGAGCAAGTTTTCGATTCGTGAGAGATAAATCAGTTGTCGTCTTCGGCTGCGTGTTGCGGATCTGGAATCATAGGTATTCTTTTTTTTTTGAAACGAAAATAGTATTATAAAATTACTGGAAACGGTCCAGCGCCGATTGAGACAAAAAGTTAGGGGGAGAGGCCCACGAGGTTGCCTCACAAGATGTACTTTTGGCATAATGGGCAAACTCATGCGCAATAGAATTTTCTAATCTAGGAATCCAGAAAAAGCCATTAAAATTAAAATTCACCAACAAAGAGTTAATATCGGATATGAGCGGTTCATAGTCAGGGTGAGCGTCAGATGTTCCAGAAGCCGCAAGAATGATGTTCGCCGAGTCGCCTAGAAAAGAAGGACATGGTTGTTCAGAAGACTTGACTAGAAGAATCGCTTCTCAAAGAGCTAAAGCCTCCGCCACATCTGGTTTTGAGATGCCGGGGAAGGACTTAGCAAAACCTTTAATAAAGGTTCCAGTAGAGTTCACCATGCAAACGCCAATACCAGCCTGTGGATGTATGGAGAAAATAGCACCATCGAAAAACACATGAGTACCCGGGGGAACAACATGTGGCGGGAAAGGCGTCGAGATGGATCGTGAAGGCCTTTCCGGCTAAAGACGGGCTTTCCAAAAAGAGGAGAGTGTGTGGAAAGCCGAGGTAACAATTGCGATTGGTGATGCGGGGAGTTCTCGAAAACCTTTTGATTAAAAGCATACCGGATCCCGCTACGAGTGTAAGGACGTAACCACTAATATCTGCCGAACACATGAGTATGAGGTCTGTGACCCATAATTCACCTGAGCTTTGGGAGAAATGTGATATAACTTCAAGAAGACCACTGTGTAACACACTTGAGATGCGATAGGACAACGGAAAAATATGTGGGCCGTGGAGAAATCTGGAGAGGTGCAAAGAGGGCAGAGGTTGCAATGAGAAAGATGACGACGAGCGAGATTTGACGGGCTCGGGAGGGTGCGGTGAGGAGTTTCCATGCGAAGTGGATGACACGACTCGGAATATTTAACGCCCATAATTTTTTCCAAACTGGCGATTGTCCCTGACTTGATGAGCCATGCTCCGGTGCTTCCGAGAAAACCCCGGATAGTTCAAAATAAGATGGTAAGTCGATTTGACCGAGAATTTCCTGTTTTTATTGTGAAACCAATACCAATAATCGGCCGAGAGGATGTTTCGATGGGATAGACAAGATCGATGACGCTCCTCCTCCGAAAAGAGATTATAAACAAGGTCAGAGTTCCATGTATGCGAGTCCGGCTGAATGAGGGCCGAAACTGGGGTATTGGGTGAAAAGGATGCGGGAGAGGCGATTGATTGACCGAGAACGATGGCACGGGGATCCACGGGTCTCCCAAATCCTCGCTATTAACTCCCGAATTTATCCACTTTAGACAACCCAAGTTCAAGACCGGATTCCCTGAAAAATGCTTCGCCATGCAAAAGACGGGCGATAGCCGAGTTGTGCATCGAGTATTGTCCCGTTGTAATAGTATTTGGCTTTATAAACCCGGGCGAGAAGTGAGGATGGATTCGATAGAAGCCGCCAAGCTTGCTTAGATAGTAAAGCCAAATTAAAGGCTTTGAATGAGTGAAATCCGAGACCTCCGAAATCTTTTCGACGCGTCAAAGAGTCCCAAGAAGACCAATGTAATTTTCTGTGCGTAGTTGTGCTTCCCCACCAGAACGCCAATATGAGACCTTGAATGTCCAAGATGACTAAATCAGGAAACCTGAAACAACTCATCGCGTATGAAGGAATCGCCTGTCAGAGAACCGACTTGATTAAAATTTCCTTCCCAGCGTTCGAAAAATGAGTATGCGACCACCCTTCGATCATTTGCCAAATTTTATCCTTTAGGTAACCAAAAATCTCTTTTTTGCTTCTACCGATGACGCTAGGGAGACCCAAGTATTTTCCGTGACTTTCAACCTCTTTGAAGCCCAATATACTAAGGATGGTCTGCTGTACTGTATGTTTAACCTCATTAGTGAAATAAACTCCTGATTTGTCTAAATTCACCAACTGGCCCGAAACTTTTTCGAAGAGATTAATAGCATACTTTAAATGTCCGGCTTCCTCTATTGTCGCGCATCCAAAGAGCAACGTGTCGTCAGCGAAGAACAAATGAGAGATTCGAGGGGCTTTGCGGTGGATTGCAATTCCATTAATTTTCTGGCAAATCTGTAAATCCTGCAAAATACAAGAGAACGCTTCCGAGCAAATGATAAAAAGGTAAGGTGAGAGGGGATCGCCTTTGACGAAGCCCCGCCGAGTGTGGTGACCAAATTTCAGTGTCATTTAAAAGAAAAGAAAAATGAGTACTCGACACACAGGCCATGACCAGATTAATAAACCCCGGGGCGAAGCCCAGCGCACACAAGGTTTGACGAAGGAAGTTCCATTCAATCCTATCAAAAGCTTTGCTCATATCTAATTTAATAGACATAAACCCAGTTTTCGAAGGGGGCTTCACACGCATGAAATGATGAGTCTCGTGGGAAATTAAAATGTTATCTGTAATAAGGCGGCCCTGGACAAAAGCAGATTGGGATTCAGAGATTATGTTCGGGAGAACGGTCTTGAGGCGGTTGGCTAGGACTTTAGACGCTAATTTGTACGTGACATTACAGAGACTGATGGGACGGAATTGGGTGATAAGCTCGGGATTTTTTAATTTTGGGATAAGAACAATGTGTGTAAAATTAAGATTGTGATCAGTAGTGTGCCCATTAAGGAAATTTAAAACGAAATTGACCACATTCTTGCCTACAATATGCCAAATTTTTTGATAAAAGACAGGGCTCATATCATCAGGGCCGGGCGATTTGAAGGGGTGCATGTGCTTTAAGGCTTTGATGATCTCCTTTTCGGTGAACGGTTCTGACAACAAATGGTTCATAGCGGGCAAAACTCTTGGAGTTAATCTGCCGAGTGCCTGGGCCATGTCGGAGGGTAATCGGTCAGAGGAGGAAAACAAGCCGCCAAAATAATCAATAATGATTTTTTCAATGCCTTCCGGTGTATCATGAATTTGGCCAGCGTCATCTTTAAGATAAGAGATATGATTGATTTGCTTCCTCTTGCTTGCGCGATTATGGAATCATATGTATTCTAGGCATTATAGAGTTTTCGAGTTGTAGGCTTTAAGCCGATTTTTGTTATTAACCTAGATGCTATGAAATTTTTCATAGTTTCATATTTTATGATTTTTAACAGATTTGTTTCTGTTTTCTATCGATGTATTGCTAGTTTGGATTGATTAATAAAATTATTTTTCTTGTCAAAAAAAAATCATGTATATATACACACACACTAAGGCTGCAGAGATCGCTAGGTACTAGTCAAGCAGCAACCCAGCGCCTAGACGTGTCCAACGGTTCGAACTGAACCGGCAAACCGGCGGTTTCGAACCGTGGTCAATGGTTCGAAAATCGTTAACCCCAGTTTCGGTTCGAATCGGAACCATAAACCTTATTTATAAGGTTAGGTTACGGTTCCAGAAATTTGAAACCGGAAACCGCCGGTTTATAATTTTTTTTTAAAAAAAAACTGATATTTGAAATTTTGAATTTGAAAATTCAAACTTCAAATGACCGTTTGTGGGCGGTTTTAACCGTAAACCGGCGGTTTCGGTTAAAACCGGCCCGCTTTTTCTTTTTTCTTTTTATTTTTGAAAATTCAAATTTTGAAAAAATCAATGACCAAGATCATTTGATCGTTGATGATCAATGGCAAGATCGTTTAACCGTTGATGATCAACGGCCAATCGTTAGACCGTTGAAAACCACCGGTTTTGACCAAAACCGCCGGTTCGGTTAAAACCGAGCGGTTTTTCGATTTTTTAATTTCAGTTTTTCCCCTATAAATACCCCTTATAATTTATCCATTTTTCCTCACACCTAATTTTTAATCTCTCAATTCTCTACATTCTAATCTCCCAATTCAAGCTAAAGTGTTTAATTTCAAGTTTCAATTTAACTTTTAGTAATTTAATACTTTTAATTTCATTAGCTATTTTTAAAAAATGTCGAGTCATAGAGGATCTTCCGTCAATCTAAGGGAAAAGGTTTGACGTCCGGTTCGAGCAACGACCACCACCACCACCACCACGTTTTGAAGAAGCTTTCGATTTGAGCGAAGATGAAATCGATGCTTGTTTTGCTAGTTTGCAACAAGAAGGTGAGGCTCAACCGAATCGCAAAATCCAACTCAAATTCGCCGAGCTCGCCACTTAGATCCGATATTTTTCGATTCATTTTAAAAAATTCAGATCCTACTGTAGGAGGTTTCAAAGTTACTTGCAATTATTGCACTAATTCCTACAAGTTTAGAGGAGGCGGTTATGGGACGTTCACGAACCACCTCAACAAAAAATATCCGGATAAAATTGGGTTAGATCGTGCTCAAACACAACTACCGAGCGGGATTCACGGGTTCTTCAACAGGTATGGAGTCTTCTTCTTCTTTATTTAAATATACCGATATAAATTCTAGAAAAGAGACATCTAAATTTGTTAGTGGTATGTCACTCCCTTTTAACTTTGATAATACATTTTTTTTTGAGAAAACCGGACATTCATTCAACCGGAGGCGGCCTCCGAAAATAACAAGTCATACACATGTTCAGGAATGAAATCAAACTCCGGGTTATTCCCGTCTAAACTAAAAGCAAACCGCGCAAGATGGTGCGCAACTAAATTACCAGACCGTCTAACACAACTAGGAATGAAACTCTCGAACGAACTTGCAATCACTTTGATATCTTCAATTAAATTGCCCAAGTATGAGTAATCAACTCTGTTATCCTCGGCTTATTAAAGATCGTGACATTGTCGTTTCCTTAATCACTTTGTTGAGGCCCGCATTGTGCTAACTCCAAAGCTTCTTTGCACGCTAATGCTTCCGCGATTACGACTTCGTGTTCTGATGGGATGAATTGAATTAGACTATTCACTTTGGTTCCCTCATGATTTCGAAAAATTGCCCCCAAACCAGTTCCAACTGAATCTGAAATTGAGGCATCAGTGTTTATCTTGATCCATCCATCCTCCGGTTTGGTCCACACCTCAGGTTGTTGCCTACTCTTCTTTATTTTTCTTTCTTCAATAGCAATCAAATGCTCTTGCAACCTGTTTTTGGCTGTTTTTATGCACCATTGAACATTCAAATCCTTATTTTGGAAATTCTTCATGTTTCTATCATGCCAAGCCATCCACAATAACATAGCAAATAAATTGTGGCCCTCCTTATCCCCCTTCTCCATGAAATGTGAATCCATTCCACAAGATTGCCATTATCCTCATGTTGATCAATCAACTCGATAGGAGAAACAACCCAAAAAATCCCGCCCATGGACAATCCCGAACCGCATGCTCGATCGTCTCCGCTGATCGCCGATCCGACGCAAACAGGTCCAGCGCACTCCTCTACGTTGCAAGTTAACTTTCGATGGGAGTATTCCATTAATAGCTTTCCACATGAAAACAAGAATTTTTGGAGGAACTCAAGACTCCATACCCATTTCCACATTCTTTTTCTAGAATCCGAAGACGATGCCACATTATTATCGCAGTCCTTTAGAATCTTCGCCGTTTTATATCCCGATTTCACACTATAAATTCCATCCTTCGAGTGATGCCATATGATTTTATCGGTCTACAACACGAACTCGGTGGTATGGATTTAATCCACTTCACTTCTTGTTTCGAAAATAACTCATGAAGCATTTCCAATTTCCATCTAGGAGACGTTTCATGAATGAGATCACTTACCGGGAGGTCGATGGCCATCCATTCGAACTCGAAAGCACTCGAAAGTTCGTGAGACTCCGCTAGCCAAGGGTCATGCCACACCTTTACTTGATTCCCCATTCCGATATTCCATCGTATTCCCTTGAAAATAATTTCCGTCCCAAGAATGCTTCTCCAAGTGAATGATGGATTATAGCCCATTTTTTGCTTCAAGGAAATTATTTTGGGGAAAATATTTAGCTTTAAGCGATTTAGACAGTAGAGAATCAGTCCCGTTCATCAACCTCCAACATTGTTTGACTAACATTGCATCGTTAAAACATTCGAGATCTCGAAAACCAAGCCCGCCATTATCTTTCGAGTTACACAACTTATTCCATGCACACAAAGTGTATCTTCCTTTCTTCTTGTCTTTGGCCCCACCAAAAGCTGCGATAAGGAGTTTATTTCTTTTGAGATATCATTAGGGATCCGAAAGCAACTCATTATGTAAGTCGGGATGGCTTGGGCCACAGACTTAATAAGAATTAATTTTCCGGCATTGGACAAGAGTTTTCCTTTCCAGTTTTTCAACTTCTTTCTAACTCTGTCGACAACCGCCTTGAAAACTTCCTTTTTTGATCTTCCAATAATTGTAGGAATTCCCAAATAAACAGCATGTTTAGACACCAACTGAACGCCCAATCTCTCGGCCGAGTTCTATCCCAATTTCCGCTCTAACCCCTCGGCTAAAAGAAATCTCCGATTTTTCAAGATTATCGTTGCCGGGGCCTGTTCATACTCTTTAATGATCTATGACGTGACTGGATCTCTTGATCGTTAGCTCTCCCAAATATTATCTTTGTCATCGGCAAAGAAAAGATGTGAAACATGTGGGGCTCGATTGCAAATTTGGATTCCATGAATATTGCCACTCGTTTCCGCTTTCCTAAGCATCAAGAGAAAGCCTCTGCACGAGAATATAAACAAATATGGGGATAAATGGTCTCCTTGTCGGAGCCCCGAGTAGGGAAAATGTATTGCCAGGTTGACCATTAATAAGAATAGAAAAAAACCGTGGACACACAACGCATAATGAGATCAACAAAAGAAGGGTGTTAAGTTGGTTTTTATACCAATGTATTGAGTATTCTAGACTAGGATTTTGCGGGATTTTCAAGTATTTTAGCGTCGTTTGAGTCGAGTTTGTGTCATTAGTTGTCGTTTGAGAGTCGAGATAGGTCTTGGATGCCAAAATTGATGAAAACAAAGAAAAAACGTGTTTGGGTGGAAAAAATCGCATTCGAAGAAGAGAAAAGAGAAAAAATCGCATTTTTGGGCATTGAATCGTCTTAGCCGCTGCAGCCTGGGGGTGAAAACCGGGCAAAGACGCCATTTTTAAAAAGCGCTTGCCCTCCAGTCCTTAGCGCAGCTTGGCCTAGATGGTGCGAAATGAGAATAGCAGCTCGCCCATTTTAGCGACTGCCCGGCGGATATTTGAGAGGCGCCCAGTCCGTCTTGTGAAATAGCGCAGCGCCACAGGCGAAATTACAATGCAACTTATTCCTTTTTCTTGGACTTTTGTGGGAGTATAAATAGAGGTCTTGGGGGCGTGAAATTAGGGATCTTGGACCCTTGGGGCAGCCAACAAAACAACTAGAAGACAAGAGAGAAGGCTTGGAATATCTTGGGAAAGGCTTGAAGAAGAAGATTGAAGGATTCTACCATCTAGAAATAGAGAAGATTCCCCAACTCTTATTCTTATTTTGTGCTTTCTTCATATCTTGTAAGATGTATTGTTGTATTCCTATGGATTCATTTTCTTCAATCATGAGCTAAACTCTATAATTCTAGAGGGATGATGTAATCATTGTTTGAACTTATGTTTTGAAATTGTGATTTGTCAATCTAGATCTATCGATTTATTTGTGCTATTTGGATCTATTGCTTCTAAATTACTTGATCAATAATTTAGATTGTTTGGTGTATTTGATTTGACACTTGAGAGAGGTAATTGAATACATGACCTTTGAATAGCATAACCTAGGATTTCATAGAATTGAGAGATTTATGAATCCTTTGAAGTCATTTATCAAGATTCATAGTTTTTATTGAGATTTTAATTGGTGATTTTTATAGAGATATTGATTTCCCAATTGAATCTAAAATCATTTGGCACTTGAGAGAGGGAATGATTATTGTAGAAATCTTGACTTATAAATTGGTAATTGATGATTGATAAACCATATTGACAACATAAGGGATAACTAGATTCATCATACCTCTAGAATTCATTTAATCATTTGGATAAACTCATTGATATTTTCATATTCTTGATTTATTTTTGGTATTTTTAGTATAATCAACTCCATCAAATATTGAATTTCTAAATAAAGTTAGATTACTATATTATAGTACTTAGCAATAATTCGATAATTATTCCTGTGGATTCGACAACCTTACTTCTCTATATTAAAACTTGACACCGTAGACTTGCGGTTAGAAAATTCTCTAACAAGTTTTGGCGCCGTTCTTGGGGAATAATTCATCTTATTTGCGCTAATATTATTACTTAGTAGTTTTACTTTAATTTAGATTGGTTTCTTTTTTGTCACAATAGGGTCATTGTCATTTTTGTGTTTTCTTGTTGATGCGAAAAATAAAAGTGCTAATTTAATCTTATTTGATCCGAAATTGAAAGAACGCTTGAAAGATTAGAGCCGCACGAAGAATCGAGTTCACAAAAATGGCAGGAATCGGTGATGATGAAGACCACATACCTATTGTTGCACCAGGAAAGGGCCATTCGGGATTATTTTCGACCAACCACAAATCAAAACTATTCGGGTATTGTTCGCCAACCTATCAATGCGAACAATTTTGAATTGAAGCCGGCCTTAATAAACATGGTGCAACAAAATCAGTTTGGGGGTAGTGCCATAGACGACCCGAATGCTCATTTGGCTATTTTTCTTGAGATATGTGACACTATCAAAATGAATGGGGTTCCCGATGAAGCTATTCGGTTGAGGTTATTTCCGTTTTCACTTCGTGATAAAGCTAGACAAAGTGGCTTCAAACCTTTCCACCTGGAAGTATCACTAGTTGGAATGATCTCACTGAAAAATTCATGGCAAAATTCTTTCCACCTAGTAAGACACTTCAACTGAAAAGTGAGATTGCTCAATTTCATCAACTCGACTTTGAGCCACTCTACGAAGCTTGGGAGCGATTCAAAGAATTATTGAGGAGGTGTCCACAACACGGGTACGCAGATTGGCAAAAGGTTCAATATTTCTACAATGGTATGAATGGGCATTCAAGAACTATTATAGATCTTTGCAGCCAGAGGTACATTGATGGCTAAAACTCCAAGTGAAGCCATGCTTTTACTCGAAGAGATGGCTGCCAATAGTTATCAATGGCCGTCTCGAAAGATCTACGCCAAGAAAAGTTGCGGTGTTCTTGAACTTGATACTATGTCCGCATTGGCCTCTCAAATTTCCGCCTTGTCAAAGCAAATTGCTACACTAAGTCCGGGTGGAAAACAACAATCGAGGTCATGTCATGGAGATAAGTCAAGAAATTGTGAATCCCGATACGGAACAAGCGAATTATGTGAATAATCGGGTTTCAACAATAGAGGGAATCAATTGCCGACACACTATCATCCAGGGACTTCGCAATCATGAAAACTTCTCGTATAGCAATACGAGAAATGTGTTGCAACCACCTCAGGGATATCGAGAATCAAGCAAGTACGAGCACACATGTGGGAGAACAAAAGCCATCTTTGGAGGAATTACTTAGTTCATTCCTTGTAGAATCAAGAGCAAGGATGAACAAAGCCGATTCTAACATAGAAAATGGGTTCAAGGGTGACAACAATTGAAAGTCATCTTAAATCTTTGGGGACACATGTGGGTCAATTGGCCACGCTTATTAATTCACAAAGAAAGTTGATACGTTTCCAAGTAACACCGAGGTGAACCCACGGGAACATTGCAAGGCCATTAAGTTGAGAAGTGGGACGGAATATGATGAACCAAAGATGCCTGCTCATGCCACCAAAGAACCAGAAGCAAGCTCTGAAACACTCCAAAATGAAGAGGGCATTGATAAGCAATCAGAAAAGGGAAAAATTGAGGTAAAACCAACTTCCAATTCCGATAATGTGTTACCAAATGCTCTTCCTTTTCCACAGAGATTTCGAGAAGAAAAAGTTGACGCTCAATTTTCCAAGTTTTTGGAAATATTCAAGAAAATTCACATCAACATCCCTTTTGCCGATGCACTCGAGCAAATGCCAAATTATGCAAAATTCATGAAGGATGTGATGTCGAGAAAAAGAAGGTTGGAAGCATATGAGACGGTCAATCTCACGGAAGAGTGTAGCGCCATTTTGCAAAGAAAGCTACCACAAAAATTAAGAGATCCAGGGAGTTTCACTATCCCTTGCACTATTGGTGATTCTTATTTTAATAAAGCTCTTTGTGATTTAGGTACTAGCATTAATCTTATGCCGTTGTCATTGTTTTCAGAAACTTGGCCTTGGAGAAATAACGCCATACACCATCACATTGCAATTAGCCGATAGATCACTCACCTACCCAAGAGGAGTGATTGAAGATGTGTTGATCAAAGTGGATAAATTCATATTTCCGGCGGACTTTGTGGTGTTGGATATGGAGGAAGATCATGAAATGCCATTGATTCTTGGGAGACCTTTTCTAGCAACGGGACGAGCTTTAATTGACGTGCAACGAGGAGAGTTAACATTACGGGTAAATGATGATGAGGTACTATTTAACATTTATAAAGCAATGAAATTTCAAGAGGAACCTCACACATGTCATTTTATTGATAAAATCGAACAATGTGATCAAACGGAAGTTATAAAACAAGATTTAAAAGATCCGTTAGAACATTGTTTGATTAATTCAATAATGAAATGTGATGAGGAAGATAGTGATGATATTGATTTGCTTGAGTTTATTCTTTCCTTGAGGCTAAAGAAATTGTAAAAGAAAAACAAAATGAAGCATTAGAAAATGCCAATATTGAAAATATTCGAAAGGTACTTTAGAACTAAAGGAACTTAGGAACATCTTCAATATGCATTTTTGGGAAAAGATAAAACTTACCCGGTAATTGTTTCGCTTCATTATCTTCATCCGAATTGGATAAGTTGTTGCGTGTGCTTCGTGAACATAAGTCGGCCTTAGGTTGGTATATTTCGATTTGAAAGGTATAAGTCCTTCCATTGTAATGCACAAAATTTTAATGGAAGAATCTTATAAACCATCTATTGAACACCAAAGACGACTTAATCCCGCAATGAAAGTTAAGTCGTGAGAAATGAGGTTTTAAAGTGGCTAAAGGCGGTATAATTTATGCCATTTCGATAGTGCATGGGTGAGTCCAGTGCAGTTGGTTGTCCCTAAAAGGGGAGGTATGACGTTGTGAAAAATGATAACAATGAATTAATTTCTACACGAACTATCAGGATGGCGAGTATGTATTGACTATAGAAAATTGAATAAAGCTACTCGTAAGGATCATTTTCCCCTCCCCTTTATTGATCAAATGTTGGACGAGGTTGTGAGTTACGAATATTATTGTTTTCTTGATGGCTATTCAGGATACAATCAAATCGCCATTGCCCCTCAAGATCAAGAAAAGACTACTTTTACATGTACATATGGTACTTTCGCATTTCGCAGGATGCCATTTGGGTTATGTAATGCACCGCTACTTTTCGTAGAGGTGTATGATGGCGATTTTTCATGGTATGGTTGAGGAAATCATGGAAATTTTTATGGACGATTTTTTGTTTTTGGTACTTCTTTTGACCATTGTTTGCATAACTTATCTATGGTTTTGCAACGTTGTGAGGAAACTAATCTTGTACTTAATTGGGAAAAATGTCACTTTATGGTCAAAGAAGGATTGTACTTGGACATCGTATTTCTTGTCACAGGGTTAGAAGTTTGACAGGCGAAGGTTGTGGCTATTGAAAAGCTACCCCCACCTTCAAATGTGAAAGGCATAAGAAGCTTTTAGGGCATGCGAGGATTTTATAGGAGATTCATAAAAGATTTTTCAAAAATTGTTAAACCACTTTGTAATCTCCTTGAAAAAGATGCTATCTTTTGCTTTGATGAGTTGTGTTTGCGGGCATTTGAACTCATAAAAAAGGCACTCATTTCACTCGATAATGATAGTGCGGATTGGACTCAACCATTTGAGCTCATGTGCGATGCAAGTGATTATGCAGTGGGTGTCGTTCTTGGTCAAAGCGAGATAGAATTTTTAAAGCTATTTACTACGCAAGCGGGACCATGGACAACGCCCAACAAAACTACACCACCACGAGAAAAAGAGATGTTGGCGGTAGTTTTTGCATTTGATAAATTCGAGCTTACTTGGTGGGTACAAAGGTGATTGTTTACACGGATCATGCGGCAATCCGATACCTTTTCTCCAAAAAGGATGCAAAACCTCGATTAATTCGATGGATTTTGCTCTTGCAAGAATTTGATATTGAGATTCGAGATAAAAAAGGAAGCGAGAATGGGGTTGCCGATCATCTATCCCGCCTTGAGCAACCTTACGAGGTGATTGAGAGTCCAATAAAAGAATCATTTCGATAAACAAATTATGCGTCGAGACATCATTACCTTGGTACGCATATTTTGTTAATTACCTCGCGGGAGGAGTTTTGCCACGGACTTGACTTCACACCAAAAGAAAAATTCTTACATGATGTCAAGTCTTATTTTTGGGATGATCCGTTCTTGTTCAAGAGATGTGCGGATTCTATCATTCGCCGTTGTGTTCCTAAGGAAGAGATTGGAGAGATTCTTCAACATTGCCATTCATCATCTTATGGGGACATTTGGGCCAACCCGAATGCCGCAAAGGTATTACAATCTGGTTTTATTGGCCAACATTATTCAAGGATTGTTATGCATTTGTGAAAACTTGTGATCGATGCCAAAGGGTTGGTAATATTTCACGGCGTCATGAGCTTCCTTTGACAAACATAATGGAGGTGGAGTTGTTTGATGTATGGGGTATTGACTTTATGGGGCCATTTCCCGCGTCTATGGAAATTTGTACATTTTGCTTGCGGTTGATTACGTCTCCAAGTGGGTTGAGGCGATTGCTACACCAACGAATGATGCTAAGGTAGTACTCAAATTCTTGCACAAGCATATTTTCACTCGGTTCGGTACTCCTCGAGCTATTGTAAGTGATGAAGGTACGCATTTTTGTAATAAATTATTTAATAACCTTCTTGCTAAATTTGGTGTGCGTCATAAGATTGCGCTTGGTTATCATCCTCAATCTAATGGTCAATTTGAAATCTCCAATCGTGAAGTGAAACAAATTCTTGAAAAAACGGTGAGTTTTAATCGAAAGGATTGGGCACAAAAGCTCGATGATGCTTTGTGGGCTTATCGCACGGCTTATAAAACACCCATTGGTATGTCACCATATAGATTGGTGTTTGGTAAAGCGTGCCATTTGCGGTTGAACTTGAGCATCGAGCTTATTGGGCAATTAAGAAATTAAATTTTAACTTGAAAGAGGCGGTGAAAACCCGATTACTTCAATTAAACGAAATGGAAGAATTTCGTCAAGAATCATATGAAAATGCCAAAATGTATAAAGAAAAACGAAAAATGGCATGATCAAATGATTTTGCGACGTGAATTCTTGCCCGCCAACAAGTATTATTGTTCAACTCTCGATTGAAACTCTTTCGAGGTAAACTCAAATCACGATGGTAGGACCATTTGTGGTGGAACGAGTGTTTCCTAGGGTGCGGTCGAGTTGAGAGGAAACGATGGGAATTCATTCCAAGTGACGGACAACGATTGAAACATTATTTTGGAAATGAAGCAAGGAAGGTTTTAAATCTTCCCCTTGGTGATGACATTTCTTGAGCCCGAGTAGTCAAGTCCGGCTAATGACTATAAATTTAGCGCTTCTTGGGAGGCAACCCAAGTGATTTTTGTGTGATTGCATTTTATTGCGATTTTATTTTCTTTAATTTTGGCTTATTTTTATTTATTTGGATTTGGTGTGATTTTTTTTTTTTTTGTGTATTTATGTGAATCAAATTTTGTGTGGTTTTGATTTGTTTTTATTTATATATATATATAAAAAAAAGGGTTGCGGCATGCTGATTGGTCCTGACTAGCGAGTAAAAAACCGCGGCTGCCAATTTACGCAATTTACTGCATGGCGGCAGATCTTATGAGATCTTTTGCATGAGACCGCCCAAGGTCTTGGGTCTTTAAGTGCTGAACGTGAATTCTTCTTTTCATTTCTTTCTCAATAAAACACATCCCCTCATCCTCTTCCATCTTCTCTACACATAAGAACGCACAACCTCTGAATCTTGCACCACTCAAGGGAGCACTTAAGCATCTTAATCCTCATTTTCATCCTCTCTATCATCTAGGTAAGGTGGTTTAATTTGTACATCCCTTTTCCCCAATTATTGACCTAATATGGAGAACTTGTCAATATTCCTTGCAATTTCGAAATTCATGTTTAATTGTTGGATAAATTGTTGGGATATATGATTGATGTATGTTAGAATTAGGTTGGTATTGATAATTGGGCATGAATTATTCTATGAATTTGGTGTTAATCTCTTGTCATCACTATGCTCACAAGGTGTTTGTCAAAATGCTCCAATGAAAAATCTTACACCTATGCACGTCATTCTTGTCTTCATTTTTATTCAAGTACAATTTGATCATTAATTGATGACACGGATGCATATTTTTTGGGATATTGCGATAATTCCTAACCCCTAATCCATATGGCTTGTTTCTACGTGTTGTCTTGGTTATTTACTCTTCCAGGATATTAGGCGATCAATTAAATGGGAAAGTCAAATAAAACAAGCAAAAGCAAAGGCAAAAGCAAGCGAGTACCTCCGAGGAATATGATACTAGCCGTTTCACAAGCTTAGAGGCACAAAATCTTTTTATGATAAATTGGGCACAAAAGAGCATAACAGCGGAGCGGGGTTGAAACCGAGTTCGAGTGATGGTAATCTTGTACAAATGATAAACCAAAAGCGATGGAAAAAATTATGTGCTCAACCGGACCGTATGCACCGAATGTGGTTCGAGAATTCTTTGCAAATGCGAATGTCACACTCGATAACCCTAACGAGATTTATGTGCGTGGTGACTACGTGTATATTGATCCCATCAAATACGAGAGTATTATGGATTACCCGAGGTGGATCACTCACCTTATACCGAATTCATTTTCACCACCGGATTTAGAGATGATTTGTCATGCTCTTTGTCGCCGGTACATAATTGCGTCCAATAAAGGTCTCTGGCGGATCCTTTGCCTTCCCTCACACTACGTTGAGAGATGCACGGACGTGCATGGTTTCATTTCATATGTCACAATCTAATGCCGACCAAGCATGTCGGCGATGTCACGAAACATCGAGCTTATACATTATATGCGCGATTATTCCGATATCGATTCGATCCAAAGAATAACTATCACACAATCCATTCATTACACCATCCGAGGCATTGTAAGTCCGGGGATTGATAATGCCGGCCTTGATTTGTGGTACTGTGTAAAAAGGAGAAAATTACGTGGGACAAGAATGAACCATTGGAGCGGCTAAAGGGCCTATTGATTCTACAATTATTACTTATGAGCGAATGGGCGGTGGTGTACCTAACCCGAAGGGTACGGGCTATATACTTGATCCCGATTTTGTCCTTCCACCGTTGAGCACGAGGCTCAGCCCGATCACACGATGTTGGTGCTACATCTGGTTACGTGGCGGGTCATTCTCGTCACACGAGCTCTCATCATGATGACGATCCGGATGCATTAGTGCGTGAGGTACAAGAGTTGCGAAGGGCTCATCGCCGCTTAATTTGCCGCTTTTGTAGCGAGCAACGTCATCGAGCCGCGAGGAAGAATATATCAATGAGCACTGTGAGTTCTTGCTCAAATTTATGGCGACGCACCCACAATTCCAATTTCCGACACCACCACCACCAGTCCTGTGCGCATCTTCCACCGCATGATTCGATAGGGATTCCGATGCGAGTCCTAATCACTTTGGCTACCAGGAAAGTTTTTTCTCACTCTCCATTGGGGACAATGTTCATTTTAAGTTTGGGGGAGTGCAATCTGTTTTTGTGTTTCATTTTGTGTCTTTTGTTGTGTTTCATTTTGTGTCTTTTGAGTGCTAAAAAAAAAAAAAAGTCTAAAGTTGAGTCGGGGCGTTTGTTAAACTGTGAAATTGCTTGACTAAGTGAATTTGTCGAATATGAGTTGAACGGTCAAGAGAGCATGTGTTGAACTGTGATTTAATCTGCTTAACTCTGTTGATTTATTTGGGGATGATTTATGCAATTGGGTGGTTACTTTATGATCCCACCGGATGCTAGAACTTGTCTAATCACTAGTCGAGGCGAAATCCTAGGTGAAGTAACATTAAGGAAGTGATTTAGGCCATCTTTGAACAAGCCAGAGCCTAGAATGCCTACCTTTGTATTATATTTTCCCTAGTGTTCCCTTTTGAGCCTTATAAACCCATTTCTTTGGCAACCAATCTAATACCCAGAGCCTAAAGGTTAATATCCTAATTACCATCAATCATACACACAAAGTATAGAAACAAATATTGGAAGTTGAGGAGGGTATGATGAGAAGGGTGTGTATCTAATTGAATGAAGTTGCGAGAAAAAGAAAATATGGAACCCCATGTACGCAAAAGAATAAGTTTGGGGTTCGAAAAAAAAAAAAAAATTGAGAAAAATCATTGGGATTGAAGGTTCATAAACATTAGGGATGTTAAAAAGTGAAGGGTAGTTGCTTATTGATAATTCGAAGTGTTAATTGTGTGTTTGGGTGATTTGAGCCACTTAATCCCATATTTTCCTACCTTACCCTAAGCCCACAATACAAGCTTTAAAAGTCCTATTGATCCTTGTGTTACATTAGCCTACATTAGTGGAGATTAGTGTGAAAGACAAGCATATGGAGTCCGGTAAACATTTCATCTCTATATTCAAAAAGTGGATCATTTTGACAACACTTGATTGCGTGAATCTATTTGAATAATGTAAAAATGAGTTGGCATGTACATTCCACACTTTCGATCACAATGTTAAAACACATGTTTGATTGGTAGTGAAACGAGTATTAAGACAAATGAGTTTGGTTGTGAAGTTTGTGATTGGGTGGTTGAGTCGCTTTCTTCATTTTTGTGTTCTTCTTGTTAGTCATTTTTTTAGAGTTTTGTAATTGCTTGAGGACAAGCAAATGTCTAAGTTTGGGGGTATTTGTTAAGTTGGTTTTTATACCAATGTATTGAGTATTCTAGACTAGGATTTTGCGGGATTTTCAAGTATTTTAGCGTCGTTTGAGTCGAGTTTGTGTCATTAGTTGTCGTTTGAGAGTCGAGATAGGTCTTGGATGCCGAAATTGATGAAAACAATAAAAAACGTGTTTGGGTGGAAGAAATCGCATTCGAAGAAGAGAAAAAAAGAGAAAAAATCGCGTTTTTGGGCATTGAATCGTCTTGGCGCTGCAGGCTAAGACCCATGTGCTGCAGTCACGTGGGTGAAAAACCGGCAAAGACGCCATTTTTAAGTGGCGGCTGACTAGCCAAAATCTTAGCGCCCTTAGCCAGCGCCTAGATGGTGCGAAAATAGCGGCTGCAGCGCCCATTTTTTAGCCTAGTCACGGGCGGATATTTGAGAGGCGCCCTTGTCCGTCTTTGTGCAGCGCCTTGTAGCTACGGGCGGAAATTACAATGCAACTTATTCCTTTTCTTGGACTTTTGTGGGAGTATAAATAGAGGTCTTGGGGTGTGAAATTAGGGATCTTGGACCCTTGGGGCAGCCAACAAAACAACTAGAAGACAAGAGAGAAGGCTTGGAATATCTTGGGAAAGGCTTGAAGAAGAAGATTGAAGGATTCTACCATCTAGAAATAGAGAAGATTCCCCAACTCTTATTCTTATTTTGTGTTTTCTTCATATCTTGTAAGATGTATTGTTGTATTCCTATGGATTCATTTTCTTCAATCATGAGCTAAACTCTATAATTCTAGAGGATGATGTAATCATTGTTTGAACTTATGTTTTGAAATTGTGATTTGTCAATCTAGATCTATCGATTTATTTGTGCTATTTGGATCTATTGCTTCTAAATTACTTGATCAATAATTTAGATTGTTTGGTGTATTTGATTTGACACTTGAGAGAGGTAATTGAATACATGACCTTTGAATAGCATAACCTAGGATTTCATAGAATTGAGAGATTTATGAATCCTTTGAAGTCATTTATCAAGATTCATAGTTTTTATTGAGATTTTAATTGGTGATTTTTATAGAGATATTGATTTCCCAATTGAATCTAAAATCATTTGGCACTTGAGAGAGGGAATGATTATTGTAGAAATCTTGACTTATAAATTGGTAATTGATGATTGATAAACCATATTGACAACATAAGGGATAACTAGATTCATCATACCTCTAGAATTCATTTAATCATTTGGATAAACTCATTGATATTTTCATATTCTTGATTTATTTTTGGTATTTTTAGTATAATCAACTCCATCAAATATTGAATTTCTAAATAAAGTTAGATTACTATATTATAGTACTTAGCAATAATTCGATAATTATTCCTGTGGATTCGACAACCTTACTTCTCTATATTAAAACTTGACACCGTAGACTTGCGGTTAGAAGGTATTTGTTAAGTTGGTTTTTATACCAATGTATTGAGTATTCTAGACTAGGATTTTGCGGGATTTTCAAGTATTTTAGCGTCGTTTGAGTCGAGTTTGTGTCATTAGTTGTCGTTTGAGAGTCGAGATAGGTCTTGGATGCCGAAATTGATGAAAACAAAAAAAACGTGTTTGGGTGGAAGAAATCGCATTCGAAGAAGAGAAAAAGAGAAAAAATCGCGTTTTTGGGCATTGAATCGTCTTGCGTCAGCTGCGGCTAAGACCCCCTGTAAGCACGGGGTTAAAACCGGCAAAGACGCCATTTTTAAGTGGCGCTGCAGCAAATCATCCTTGGCGCCCATGATGCCTAGATAGTGAAAAAATAGCGGCATTTCCATTTTCATTTTTAATGCAGCCGGGCGGATATTTGAGACAGGCGCCCCTTGTGCGTCTTTGAAAATGAAATGCGCCCTTGGCCTACGGGCGGAAATTACAATGCAACTTATTCCTTTTTCTTGGACTTTTGTGGGAGTATAAATAGAGGTCTTGGGGCGTGAAATTAGGGATCTTGGACCCTTGGGGCAGCCAACAAAACAACTAGAAGACAAGAGAGAAGGCTTGGAATATCTTGGGAAAGGCTTGAAGAAGAAGATTGAAGGATTCTACCATCTAGAAATAGAGAAGATTCCCCAACTCTTATTCTTATTTTGTGCTTTCTTCATATCTTGTAAGATGTATTGTTGTATTCCTATGGATTCATTTTCTTCAATCATGAGCTAAACTCTATAATTCTAGAGGGATGATGTAATCATTGTTTGAACTTATGTTTTGAAATTGTGATTTGTCAATCTAGATCTATCGATTTATTTGTGCTATTTGGATCTATTGCTTCTAAATTACTTGATCAATAATTTAGATTGTTTGGTGTATTTGATTTGACACTTGAGAGAGGTAATTGAATACATGACCTTTGAATAGCATAACCCAGGATTTCATAGAATTGAGAGATTTATGAATCCTTTGAAGTCATTTATCAAGATTCATAGTTTTTATTGAGATTTTAATTGGTGATTTTTATAGAGATATTGATTTCCCAATTGAATCTAAAATCATTTGGCACTTGAGAGAGGGAATGATTATTGTAGAAATCTTGACTTATAAATTGGTAATTGATGATTGATAAACCATATTGACAACATAAGGGATAACTAGATTCATCATACCTCTAGAATTCATTTAATCATTTGGATAAACTCATTGATATTTTCATATTCTTGATTTATTTTTGGTATTTTTAGTATAATCAACTCCATCAAATATTGAATTTCTAAATAAAGTTAGATTACTATATTATAGTACTTAGCAATAATTCGATAATTATTCCCTGTGGATTCGACAACCTTACTTCTCTATATTAAAACTTGACACCGTAGACTTGCGGTTAGAAAATTCTCTAACAAAGGGCATAAGCCTAGTCTAAGCATGACGGTGTTCCAGAATCGCCATTCAACCCGGTCATAAGCCTTGCTCATATCCAGTTTGAAGGCGAAAGAACCTTTTTCTTAGCGTGGCTGTGCTTCATTTTGTGAAAAATCTCAAAAGCCAATAGTGCATTGTCCGTTATTAGACGCCCCGCACAAAGGGGATTGGGTGTGGTGAATTAATGTAGGAAGAATCGGTTTAAGTCTATTCGCAATGGTTTTAGAAATCAACTTGTATATCACATTACAAAGACTTATCGGACGAAACTCGTGGACATGTTCGGGTTTTTTTTCTTTTTCGGGATAAGGGCTAGGAAAGTGTGATTAAAACATTTCGGAGTTGCGTTACCATTGAGAATATCAAGTATGACAGACATCACATCATGTTGGACAATAGACCAGAATTTTTGATAGAAAATAGCAGCGTCGTCCGGCCAGGGCTTTTGTGGGATGCATTTGTGTCAGAGCTGCCACCACTTCGTCCTTTGTAAAAGGTCGTTGTAGAGTTTCGTTCATCTCAAATGCGTAGCTTTTGGTTCCACGGCGTCAATGGCTTTGTTCATATCCGGGAATGATTCCGCTGCGAATGCAGATCTTTATTGTATTTTTTGAACGTATCCTCGATCTTCGCCTCATCCTCAATCCAGTTATTATTAGCATCCCTAATCCTTTCAATGTTATTTCTCTCCCGACGACCCGAGGCCGTGTGGTGGAAAAACGCGGTATTCGGTCTCCTCCCTAATCCAATTTGTTCTAGCCCTTTGATGCCACATCACCTCATTTCTTTTGTATAGGCTTTCCAATTTATCCTCCATTTCTTTTCGTTTATTCAAAGACGTTTGGACTAGGTTCGGCCTTTGAGGTTTTGTCAAGGAAATCCTGGCATGCTTTAATTTGGTCGCCCACATGGCCAAAATGAGTGTTTTCCCACTGTTTTATATTTTCCCCACTCATCTTGATTTTACTTTGAAGCTTTATGGGTTTGTCATCGACCCATTACCGTATCCCATGCATCTCTCACGACCGACACGATTCATCCATTAACCACGTCGTCTCGAATCGGTATATTTTCCTTCGTTTACGGCGCTTTCCTATTCGGCTTTCTGTTTTTTTCCAATGAATTATGATTGGGCTATGGTCCGATCTTGTCCTCGGAAGATGAGTCACACCAAATTCGGATTAAGAAAAACCCACTGTTCATTTCCAACAAATCGGTCGAGCCGCTCTTGAATATTGTTGTCTCCTCTCTCGCCCATTTGTCCATGTGAACATAAATCCGTCATATCCTAAGTCGTCCCGGTGGCGTCCCTTAGTGCCTCATGGAAGTCATCGAGTCTAGCTCCATCCTTAATACGTCCCCCTACCTTTTCGTAGTTATAAAGTATCTCGTTAAAATCGCCAAAGCATAGCCAAGGGACGTTATTCGAAGTTGCCAACTCTCTAATCAAATCCCAAGTGAGCCTCTTATTATGTTCTTTCCGGCCAACCATATATCCCCGTCATTCGCCATTTTTTCCCATCAGTCCGTAATTCCCATCTATGTGATGCTTAGAGTCAGTGATCACCTGGAAGTCTTCTTTATTTCTCCATAGTGCACATAGACCCCCTCGTCTACCTCCGGATCCATATCACAGTCAACAACATGCATGCCTTCGAAACCAAGATTGTTAATAATATGCTCGTACTCTGTCTTACAAAGTTTTGTTTCCATAAGAAAAACAAAACTGGGATCTTTGGATCGGATAATACGTTTAAGCGCTTGAGCGTCATTTGGGTTCCCAAGCCCCGCAGTTCCAACTCGAGCAACTCATTGGGCCGGCGGGTTGCCGCCGCAACCTCCGCCGATGGATTAAATTGGGTCGGAACATCGAAGAGACCAAACTCTTTTTTTTTTTTTCACTTGTCCGTTGTTTTCTTCTCCTACTTCATCGTTTCGGTTCCAAAATTCTCTTAGCTTTGAGTTGCGGTGGATGATTGGGAGTTGTTGGTGGATCGTTTTGCTTAGTTCGGTCCAAGTTTTATTGGATTTAGGTTTACGGGTAGATGAGTTGGATGATTGGCTGGTTGTTAGCCGTTGGTTATGGGTGGGTATAGGTGGTTGGGTTGTGGTTAGTATAGGACGGGGCCCATGTTGGGTTGTATAATGGGTTTGGACGCTAGTATGGGTGTTAGGGGTGTTTATTTTGTTGTTGTCAGTAGTTAGAGGTGTTGTTTGGTATGTTTGGATTGTTAGTGCGGTTTTGGAGGTAGTGGGCGGTGGTTGTGGGTTTTGTGTTTGGTTTTGGATTGGAGGTGGCGGTTGGCTATAGGTTGGAGAATTGTGTGTTTGACTTTTTGGGTTTGGATTATTAGCATTGGCCAAGGTAAGGGATTGAAGGGAGCTACTAAGTTTAGTAGGGAATTGTAGTGCCAAGTTGTCACCTTTGGATGCTTCATCTTTACGGATCAATAATAGTTTTATAGGGGTTAGTGGTAAGATGTTTAGGTGTTTGGTTTGGTATGTACGTGGGGTGGTTGTTTGGGGTTAATTGTTCATGGTTCAGGGTGTTGTTTGTGAAGATATTTCTGGCTACTGGTGAACTTGAGCGATTTTGTAAGTCTCTGGGGGATTGGTGCGTTTTAGGGGTGAAGCTTTAAGCCAGGGACCATATTTCATACTCATTTGTGTCCATACATTCATTTCGATCGTATAAATCGCAGCAGTTTCGGAAAAAGTGCCCGATAACGCCACAAAGAAAAAAAGAGGTAGGGAGCGACTCGTACTTAACAGGTAATACCAATTGATTTCCTCTAACCCGGATTGAAACGGCTCGTATTAGGGGCTTCGTAATATCAATGCGAACTTTAAATCGCAAGAATTTCCCAAACATACCTTCCATAGAATGATCCAAAGTATCCAATTCCCCTATTGTTTCGCTATTGCTTTGGCGGATTTAGGGTTTATGCACGCGATCGGGACATCATAGGTGCGAATCCGTAAAGCCGTTTGATTAATCTCAATCGTAGATGGTCGCTCGTTTTCTTGAAGACTTCTAATCGCAAATAAACCCCTTCATAATGCCACGGTTGATTTGCGATTACCCAATTCATATCTTCCTTATTCCCGAATCGAAATATTATCGATTTTCACCCCATTCTCTCGCCATGATTTCGTCCACGAGCCTTCCAACTCTTTTTCATCACCTCGATGAGATAATATGACTTCCATGATTTATCCGTAAATAACTTACCCACCAAGCAAAATGTAGGGTTAGCAAAGAACCGGCTTGATGGCATCGGATACTTCATCAAGGTCCACGATCTCCCCTCTTTGCTGTTAAATCTTCCATACTATATAGATCCGTTTCGCCGTGAATCAATCACAATGAACTAAACCAAAGAGCCCCGAAATACAAAACACAAAGAAAGATTAGCGAAACAAAAATGGACTATAACTAGGATTAATGGGAAGCCCTAAAAACAAAAGACCCAAAAGAACCCTACAACCAGGCACGCAAAAAACACGTAAAAAACCGAGAAAGAAAGAAGGGCAAGACAGAGAATATGAGACGGAGACACGAAAGAGAAGGAACAAGGAGAAACGAGGAAAACCGAGAAAGAAAAAACTTGACAATTTGGGATCCAAGTGACGAGGACCAGTGAAAACCTAGGACACAAACCCTAGGGTGACAAAACTCCTAACATAAGGAGTGAAAGGTATACTAGACTAGCTTTTAACCCCGATGCTAATAAAATTTCACGTTCTACATTGACTCGTGATATTAAAAATCGTTTGTGAATTTAAGTTACAATTAATTCATGACTCATTTGCTAGTTTACAAAATGATTGAAGAATCACGTTGCCACACCCCCTAAGGTAAGTAAAAGGTAAGAGAACTACGTAGGATTTTGATTCATCTACGAGGATACGTGGACAATTTTATTTCAATATTCAAAGTTAAATTTCAAATTTTTAACTTAGAATATTAAAATAAAACTCAAACCCATTTCTTTTTTTTTTCTTTTTTGTGGTTTGTACTTTGTAATTTAAATTTTATACGAAATTGTATTAACTTGTAATTTTATTTTTAAATTGTACTTTGGAATTGTAATATCTTAGAATTTTTCATTTTGTAAATTGTAAGTTGTAATTTTACTTTTAAATCAATAAAATTACTTTTTGTGTTACTCAATTTCATTTCCTTCATCAATTGTGTTAATTTATTAATATTAAAAACTCAAAAAAAAAAAAAATGAAAAACGGCCAAACCGAACCGCCGAACCAGCGGTTTCGAACCGACGAGTTTGAAACCGAATCGAACCGAAACCATCTATAAGACGGTTAGGTTCAGTTCCACCTCGGGTAAATGGAAACCGGCGGTTCGAACGGTAACTGATTCGAATCGTTGGACACGTCTACCAACGCCTAGGAACAATACCTTTTTTTAATAGTTTTATTTTTGTTGGTTAATTTTTGGTCATCTAAGCCCAATTTTCGACCGAGGCGATTTTTTCATTAATTACATGTTAGTTATCTTTGGATTCTCTCAAATTGTTTTGGGAAGAAAAAAATTAAGATTGGGTGTATATACAGAGATTATGCTTGGGAGAATATAATTCTATTATTTAATGTTAACATCAATTTTGTGCAGAAATATTTGTACCGAATACACCTATTTTTACGCCATCTCCAACTCATAACACTAAATTTGGTGTAAAAATTACACCAAATTTGGTGTTTTAGTGTAATTTTGTCAAAAACCATGTCCAACCCATTACACCAAATAAATATTTTATTCTTTCTTTTTTATTTTATAGTAAACAAATTTATGTATTTATACAATTATTTCATTTACTTATATATAGTTTATTACTATTAATGCAATTAACTAAAAATATATATTTTATTGATATTAAATTAATTAATTATATCAAAAAATAAATATTACAATTAATATTAGCATCTCTTTTAGTTTAAATTATAATTGTTTGTTAATTATTATTATTTATAGAAAATATTAATTAATTATTAGAACCATATTATATTAATTATATATAAAATGAGGATACAATTGGAATTTAAATTTGAAATAAAAAAGAATTGGAGGGCAAATGGGGATATTGTATTACACCAAATTTTGGTGTAATACTATTCACTACACCAAATTTGGTGTAATGTTTAGAGTTGGGTTGGAGATGCTTTTTTACATATTTGGTGTTATAATGTGGTATTTAAAATTGGGTTGGAGATGACATTAGCCAGTGATGGAAAAGGAGGTTTGGCTGAGGTGAATTGCCTTCAAATTTTCTGTTTCTATTTTTCATATTTCACTTTATTCTACTATATATATAATATATGTAAATAAGACAAATATGTGTGTTAAATAAAACAAATTCTTGTGTTGTTGATTATTAAATATGATTTATCTCGCAGACATGTGTACTAAACTGGACAAACAAATACAGATAAAATAAAATAGTAGAATAGAAAATCTCAAAACCGAAGAGTGAAAATGTTGAAGTGGTTGAAGCATTTGCATCAAATAATAAGCTTATAATATATTAGTAATGATATTTTTGTAATTAAAATGGCCAAAGTAAAAGAAGGTTGTTAAAATAAGATTTTATTTTGAAAATAAAATCGGATTCTTTTTCAAAAAACTTTACCAAATATTTTTAGAGGGCTTGTAAGTTGTAAGCTCAGTTAAACATCTTATTAGTGGCTAGCTGAAGTTAGATTTTTATTAGAGTTCCACGTAGACAAAATTAATTATAAAAAGTCTAACTAAAAGGATCTTTAACTTTTAATTGGGCAAAAACCATTCAGAATTCATATTTATTCCATACCACCCAAGTATGTGCATGTAGTGGCGGTCCTGGCGGATCCAATAGTAGAGATGGGGGTACAACTTTGAAAAATATTAACAATAATCTTTAGTTAAAAAAGTAACAAAAATAGTTTTGTACCCCTATTTTTTAATGAAATAATTAGAAAATTTAAATAATACAATACAAATTCCAAAAAAAAATTAGAAAATTAAAAATTAACTCAACAATGAGAATAAATAAAATATATGGTAAAAAATCTACAAAAAAAATCCACCAAAAAAATAAATATAATAAAAATCAATAATAATGTTACCAATCTCTTATTATCTTGATTACGTACTATACTTAGTTCTTATATATATATTAATTTTTCATGTATAACAATATGGTCAACTTTTGAAAAAATCTCTGCCCCCAATTTACAAATACGAGCAACTTTTAAAAATATAATTGCATCTGAATTTACTACTACAATCTTAAAATACAGTATAATACAATATATAAACATGATTAGAACACAATTTGCGATAAAGTTGCGCCTCGTGATTTTATGAAAAATCACTTTCAAAGATTAAAGACAAATATATAGTTTTGAATAGTTGAATGTATTTTATATGATTCTGATAGATGATAAATTTCCTTTTTTGACTCTATCAATAAAAAATATCAAATAGTATTTCTCACTCGATGCTATTTTAAAATTACTATAATATATGGAGATAAAATTCATAGAACTATATTAGGAAAATGCACATGCAATTTCACGGAGTTTCATATCGGATTGTATTTTATTTTAAATAATGTTTATGGCATGTTTTTCTAATATCTATTATACCCTCATTTTTAAATTTCTAGACCATCCAGTGTGTATTTGAGCCAAGGGCAAGCCTTGAATATTATCTCACCTCAGTTGTGCACTGATATATTCTCGTTGAATAAAACAACATTGACAAGACATCTATAATAGAAAATATCTCCCAAAGGCCAAAATTATAGATCAAGTCATTTTTCCCAACAGAATATCCAACATTTATTACCCACACATTTTCCAATCCCACAACTAAAATACATTTCTTATATAAAAAGTCGGAATAACACCAAACAATAAAGCATCGTCCTCATGACGTTAAGGTTTTCATTCCTTTGGGGTTGAATAATGTTATTCGTGGAAATCCATTTAATTTGTTGGTTAAGTCAAGCAAAGGGAGTTAATTATTAGTTTATCTATGTTGAAACTCTCTCGTCTTTCTTCACATCTCCCCACATATTTAAAAAGAGATTATATTGAAAATCTCTCATCTCTCGTCCCTAATAAATGTTGTCTAGTTAAGTCAACGGTCGGATTTAGGGTTTATGCACGCGATCGGGACATCATAGGTACGAATCCGAAAGCCGTTTGATTAATCTGTAGATGGCTGCTCGTTTTCTTGAAGACTTCTAATCGCAAATAAACCCCCTTCATAATGCCACGGTTGATTTGCGATTACCCAATTCATATCTTCCTTATTCCCGAATCGAAATATTATCGATTTTCACCCCATTCTCTCGCCATGATTTCGTCACGAGCCTTCCAACTCTTTTTCATCACCTCGATGAGATAATATGACTTCCATGATTTATCCGTAAATAACTTACCCACCAAGCAAAAGGTAGGGTTAGCAAAAGAACCGGCTTGATGGCATCGGATACTTCATCAAGGTCCACGATCTCCCCCTCTTTGTCTGTTAAATCTTCCATACTATATAGATCTGTTTGGCCGTGAATCAATCTGTCAATGAACTAAACCAAAGAGCCCCGAAATACAAAACACAAAGAAAGATTAGCGAAACAAAAATGGACTATAACTAGGATTAATGGGAAGCCCTAAAAACAAAAGACCCAAAAGAACCCTACAACCAGGCAAAAACACGAGAAAAAACCGAGAAAGAAAGAAGGGCAAGACAGAGAATATGAGACGGAGACACGAAAAGAGAAGGAACAAGGAGAAACGAGGAAAACGAGAAAGAAAAAACTTGACAATTTGGGATCCAAGTGACGAGGACCAGATGAAAACCTAGGACACAAACCCAAGGGTGACAAAACTCCTAACATAAGGAGTGAAAGGTATACTAGACTAGCTTTTAACCCCGATGCTAATAAAATTTCACGTTCTACATTGACTCGTGATATTAAAAATCATTTGTGAATTTAAGTTACAATTAATTCATGACTCATTTGCTAGTTTACAAAATGATTGAAGAATCACGTTGCCACATTCCCTAAGGTAAGTAAAAGGTAAAAGAGAACTACGTAGGATTTTGATTCATCTACGAGGATACGTGGACAATTTTATTTCAATATTCAAAGTTAAATTTCAAATTTTTAACTTAGAATATTAAAATAAAACTCAAACCCATTTCTTTTTTTTTTTTTCTTTTTTGTGGTTTGTACTTTGTAATTTAAATTTTATACGAAATTGTATTAACTTGTAATTTTATTTTTAAATTGTACTTTGGAATTGTAATATCTTAGAATTTTTCATATGTCAAAAGATATGTATCAACGGTCGGCAATATGAATTATATAAAAAAGTACTAATAAAGCACTCATTATATAAAATAAATAAAATAAATTAAAGATTTTTTTATTTATATATTTAATGTGGATATATTTATAATATATTATATATTTAATATCGGTTCGGAAGCAGGCGGGAATATGATCCCCTGTCCCCCCGCCAACGGGAAAAAAATCCCCATCCCCGTCCCCATGGGGGGATTTTTGGGGATTCCCGCCCATTCGGGCGGTTCCCTCGCGGGAATGGGGAATCCCCGCCCACCGCCAGCCTAGACGAGTAAACCCTTATGGGAAAAGATTAAGAATAGCCTCTTTGAAAGGCTCATGTTCAAAAATAGCCTCACTTATTCAAAAGTTTCAAAAATAGCCTTTTTATTTGATAAAACCCCAAAATACCCCTTATACAAGGTTGAAGGCAAACTAATGGTTTTCAAAGGTTTTAGGGGCCGCAAAAATGGTATCGTAACCCAGGTTTATTAAGAACTTTTAGTTAAATTTATTATATTTATGTAATTAACAATTGGTGAGGAGAAATTACTCCGAGATTATGGATCCGGACCGATGTCCGAGATGTACCCCTTTACAGACATATCGTCAAATATTGACGATGTATGCACAAGAACACTGACCAGGTTTCATATCGGGAATACCAACATGAAGAAAAAAAACGGCAGGAGCCGAGGGGAAACTCGAGGCAATGCAAAATGCGAGCGAATATTATAGCGATTCTGGATGCTTAACCGGACATTATATGTTCATTTGATGAATCTTCAAGAAACGGTTCATGAAAATTCCCATCGAACAATGATTCCGATGGAGTACCCGAGTGGAACGAGATACTTCCGCACAAATCTAAGTTCTCCGAAGACCTTAGAGAAGTCCGAAGAAGACAGTGCATTATGGCAACCGCCATATTCATCTACCAAAGACAAGTTCATCGATCCAACCGGATGGAGACGATGGTGAAATTTCAAAGAAACTCTTGAACTCCTTCATGATATTCTTAAACGAGTCAAGAACGGAGGACAGCCAAGTTCTTCCGGGAGGAAAGAAGCGATAGATTTGAAAAGCACTCTTCTATTTACACCAAAAAGAGAAACCAACCGAAGTTATACAAAAGATGACGGATGAGGAGAAACTCATTGCTCTAATCAAAGGAAAATCCATCAAAAATTAAAAAAGATGGATATGGAAAAGATGAATCTTAAAGATCTACACGACCGCGTAATCCTTCGCGGGATTGGGTATTGTAGATTTAAAGATGAACGCAGTGATGGATCGCTTTAGTTACCTATGACCCACAAGGTAGAGCAATTCCACCACCACCGCCACCATTAATCCTAACGTCGAAGAAAAACGGGTTCGAATCATGGAGCTCGGGACGAGAGGATGCCACACACGCTGGGGATTTCACGACCGGAAGTGATCCACTTTCGGGGACAGGAGGTCGAAACCCTCTTGGTGGGAACCGGACAACCCTCTTTGGAAGGCCGAATGTTTATCGACGCCTTATGGAAGATCGCACCTCGACCCAATACATCCATATGGGTTGATGTTAAACTGGATATCCCTGATTTTAAAAATAGAGAAGTTCTCATTGATGAATGGGCTTCACTATGAGAATTTCAAAGAGAACCCTCGATCTTATAAAGGATTCATTCATTTTACTCCTTGAAATGAGTCTTGAAGGATCGGTGAAGATTGCCTGGGATATGACCGATGCTAGTACGAAAGGGTCGGTCATATCGGGGAATCACTTAAAGGAATTGTCGATGGTATGGCAAAACTATTCAAAATCCAGTTCATCGGCAGGTTATTTCGAGGGATTAGAGGATAAAAAAGAAAGAGATATAAACAAGCCCTCTATAGCTTGAGTTATATGATATTTGTCATATTGACGAATATATCAAGTTGTTCACCGAATACCTGGGGTGGAAATCCAAGATTGAAGAAAATGAAGCCGCACGGCTATTCTTCGCTAAGATTCCGAGTCCCTGGAGAGAAATTCTTATCGGGAATACAAGGATGGAGCGGAAGTAGAAAGCGGGCGTAAAAATGTCTTTCCTAAAGGCCAAGTTATCCGAATGGTGTTACCAAGCTGACCTGTCAGACAGAATTACAAGAGATTAAGAGGAATTAACAAAAGCAGTTCCTCTATGTTGCGTGGATAATGACATCCCAACAATTGTGGGAGGTCAACCAAGGCGGCACAAAAGGAAGAAAGAGTGAAGCCATCCGTATCGCGAGGAAGCAGAAGAAAAAAGCGGTCTTCATGGAGACCTAGAAGGTTCGTCAAAACAAAAAGCCCGGTTATAAATCGGGCAAAGACCAAAGACCAAGCGGTGAGTAGAGCCTCATAATCGGTTCTAATCAAGCAAGTACCAAACAGAAATCCAGGGGAGAAGAACTTTCAGCGTGCTCACACCGAGCTAATGAAAGTTTCAAAGATGTAATTCTTTGGACATGCGAGCAAGAGGGCATATCTCAACGGATTGCCCGCATAATCAAACAATCAAAAACGAGGAGTCGACAGTTTGAGCCTACACGAGTAAATCGAAGAAGTTGTCTATTATAAGGATTTAATACATGTGTATCACTTTGAGGATATTCCCCGATGAAAGCATCTATGAAGAAGAGATCTATTCTCGATGATGGAAGTGAATCCGATTCGAATCGCAGTGAAGAAGAAATTCTTCAACAAACGGTCGGGGAGGATATGTCGATTCCTCTCTCACACTACGGTGTCTCATAAGACTCTTATGAGAATTATGAAGGAAGATCCAAATCTTCAAATCTATGATGGATTTACAATTGGAGCGATGGAAAAGGCTTTGGATAAGATTGGTTTTCGTAATAGAAAACACCAAATTATCCACAGGGTAACAACCGGAGAATTTGCCATTCCGATGGAGTTTCTGGGAACTGAACTCGAGATGCGGTTGGTCCCTATTAGAGAAATCCAGGAGATCAAAAGCGAGTTAAAAGAGAAGTTGCGAATACACTCTCATGGATTCATATCGGAGCCATAAGAGTTATTATTAAAGCAACATTCAAAGAAGGAATAGATTCGCCACTCAATTTGGCTATCTTTGATAAGCGGATCTCAAATCTCAAGGATTCATGCCTTGGAGCGGTTTCTGAAATTTGTATCTTCGGGAAATTAGCATTTAATGTCTATCCAAGAATTGCATACAATTTGGGAGATCGAGATTTCAACGTGGTCCTAACCCTTCATCAAGATTTCAAAAGAGTCGAATTGATGAAATAAGGGAACAGACCTACTCGATTACATACAAGATATCTATACTCTCTCGAATACACATCATTCAAGTATTCTTGAGAAAGGAATTTATTGAAGTCCCAAGGATTTTCGAGGACTTTGCTAGGGTGGTTTTACAGAAATTATTGAATCTCCAACTATAAAGGAGATCGATATGAAAATACAAGATCAACCAGTCTTCAACAAAAGTCGAAGTCTCGAGTTGAGCAAGAAGGATGTCTTTCCAACGGGACGACGAATGACGAGTAGCGGCCAGTTGGGAAGAAAAGAGACCAAGTATAGTTCAGCGTATCCCATATGTTTTCAAAACAACGGGAGAGCCGAAATGTCCGAAGGATGGCGAAGTGGAAGTAATATTCGACATCACTCAAAAAGGATAATATTTTTCCTTGTGATGTTCTATATTATCTCCAACAACCAATAGTTGGACGGTATCAAGGAAGCCTGAAGATAGGTGAAATGGAGCTTACTATCACAGGAGTTGCAGGGAAGATCCTGAACAATTAATACCGGGAATTGATTTTCTCGAGGATCACAAACCTTGGGAAAGACTACAAGATGGAATGGAGTTCACAGTGGCGACAAAATATACGTAATCGATGACCACTAGTCCATTCTCCATATACATTTCTATTGGAATGTTATATCTTGAATACAAGGCCGAGTATTTCGCCGCCTATATTGATTCAGTCTTAGGAATGCAAAGCCGGATGTTTTTCCTAAAGAAATTGAGAGGATTTACCGCCTATTGCAGGAAGAGATTTCTCTAAAAGGATTCTTATCCTTAACAGTGAGCATTAAACAAGCGAGTAAATCATGATCGGAGGTGCGGGCGGTACCACGTGGTACAAAGTGAAGACGCCACCAATCTATTTCCATGATACAAAAAGTGCAGATGTTTTGCTAGGAAACAACTTCCTACAAACATTCAAGCAATTTACACAGAGAACGAGACAAGAAGACTTATTTTCACAACATTATGTGATCATAAGATTATTGTCCAAAGATCGCTGGAAGCATTTTACGTAAAAATGCCCATTACTTTTCGCAGATAGCGTGGTGATGAAGCCAAACTTCGCAATCCAAAAATGGCGGATCGAAGGAAATTTGGTGAAGCTTTATTATCCTATAGACAATTTGGTTCAAATCGGAAGGATCGGAAGATATGGGATAATAACTTGTATTCATTCGAGTACAAGGAGAAGAACAAGTTACTCCGTAAGCCATTGCGAGAATTATGGATGAGTCTAATAGAGAGTCCACAGAGTGAAGTGACCCTAGAGGAACAAATATCACTCGAGGATATCAAAAGAAGATCCAAAGGAATTACAATGAAGATCCTTTGGCTTGGTGGGATAAGAACAAGCTTAAAGCTTCCTTAAAGGTAAAAACTGGAAAGGAGTACGAGTTCGTAAGATTCAAACCAATCCTTATGAACCAGGAGGATCGTGAGGATATGCAAAAATTACTAAAGGAACATCTTGACCTTAAGTTGATTTCACCAGGAGTTTCTCCATACGAAGAGTCCAGGGTTCTTAGTCGAAACAATGGAGAAATCAAAAGAGGAAAGCAAGACTTGTTATTAATTACAAAGGGATTAATAACATTTTGGAATTCGACGGATACTATATCCCAAGCAGAGAACATCTGGTTAACTGCATCAAAGGTGCCAAGATATTCTCAAAGTTCGATTGCAAATCTGGATTTTACCAGATTAAGATGGATGAAGAAAGCAAGAAGTTCTGACTTTCTCCACACCACAAGGACATTATATTTGGAACGTGATGCCTATGAGTTTGGCTAACGCACCGGATATATCAAAGGAAGATGGATAATCTCTTCAAAGATTATTTCGTTTCATGTTCGTGTACATCGATGACATTCTAATCGCATCAAAGAACATGAAGGAGCATCTCAAACATTTGGAAATATTTTGGATGTTTGTCACAAGGAAGGATTAGTGCTTTGGAAAAAAAAAGTGATTGCAACAAGACAGATTGAATTCCTAAGAATTGAGATCGACGAACCGGAATCATCCTACAAAGTCATATTGTAGAAAAGATACGGGATTTCGGATACACCTTTGAAAGACAAGAAGCTTCCTTAAGAGTTTTCTTGGAGTTGTCAATTTTGTTGGAATGTTCATAAACAATCTAGCACATTACGGGAAGGTGTTTAGCCCATTGCTAAAAAAAAAAGATCAGATTCAAATGGGAGAATGAACATCAAGAAAGTTAATTAAGCAGTTTAAAGAAGTTTGCAAAAAGCTTCCTAAACTTGCAATTCCACAAGATGAAGATGAACGGTTCTTTACAGATGCGGTGATTATTGGTGGGCATCAGTTCTTACAAAAGCCACACCAAGCGGAGAAGTGCCATGCAGATATTACAACGGTCTTTTACAAGGAGAAGAAGAAACTCGGTGGCATATCAACGAGAAAGAATTCTTTCGCAATGAAAGGCTTTCAAAAAATGGCATTTATTTCTACTTGGCTAAAAAGTTTATCTTAAAATTGATAATTCAAGTGTCAAAGCTTTTACGAAAAACAAAATTGAATCAAAACCGGAAAAAGCTAGGATACTTAGATGGCAAGTCAATGTCAATATTATGATTATGATATTGTCATTATAAAATCTCATGAAAATGTTCTTGCAGATTTTCTAACAAGAGATGGAGGGAATTGAAGTCGATTCCATCCTCACGGCATCAAGTCATCTTGGAGACAATTTGGAAATGCTACTCCGAGAATTTTATACCCTGGTCATCAATACGATTTGGCCGTGAAACTACAAAGGAATGATCGGGACAAAGTAACCGATCGTATACGAGCATGTGTCCGGTCTCACTCCCGATTGAGAACGACATTTCAAGCGGCCACTCCTCCGGCCGCTAATAAGCAAACGGAGCGTTAGAGCACAGGGCTCCCCAACCCGAGAGGATTCAAGTACCTCTAGCACAAGTCCTAAGTGGCGTAAATGTTGGCTCAAGGAAAAAGCGATACTCCGAGTCAAATCCCGAGTTATCACATCAACCCAAAGACGTCGGGGTAGAGGACGAAGAGATCAATCTTAGGCCTATGATGGGCACTTCTAAGGTTGATATTAACGAGATTAAAGTTTCTTCTTCTTGGCGGGAATACCGGGCGGTGGGGAGAAACCGACACAGGCATGGGATATCTCCGAGGAAAAAAAAATAAAGATCGATGTTTCGGAAAATATCCAAGGTTAGGATGTTACCAAATTCCATCCCTGAAGAAGTGAAGAGGTGGTACGAGTTTGGGGCTTTGGCCTCGATCTATACTACTTCACCAGCTTCCCAGGAGATCACAAAATTACCAAAATGGATCCAAGAAGCGATTAACGAGTCTTTGGTCCAACAATGATGACCTAAAACGAGGGATACATCGAGTCGTATTTCATAAGTGCAACAATAGAACCCTTCGGAAAAGGTGGACATGAAGCCTTCCATTACATCAAAGCTTGACGACCGGATGAAAAAGCCTTCAAAAATATCAAGGAGGCTAATTCGTAAGAAGTAATTGGCCATTGGCGTGACCTTCATCAAGATCAAATTACAACAAGAAGGATGTGGGGATTATGGGTGTCTCACCGAGATGGACAAAGTCAAGTTTCCGTTCAAGTTTTATCAAAATTCGGTGAACGGATCATTCTGTTGAATACTATGACAGGAGAAACTATAAGATTCGCAGAAGACCTATTCGAAAAAGAAAAGAAATCTTCGTGGGAAAACAAGTCACTTGGGGAGTAAAGAAACTCGCCGTAAATATTGCAATATGGCTCACATAGGCCATTGGGAACTTGGTCTGTCCGAATGTCAAAACCAGAATGAACCGGAATTTGGCAAAGGATTTAGGCCAAAAGTCGATCGGAGAAGACCCTGACGGAGAAGAAAAGTCACGTAAGTATCCAAAGTTTCGGGACCACCAAAAAAATAGATTCCCCAACAAAGTCGGTGGAGACATGTGACTCAGGACATGTAACAACCCACTCGAAAAAAAGACGAAAAGTGGGTCCATGAAAGATGTCGCCCAAGTTACTAAAAGACGAAGGGACGAGTCGGATGATTTGGAAGTTTTCATAAAAACTTCGGATACTGTGACACAAGAGGAGGCCAACCCATGTGAAGATGAGTTGGATGCCAACTAATTGCCGCAAGTGGAGCAATAATTCAAGGATGAAAGAGACCTCCACTTAGGGGCAATATACGTAACATAGAAGTCTTCTACCTCTATAAATATCAAGATCTGAGGAGAAGGCTAAAGGCATCGAACATTTCCTTAGTCTTCTAACAATAAACTTTCTTTGTAAAATTCTGTTGTGAGTTTAGAATTTCCAGTGTTTTTGTTTTTCAGTTTTAGTTTTTAAATTTTATGTACAAGAGTGTGATAGCCTTTATGAGAGGCTAAACAAGTTTTTTCCTCCCAAAAGGAGATTATCGATGTAATAAATTTTCCTTTAAGTTCTTAATAAAATAAAGGCCGTTTGTTCAACATGTGTTCATAATGTACTATTGATTCATCCCTTTGAAGAATTACTTTTACGCTTGGAGTAGGAAACGAACTAAGCGTCATTTGTCTTTGAAGCGGTTTCAAGGAGTCGGATAACTTGCGGATCATCTTCCCGAGGTGAGGTTGAAAGTGAGGAGTTGTTTGTCAAACGATCCGGGGCGTGAATTTTCCGATGGGTGGTGTTGCGAACCACTTAACCCTGTGTTGTTTTGGCCAAAAGAGGTATGAATTTTAAGGGATTTATTAATTTTACTAATCATGTTGGGCCCGATATGGTCGTAATGGACTATTTCCATTTTCACCGTGAAACCTTAGTTTGAATCGATAACCGAGAATCGAACATCTCTTAATTCTATAACTTTTGTTAAGTTTATCTACCGGAAACCCGACATGATCTTTTTAAAACCTCCGTATGGAGACCGGATCTAAGTAGGTGTAACAATGCCACGAATGAAAACAAGTGTGATGAAATTGAGAGTTGTTCATATTCTCGTGAAATCAGAACGAATTTAATCATGTTTCCTTAAGTTGTTATAAAGGGTATTTTAACTTCAAAGATATATTTGAACTCTTTTAATAATGAAGGCCATTCTTCAGAATCTGGAACTTGGAAAAAGGCCATTCTTGAACTTACCCCAACCCTTATGGTGGTAGATTCATTAGAAATAATCTCCTCTAATCTTATGTTTAGAAGAATAATTGTCCTAATTAATGGAGCGAAGACTTTGACTTGTTTATGCTTTCTATTTTATCGTTTAATTGACCTTGACTGTCGATATCAGCCTGCATCGAGAATTGAACACGTCTTGATTTACTTTTTGAAAGTAGTACTTCTATTCATACATCAGTCGCATCATTGTTAATAACGAAACCCAAACTCCGAACCTTAAAATAATGACAACTAAATAGGCTCCAATCTCAATAGCTAAAACAAGGCCTAAACATGTTAGCAAAGATAAGGAACCTGTGCAAGTACATCCTGGTTATAACCTTGATTATGTTGAGTTGGAATTCCGGGTGTCATTTTACAGAAGCAAGAAATTTAGACTTCTTGCACATTCAAGGTGAGTTTATCATTTTCAGTTTAAGTTTTCTGGCTCCATTCTCTTTTTAAGTCCATGGTTATGATGCTTTTGCTTCATGATTAAATTTGTTTACAGAAGGTAATATAGTCCACCGGAGGATCAACAGGGAAGGTCCATCAGGAGTAGGTGCACATCCTCCACCCGCAGCTAGTGTAAATAATCATGTGCATCATTGATATGAATTGGTTATCAGATTGACTATACTTGTATCTCAGATTCACCTGCAGTTTTTTTTTTTTTTTTCTGTTTTCTATTGTTTAGTTCTAATATTAATTGTACAATGCTGAAAGCAAATCCCCTTTTGTTCATTTGATGTTATTTGTCTTCGGATTGGCTATAAATATAGAGTTCAAGTTGCACATTTGACATAACTATATTATTTATTTGTGTATTCAAGCATCATCAGTCAATAAATTAGATGTTTGATAAAAAGTCGCATTTTGAATCAAACAACTTCATCGTATCTTAAGAGAGATTTTTTACAAACTCGATATGACTTCTAGAATGAGGGGAATATCTCTTAAAAGATAACAAATTTTCGGGTCTTGGAGTTATTTGGTGTTCATATCTTCCCGTCTATTTCTCAAATAAGATAATACATATAGCAGAATTTATATAAGCCCATAGAATATATAAATTAACAATTCTTTATTTGAAGATTTCATAAAAAATAAACTCAATTGTTATTTTTTTCTTGTGGAAATTTATGTCACCAAAAATCTATTTCTCACTTTATTAAGTTAAAAAGAATTTTTAGTGTGATTTTCTCGTAGCTCAACAAAAACTTAATCAGTGTCATTATTGTTGAACTTCATTTAGAGAAGGTTGATCTACAGTAGAATTTTTATCTTCAATCTTACAATTACACGTTTCCTCGCTAGCCACTCAATAATTCCATAGCTTGTATAATACCCCGATTACAAGGTCGAATCATTTGTGGTTTTGTATGGCAAGAAAATAATTCAACATATTGCAATCCTCTATAGTTTTTAGATGAGCATGACAATTATCCACAAGCAAAAACTTTGTGGAAGCCACATTTTCGTATGAATACATTATTCATTTATGGATGATTTAATATATCGCTAAATTAATAAATTTTGACGGTCTTAAAGTTATTAATTTATAGAGATTTAACTATAGTCAAATATAATGCCTGTTTAGCCAAGTACCCGATTCGAATACACTCGGTGCCCAACATAGCTCATTCCTGCTGAATGACCATTTCTCCCTCTTCTTTTTCTATTGAAGCTTTTTATCAATTTCAAATGATGATCTTGTTTTGAGAATCAAAAATGGTCAAATTAATTTGGATAAAATGACCTGATATGGATAAAATGACTTCCGTGTTTGGTTGTTCATTCAAAATACTAATTGTTGGTGTTGCCATGTTTGAGGCGGAACCAGGATTCGGTGAGTCGGGGGCCAACAATTTCCATTGGATTTTTGGCCATTTGACCATAACAAAAATAGTTTTTATCTGTGACTTTCAAAAATACTTTTTTGGCCATTTTGAGTTTAATTGTCCATTCTGCTATTTTATTAAAACATTTCTCGATCCCGAGAATATTTCTCAATATCAAGAAATGCATCGCATCAATTTTTTCAAATTTGTTAACTCACAAAAGAATACAATGAATATATGATTGTCATTTGTTTTGTCAAATGGCTAAAAAACATATTTTTAAAAATATGACTACTTTTAATTTCATGAAAACTCGAATAACTAAAAAAATCTATTATTTACACGTAATAAAATTTGGAATATATTATATTTTTGCATCAAAACAGTGTAAGTATTTATCATCAAACATCTCAAATTACATAATGACAATTCCAATATATTAAAATTTAGAATGATTCTCTTGCATATCACGAATATCATTAGGAAAACAAGTAAATTAGTATACACATTATAGTGTATTGAAATGAAAACTTGAACTCTTGAAGTGTGTAAGGGTATAGGCACAAATTCAAAAAATAAAAATCTTGATATAATTTTTTTCACAAAAAAAAAGCCAAAAATTACATACATATATATATATATAACAAAAAACTGAAAATGTTGGCCCGGGCCGGGGGGGGGGGGGGCGGGGTGCAACAACATATAGTTCCGCCCCTGGCCATGTTGCAGTAGTTAAAGTAAATTTATTTAGCACAATATATGGTGACGAAGTACTACTAAATTGCAAAACAAACATGTACATAAAATTCAGAAGAAAAGTCCCTCCATGTCAATTTGTCGTACTTTTTAACATATTTCATTGTTCTGTAACATCATATCAGAAAAAAACAAAATGAAAACCTATTTGAAACAGAAGAAAAATCACAAAATGATATGTGCTTTTTTTCGGGTTCTTTGATTCTTTTCCCCCAGTTATACAAATAGATGTGTCTAAATAATCAATCCCAACTTTTAGCTACAGCAAGCTCCTCCTTGAGAAACAGCACCATCTCTTCCTGCTGAAGGCCCTGGAATTCCCCCATATCCAACTTTGATTCCATATGACTGCACAAATTAAGACACAATTTAGCGCCATACCGTGCACAAAAGTATTTTTTTTTCCTTTTACCACAAGACTCAAACATTTACATTAATAATTCAGCACTACTCTTATCTCAAAGTAATTAAGGCCATCAATTTGGAAAAATCTAACTAAAAACAAAAAAGCAGTTTCATGTTAAATTCAGCATTGTATCAAAATCTCTCCCAAACAGAGAACTTGACACCCCTCTGATTCTCAACTACAGAAGACGCACTTCCATTCAAAATATGTGACGCATAAACAGCAGAACATCAGAGGAAATTTCACAGGATTTGCATAAATCAAATAATACCTCATTAGACACATCAAAAGCCCCATCCTGAATCTTCTTATAAATTGTTGAGGCAGTCTTTATAAATGCCTGAAAAGGAAATAGTAAGAGGAAGAAACTTTTAAAAGATTATTACATAAACTTCAATTTATGCCCAGTTCACCAAGAAATCTCCGTACTGGGTATAGGATTAATAAACAACCACGTAATTTCTTACCTCCTCCACGTTCTGAGCTGTTTTAGCAGATGCCTCCATGAATATCAAGCCATTCTCCTTTGCGAATTGCTCTCCTTCCTCAGTGCTTACGGCTCTTCTGTGAGCCAGATCGCACTTATTTCCTATCAGCATTATGGTCATGTTTGCATTTGCGTGCTGCCTCGCATCTTCCAACCAACTGGCAAGGTGGTTAAAAGTTTCCCTCCTGAAGAATCAGCATCCAGGTTATCCAATTTCATCAGCTTAATATTTGGAACATTTTGCAAGTACAGGAGATCACTGACATTTCGACTGACGGATTGAAGATATAATAGACACCCTAGCCCGCTACCCACAATCCAATTTCATTAGTAAAACTAAATAACTTTCATATAGTTAATTGGTAGTACTCATTTTAAAAGAACAATTACACAACACAATATAGTTAACAGGGTTAAATGCTAGTAAGCGTATAATGCAACACTTATGGATTATAATAAGTAAAAAGGAACTTCTTATTGTGTAGCAAGAACAATGCAGATAAATTGGCCTTTTGTTTTACAAAATGCATAGGCATAAACCAAATGACACAAGAACATGAAACTCAGCAAGCAATGGTTCACCCGCTAATATAATATGTTCCAAAATATATTCACTGTTTTCACTATTTTCGGGGAAACATGCCATATAAATGCCATAACTCCTGAAGCAAATCTGCTTTCAAGTTCTGGGAGAAACTCGGTCAACAAGATATTGTTAGTTTGCCAAAATTCATGAAGCAGAGGGCTTAAAAATTTAACACCTCACATCGTCTAAGCACACAGCCAGAAATTTCAGATAATTTTATTGTGACTGGAGGCACTACTGATGACAGAGAATCAATCATCCACCCAGACTAAACCAAATTAATGTCGGTTTCCATGAAATAGAAAACTTGAAATTAGAGCATCACAGTGAAGCCTAGTGCGTAATTTCTAGCTTTAAACAGAAATAACACCTTGTGATGTCATAAACAAGCAGGGCACCAGCAGCACCTCTGTAGTAAGACCTTGTAATAGACCTGAATGATTCTTGCCCAGCCTGAATTGATAAGGAAAGACAAGTTATACCATCCGTGTCCAAGTATATCTAGCATAAGGGATAACAACATGATGCAAATTCTATATAAAAAGGACAAATAAAAAAATAATCTGCCAGGGCACCATTACAACACTTTATTTGATCAACATGCTGACAGCCAATTTAGCTAGCTATAGGCAAATGCAGGGTTCGTTCAAGAACTTTACATGAAAGAAATCTTAGGGAAAAGATGGCAAACGAAAAATAAAAGGTTAAAAGAGAAACCGTGTCCCAAATTTGTAGCTTTATCGGTCTGTTGTCAATTGTGATCATCCTGGCTCGAATTCGACACCAATGGTCAAGTCATGCACTGGCTGAAAGCGTTTGTCAGTGAACTGCAGAAGCAGACATGATTTCCCAACACCTGAAGATATTTATTAAAACCCATGAATTTACAATTCTTTTAACCATTACCATCTTCGACTAAAATAAAACCAATTATAACTTAAGAAACCAAAACAAGTCAGGTTGCATTAGAATTTGGAAAATGTATAATTAGAAAATAACACAACATACAAAACATTTATAATGATTAATGACATGATTTAATTCTTCTTTGCTTTATATTGTTAAGAAAATATTGCCTCTCAATCATACACCGATTCCACTCCTTAGCTTTTACATTTTACCCCATAGGATACCAAAAATGATACTTGCCCTTACTAGTTACTCCTCACATTAAGGAAGAGGGATTTACCTACAATCATATGACAAACTTATCACTGCTACCCAAATACCGTGATACGATGGAAAAACCTGATTTAATCTTCCTCACAAATTAAAATCACAACTTCCAAATGATCCAATTCATACTCCGCTACAGGTCTGTGAAGGCACTGTTACCTCTTGTGCAGCTTAAAATTGTAACTTCAAACGATTTAATGAGCTCAAGTAATATTCTGAAATAGACAAAAGATGGAACAGCAATTGCACCTTCGAAATTTCACAACACAAATAAGCCCACCATTCTACATTTCAGATCAAAAAACAACCCAATACAAAGCGAACAACAATCAATCAACATCTCTAAACAAATTAACGGTATTCGAGGAAATTACAGGGGAAAAAAAAATTACCTGTATCTCCGATGATAATGTACTTGAAGAGGTAAGCGTACGACATGGTTCTTCGGATCAAACACCACAAGCGATGTCAAAAAAAAATACGAGGATCCGAGAAACCAACCAAATTAATAATTAAATCGATCGATTTTCGACGAATTGCCGAAGAAAGAAGGATTTAATTAATTAGCAGAAGAAGGTGGAGAGACTTCTCTTTCCCTTGGAAAAGAGAGGTCAAATTGGAAAAGGAGATTCGAACGTGGGAAGAATATTAACTGTGATCAGGTGTGGATGTTCCTTGTATGGAGGAATTCTTCCGTGCTAAGGAACACAGTATTTTAATTTTTTTATTGTCTATGAAGTTTTATTCATTTATATATATTTGTTAGCTTAGTGAAAAATTATTATTTATTTGTAAGAATATAATTATGAGGATTCAATGATTTATTAATTTATTCTTATATTAGATTATATTCAAAGGGAAAATACGATAATCTTTTGTGATATGTTTTGTCACTAAATCCTTATTTGATATATATACAAATATATTGTTTGAACCAATATAAGTTGTATAAGAAGAAAAAAAGAATTTAAATTATTACATTGATTTTGATAATATCATGTCATTAACTTTTAAATTTAATAATTTAAATGATTTTATAGTATATAAAAAACTTAAAATCAAATTGACTGTATTTTCGTTTATAGCAAAACTAGTGATACATCTCAGGCCCAAGTAACTAGTCAAGCCCAATCCATCAACCATAACAATGCGTTCTCAGGCCCAACTCGAGTAAGGAAGGCCCCAAGCTGGCACAAGGACTACGTCATAGGGTGAAGGAATCTGGAGGATAATTTACAGGAGAGAGAGAATGGAGAATATCAGTTAGTTAGCATGTCAGGTGAAGAGAATGGAATCATTTTGTTAAATTTTGTTACTTCCTAATATAAGGGAGGGGAGCAGACTAGGGTTTTGTTTATCTTGGATAATATTTTGAATTGAATTAAGGAGCTATCACCTGCTCGAAAAGGTGAATATCTTGCATTTTGTTATTTTCTGGGAATTAGGTTGCATCAATTGGTGCTTCCATTGAGAGAATTTCACACTAGTTATGGACGAATTTGATTTAGCAGAAGCTGTGAAATCACTTCAGGTTCAATTGGAAAATCAGACCAAGTTTGTGCAATCTCAGTTTTAAAATCAGTCTCTGGCGATGCATCAGGCGCTTCAGAAATGTATGAATTCGGTTGATGCGAAGGTGACGGAGTTACGAGCTCAGGTGCAGAAGGCGGCAAGAGGTACTACAAATACGACCGGAAACACGCTCAAACAACTTGCTCCACTGGAAAATACTACCGGAAATATCGAATACGCACCTACCATGCGGAATATGAGGATGGAGGTTCCGAAGTTCGATGGAACTGACTCGGACGGCTGGATTTTCAGAATCGAGGAATTCTTTGATTTTCATGGGACACCGCAGGAGATGCGTTTATGTATTGTTTTATTTCACATGGATGGAAGAGCATCGGGTTGGTTCCAGTGGATGAAGAAGAACGGGTTATTGACGATTTGGCCGGAGTTCCTTCACAACCTCCGGCATCATTTTAGTGAGTCCATTTATGAAGATCACCAAGGCCGGCTGTCGAAATTGACTCAAACGACTTCTGTTGCTGAGTACCAAGCGACTTTTGAGGATTTGATGAATAAGGTTAGTGGAATATCGGAGTCTTTGTTATTCAGTTTTTTCATAGCTGGGTTGAAATCAGAGTTACGCCGTGAATTGCAATTTCATCGGCCGACATCACTCATGGAGGCCTTTTCCCTTGCTCGGGGCCATGAAGGATGTATGGAGGATCTACGATTGGGATTTAGGGGCAGCAACAAATGGGGAGGCAGTTTAAGCCCCAGCCCATAAATTGTTGGGCCGACATCTATGGGCCCAAGTTCAAAGTCCGCTACAAAAATAGAGCCCACCCAGATGTTTATAGGGATGTCAATGGGTCGGGTATAGGTTGGGTCTACCTGGACCCGAGACCCAACCCATTAAGATTTTACAGGACCCAGACTCGCCCCGCACTCCGCCTCACTCGCACCCGAGACTCGCGCCCAACCCGCACTCCACATTAGCGAGTAAGACCCGCTGCACTCCATTAGACCCGCCTATGTCATCCATTTTAACTTATTTTTTTATTTTTTTCATCATATATATATATATAATAATAATTATACTAAAAAAATAGGTAAACCAAAAAACTACAGCAATATACTAATAAATCTATAAGAACAAACTATTACATTCCTCCATATTAAGTAGTTCAATTCTTCGAAAGAGAAATATAGAACATCAATGGAGAAAATACAACAAAATTAAATTAACTAGTTGCTACATCACTAGCACATTCATGTTGATCTTCTTCTTCCTCATCAAGCATGGTAGGACAAGTTGATAAACCACCAACAGTTGAACAAGTACCTTCAAGAATAAACCAAAAATCATATTAACTTTTGTTAAAATGATATAGCACTGAGTACATGTAATACCCGGAATTTTATTTTGGGCTTTTATTAAGAATTATGAATTTTTACATTTTTAGTTAGTTTTATTTAGGGGCTATATTATTTATTCAAGCCCAATTATCCAATCAAACGATTAATTACCCAAGCCCAAATTTTAAGCCAGACCCAATTTCAGGCAAAGCCCAAAATATTATAAGTCCAACATAGCCTATTCACAAGCCCTACTCCAAGTAGGATTCCAAATTTTCAGATATACACGATTTTGATTTTTTTCCCTCAATCCAGCAAAAATCCATCTTCACGTATAAGGATCCTAACTGATATAGATCATCCAATTTTCTTTAGATTAGGACTCTATTATACAAACCATAACCCTAATCAAAGCCTATATAATAAATCAACAGCCTTAGGAAAAACCCACATACTCTCTATTTCAGAAAAACAAGGTAAAAATTTTTATCCTTTAATTTCTGTCTTCACGCCTCTACACGGCCACCCTCCTGAAAAGCCAGAAACCCAATTCGCAGCCGCCCAAATCATTCCCAAAAACCAGAAAATCCGATCAAAAACCCAGTCCCGCCTCGATTGTTGCCGGAAAAAAATTCCGAACCCATGAACCCGAATAAACCCGAGAAAACCCATATGAACCGAACACATCAAAATTTTCCCGAACCAGCCGAAATCGACTCGCACTTACCCAACCTGCCCGTCGCCGTCGAGCCACGTCGCCCGTTGCTGCCGGTGTGTCTGTGCGTGAGGTTTAAGAAAAAAAAACAGAATTAGAGAGAAGAGAGCGAGAGGGGCAGACGTTGCTGGGGGTTGATTTAGATAGTTTAAGGAGATTGATTTTTAAGAAGAAGAAGAAGAAGAAGAAATAAAAAGAAAAGAAAAGAGAGGGGAGACGATGCTGTGACGAGTCGCATAGAAAGAAAGGAAATTTGGGGGAGGTTTGCTATTGAGGAAGAAAGGAAGAAAAGAGGGATTTAGGTGGGGTGGTTTGACCAAAAAGAAAAGGAAAATAGGAAAAAGTGAGATAAAGAAAAAGAGAAAGAAAGAGGAAAGAAAAAGGGTATGGTGTGCTGGAAACGAAAAGTAGGAAAAAAAGGAGAGGAAAAAAAAAAAAGAAAAGGAAAAAGAAAAAAGAAAGAGGAGAGAGAAAAGGGAGAAAGGGGAGAGAGAAAGGGGGTAGTGTACGTATGAGAGAGGAAGAAAAAGGGGAAGAAGGATTTTGGATTGTGGTCCCCATAAATCAACGACAGAATTACCCTTCATTTTCAAATCATCAAATTAAATTTAATTCAATTTCTATTTTGATTCCAATTCAGCCTTCGATTCTATTTTTATATCCTATTAAGCCCCTAAATTAGGATTTTTAGATTATTATTTTTAAGATTAAGTTTAAATTATTCAAGGATTTTAACTAGTATTAATTTTCTATTGACAGCGATTTATCGAGCGAGGATTAAGCGTGCGTTGTCAGATCCGACACTTCTGCAGCTCTACTTTATTTTCAAAGCCACGTTCAAGGTGGGGTTTGTTTTCTAAACTTTATTGTCCTTGTTAAATGCTTAGATTATTTTGCATGAATGTGAAGATGATTCTTAGCACTATCGAGCCAGGGACTCAAGAGGTCCGGTCGATGTATCCCTCAGTGGAACCCGCAAAGGCAACTATTGTCTATGTCTACGGTTTTTCAAAAGATCTATGATATGTCCTATGGATTGTATTTGCATGCCTATAGAGATATATGTGTATTTAGCTTGGACAATTTATACTCCATCGAAAGCTGTGTCGCTCACCCCACATATAACAAACTTTTCGGTGAAGGAGAGGGCGCTTGGCTTAGGAAATGTGGATATGACAAGGCCTAAAGATTTATTTACGAATGTTTAGTTTATTTTTAAAAAAAAAATGTCGAACTATTTTTACTTTTAAGTTATTAGTTTTTATTTCTAGTTTATTTGAAATTGATAGAAAGCAGACGATGGTTAGAATTTTATTTATGAAATATTTTGCTTCCGCTACAATTTACTCGATTTAATTTTATTTAAATTATCCATGTTCCTTTTCATCGTTAAAATTAGGAGTATGCTTGTGTATTTTATAAAAGAAATTTCTACATAAAGACACTATTATGATAAAATAGAAATGAAAGTGTATTTACCATTTACATCATTCCACAACCAAACGAGCGCACATTACACCATTTACCATCATAGAAAGCTCTCGCCTCGAATCTTCTTGTTTGAAAGTATGTGATCTAAGCTCTTGGCCTCCACAAACTTTCTTGGTTGCCATCATCAAACTTTGGCGGATATCCGTTTTTCTTGGTCTTCTTTTACAAGTTTTCTCATAGTGTTTTTTTAAACTAGTAGTTCCATGACTTGTTGGAGCTTTGAGGCGAGTTTTGCAATAGTTACACTCCGCATGTGGAATTCCATCAACCACCACTCTTTTAAAATGATTCCAAACCTCTGAAGTTCTCTTTCTCTTACCATTGTTGTCAGGAATATCCTCAGTCCCAAAGTCATCATCACCTTCATTAGTACTCTCTGAGTTAATTCCCATTGTAGAATGGTTTTCTTGGATGTTAACAGATGGAAGAGAATTATCTCCTCCTTCGGAATCCATATGTAAATTATTAATGATAAAAAATAGTGAGTAAATGCAATAAACCTGCAAACCAAAAAAAAAACATTAGTAATATATTGAAACAATTTGTTTTTTAAAAAAGGGCAGTCAGCCCAACAAAGGTCCAGAGCAAACAAAATTAAGCATTAACTGATGCACTCGGCTAATAATACATCAAAAAGAATTCCACCATCCAAGATCAACATCCAGCATCAGACAAGCTCTCAAATCCATGAAACCTATCTCATTCATTCAATGAACACACACACAAACATATTACCACACACACACACACACAATGACACAAACACACTCACCTCTCTAGTCACCAATCACCATTGAACACACACACAAACATATTACGACACACACACATACCACAAACATACACACACACACATTACGACACACACATTGACACACATACACTCTACGACACACACACACACATTACGGCACACACAGTGACACACACACTCTCTACGGCGCACACACACACTCTACGGCACACACAAACCACGAACACACACAAAATCGAACATTTAAAACATACACAGAATAGTGCTGAAGAAATAAAGAATCATTTAATTGATAAAGTTATGATAATGTAAATATGTAATATAAAGAAGATTATCTAACCTCTAAAATTATTTTCTATCACCTTCACGAAATCACACTCCATTTCCCTCGTTGCCTCCTCGCCGTTGTAAAAAATTAACAGGATATGGCTTCCATCGCTATCACAAATTACCAAGATGAAGTCTAATTAGTTTAAGATTTTATAAAAAAAAAAAAAAAGAGATGTTGAGAGCGGGGTTATGAACAAGAGAAGAATTAATTTGAGAGAGAAAAATGAAATGAAAAATCGATACCTCATACCGGACTTAGAAGCGGCAAAGAGAAAAGAGGAGGAAACCCTAATGTGTATCTTATATGTACTAATTAAATGGGTCAGGTAGGAGTCGGGTCCGCCTGGACCCCTTACCCGACCCATACCCGTCCGAGTCTGAAAATATGTACATATTACCCGCCCCATACCATTTACTTGTCCCATACTCGCCCCAAATAAGGCGGGTCCGTCGGGTCTGGGTCTTACCCGGACCCATTGACATCCCTAGATGTTTACTATCCCTTCTTCACCCACACCAATGTTGCAAAACACTTCAACCCCGAACAATCGAGTACTTCCGATCCGGCGACTATCACAAACTGAACTACGAGAAAAAAGAGACAAGGGATTATGTTATACCTGCGATAAAAAATGGAGCTCAAACCACCAATGTAAGAGCAAGTTTTTCATCCTCCTTGGGGATGAGGAAGAAGAGGACTGCGATGGAGACCATGAGGAAATTATTACGGAAGGGATGCCGGAATTAGTTGTAGCAGATATCTCTAGCTTAAATGCTTTAGTTGGAGCTGCCAATCCTAGATCATTGCGATTATAGGGACAAATTGAGAATCGACGATTTCAGGTTTTGATTGACAGTGGGAGCACCCACAATTTTGTCAAACCCCGAGTGGCGAAGTCATTGGGGCTGTCAATTCAACTGATTGAGGGATTCAGAGTTTATGTTGGGAATAGGGATTACTTGAAATGTCAGTACAAGTGTCATGCAGTTAAGATAAATTTGCAACAACATTTATTCATTGCAGATTTGTATATTCAACCTATTGAAGGTCCCGATGTAGTTTTGGGAGTACAATGGCTACATCAGCTTGAGAGAGTATCGCACGATTACCGAACCATAGTCATGGAGTTCGATTAGGAGGGAAAACACGTGGAATTGAAAGGAGAATATGTTGATATACCTGAACAGATTTCATTTCGACAATTACAGGCGAGCTTAAGGAAAAGTGAAATAGATCATATTTTCACTGTGCATTATTTCCAAATGGGAAGTGAGGATGGATAGTCCGTTAGAGAAGAATTGGAGTTACCGTTGGATATATCTTTTGAAATTAAAGAGGTGATTGGGCGATATCAAGAAATTTTTGGGGTTCCAAAAGGATTACCCCCGCATCGAGTCATTGATCATCATATCCACTTGGAATTGGGGAGCAAACCAATCAATGTATGACCGTATAGGTACCCGTATTTCCTGAAAAATGAGATGGAAAGACTTGTCAAAGAGATGTTGGAGCAGGGGATCATACGCCCGAGCCACAGTCCTTATTCGTCCCCGGTACTCTTAGTTCGGAAGAAGGACGGAACTTATCATTTTTATATAGACTATCGAGCTTTGAATGCGATTACTGTCAAGAGTAAATTCCCTATCCCAATGATTGACGAATTGTTGGATGAGTTGAATATGGGCTACGGTATTTACGAAGCTGGATTTGAGGGGGGGTATCATCAAATAAGAATGAGCCCGACGGACATAGCGAAAACATCTTTCCGAACAGTGGATGGGTGAGTTCCTAGTCATGCTGTTTGTGCTAACGAATGCGTCGTCGACATTCCACTCGGCCAATAACCAAATTTTCAAATAGTTTTTACGAAAATTCGTCATTGTGTTTTTTGATGATATTTTGGTATACAACAAGAGTATGGCAGAGAATGTGGGACAATTGGGTCAAGTGCTGCAATGCCTAAAGGAGCACTAGTATTTTGTGAAACTAAGTAAATGTTCATTTGGTCAGCGAGCAAAGAAAAATTGGGCCATATTGTGTCTGATGGAGTGGTCAAGGCAGATCCCAAGAAAATTGAGGCAATGGTTGAATGGCCAACGCCCAAGAATGTTAAACAATTACGAGGGTTTATCGGCTTAACGGGTTACTATAGATGTTTTGTTAAGGGATATGCAACAATTGCGGCTCCCTTGACGGATCTACTGCGTAAGGACGAGTTTAATTAGGAGGAAGAAGCTCAGCTCGCCTTTACTAAATTGAAACAAACAATGGTGGAAGTACCGGTATTGAAACTACCCAACTTCAGTGAGATATTTGTTATAGAAGCAGACGCGTCGAAATGGGGAATTGGGGCAGTATGCAAAAGAGACATTCGGTGTCCTATTTTAGCAGAAATTGGGAATCAAGTTGTAGTTAGCATCTACACACATTAAAGAATTGCACGCTATTACAGAAGTTGTTAACAAAATGGCGTCAATATATAATTGGGCGCGAGTTTGTAGTAAGGACGGATCACAAGAGTATTAAGGAGTTGTTTCAACAAATCGTTCACACCCCAGAGCAGCAGGCATATGTGCAGAAATTGATGGGGTACTAATTTAAAATAGAGTATAAACCGGGCAAAACAAATGTTGCAGTGGATGCCCTTTCTAGTATGTATGAGTAACAACTCGAAGCGGTGTTTGTTATTCATGTGAGTTACCCCAAGTGCGAGTTATAGCAGAAACTTCGAGAGGCCAATGAGCGTGATCCTGAACTTGTGCGATTACACGAGTTGACAATAAATGGGGCGCTACCACTGGGATACAACAAAAGGGGTGGACTAATTCTCTACCATAATCGGATGATAGTGGGAAGTGATGAAGGGCTTCGTGAAGTATTACTGAGGGAATTTCATAACACTCCGATCGCTGGTCATGTGAGCATAAAACGCACTCTAGTTAAATTAGCAGCTTTGTTTTATTAACCTAAAATGAAACAAGATGTGGAAAAATTTATGGGCGCATGCCGAGTGTGCCAACAGATGAAGTACTCAACGCAACCTCCAGCCGGTATGTTGCAACCATTGCCAATCCCTTCGATGGTATGGAGTGAAATTACTATGGATTTTGTAAATGGGCTACCGACAGTACGTGGCTTGAATTCGATAATGGTAGTAGTAGATTGGCTAACTAAGACTGCTCATTTTTGTGCGATGCCAATAAATTATACAACAATGATTGTGGCTAAGAAGTTTGTTAATACAGTGGTGAAGTTGCATGGGTTCCCGACTTCGATAGTTTCAGATCGAGATTCTAATATTTCATAGTGCATTTTGGAAGCACTTGTTTGAACTCATTGGCACAACTCTTTGGTATAGCACCGCGTACCACCCCCAGACGGACAGGCAAACAGAAGTGGTGAACAGAGGGTTGGAACAATACTTGCGATCGTTCACCTTTGAGAATCCAGAGAATGGGTTCGGTATTTACCATGGGCAGAATATTGTTACAATACAAGCTATCACAACGGGTTACGTATGACACCTTTTCAGGCGTTGTATGGACGACCTCCTCCTAGTATTCCTCTCTATCAGCCTAATTTTTCTATTGTACAGGCAATAGATGAATTATTGGTGGGAAGAGATGAATTAATAAAGGGATTAAAACATAATTTAGAAAGAGCCCAGCATCGGATGAAACAAAAGACTGATGGGAAGCGAATGGAATTACAACTACAAGTAGATGAATCAGTATTGGTGAAGTTACAACTATACAGACAAATGACAGCAGCTCGTCGAAGTTTTCAAAAGCTTGCCCCGCGGTATTTTGGGCCATTTAAAATCATCGAGCGAATTGGAGTTGTTGCTTACAAGTTGGAACTTCCACCAGGAAGTAAAATACATCCCGTGTTTCATATGTCTCAACTTAAGAAATGGGTAGGAGCTATCGATTCTACTGTAATTCCATTGCTAGAAGAAAGTTGTGACAACCATCCCATCTTGAAACCACTTGCTTTATGTGCTGAAAGATTGGTATTCCATGGAGGTAAGAGAATTAAACAAGTTTTGATACAATGTCGCCGGAAAATTTGACCTAGGAAGATGTCTCGGATGTTAACAACATGGCTACAACATTGCACATTGAGGACAAGGTGATTGTCGAAGGAGAGGGGAATGATACATCTCAGGCCCAAGTAACTAGTCAAGCCCAATCCATCAACCATAACAATGTGTTCCCAGGCCCAACTCGAGTAAGGAAGGCCCCAAACTGGGACAAGGACTGTAAGTCCAAGCGGCTACGATAATCTAGAGGGGGGTGAATAGATTATCTCCATCTTTTCGATTATGTCTTCTTTTTCGAACCAAATACGCCAAGACAATAATAAAGGTGCGGAATGTAAACAACACACGTCGATTTATAGAGCTTCACCCCACATATGGACTACGTGCTCTACCACCCCAGTATATCCGGGATGGGTTTCGAAAAAGAAAAAGAATTTTATTAATTACCACAAATAATACAAATTCAACTTACAATAACACCTTGAAGAGCACCACACTCTTCTTCAACACCACCTTTGAGATTACCAGAATCTCACTTGAAGATCACCACAATCTCCAACGGCACCTTGTGAAGATTACCACAATCTTCAACCTTGAAGAATACCAAATTCTTCAACACCTCAACAAGAAGATTACCACAATCTTATTACACCTAACACCTAGATCACCCAAGTGTGTTCTTACCACAAGAACACTCACAAGGATATCTTGTGTAGAATGATAACCCAAATTCAAGATTACAACTCGATAATGAAAGATACAAATATAAGACCAAGTGTTTGCTTGAGTATTCCTTGTTGTGTTGTATTGTTCTCTCTTATTGTTGTGTTTCAAATATTCCTCTATTTATAGGAGATTATTGATACTTGATAGGCTCCTCTTGGAATCGATATCTACAAAAAAAAACGCAATTAAAATCAAGATTATAGTTGTTAGAAATCAATCCCACAAATTAAGAAAAAGTTGTCTCACGCACAACAGCTTAGAATTTTTGTCAAACATTAGGGCGATTTGTCGCAAGATCGATATAGAGAAAAGAAGAACGCAACAAAAATACACGCTTTGGTTGACCAGTCCAGGGGTCCGACCGGCCGACCATGGGTCCGACGGCCGCCCACAGGGACCGGTCACCCCGCCAATTTTTGAGTTACAGGACATTCTGTAATCTCTTCAGGTACCGGTCGCCCTTTGTGCGACCGGTCGACCTTTAGGGTTTTTCAAATGTCTCGTTTCTGTTTCAAAACCAATCTTTCGGACATGGAATGTCCGGTTGAACACGAGACAAAAATGTTGTCCAATATTTTATCAAAAATAACCTTCAAGAAATACTCCGAAAAATTAGTAAAAATATTTTAAACCGATCGGGAGTATTAGGACAACATTTAGAATCATAGTTTCGATGTAAAAACCCATTGACACAAAATCGTTAAATGAGTTGTCCAATATTGTCGAAAATGAACTTGAAGAAATACTCCGGAAAATATTAAAACCATTTTAAATCATTTAGGAGTATTTGGACAACCTTTAAAAAATATTGTTTTGATATAAAAACAAAATCATCAAAATCATGATAAAACCATTTATCAAACAATCTCCCCCTTTTTGATGATTACAAACCAAAATAATTTTAACGAGGTCGATTTTGAAAACAAAACAATTTTACTGGTTAAAAAGAACTATCCGTTGTGAGCGACAACATTCCACGCAATATAATCACAAGGATGGGAGTAGAGATATTCAAACACATATAGCAAAAGCTCCCCCTATCATTATGCACAACAAGAGAAATGTAAAAGCAATCAACTACAAGCTAAAATCTTAGCTTTTACATATTGGTCTAAAGTACAAGAGCTTATAAGCTCCCCCTGTCAACAAGACATCATAAGACAAGTATATAAGTCCATAATACACCAATTGGACTAAGTATAATCCACAACTTATGGCTTTAAGAAGCCATAGCTTATAGTTTTTTTCTCGAGCTTATTTTAGCTAATAAGCTTATAACCTGTTTCTCCCCCTTTGGAATCATAAAAAAGAATGTTAGCACGATAAAAACATTATATAATCATATCAAAGTGCGCAACTAAACCGATGTATCGAGCTATTTGAACATTGAAGCTTATAGACCAAATAGGAGGGAAAGGTCAATCATACAACTTGTAGAAACTTATGAAAACTCATTTGATTAGTAAAACACGATCTCTATAAATATATAAGACATTTGAAAATAAGAGAATCATGTAGGTGATGGCTTTTTCATTGAAACATTTTATCGAACACTTGGCGGGCGTCAAAAATTGAAGAGGATATATATAGCCCTTGTAAATGTAATCAAGCCAAGTTTTTCATCACCAAAAGTAATTTTTACAAATATCATTCATCAACAATCATCATGCTCAACACAAATATATAAGAATTGCATCAAGAAATATACATATAGGCCAAGTTCTCAAGGGTTCAACCCAATTGAGATAAGGAAGTGGAATTCTTACCATTTAATCGATGAAGACGAGCAATGATGATGATAATCGAGCTAGATAATCCCCAAAATATGAAATTTATGCAACAAAACTCATTGGAGGTGAATTGTGTGTGAAAATGTCAAAGGGGACGAAAATAGAGTTAAAAGGGCCAAAATGCCAAAGTATGGAAACAAAATGCAATATATCTGAAAAATCCTTAAGGGCGACCGGTCCAGGGCTTGGGCGACCGGTCGGCCCCTGCCCTGGTAGTCCACTGGTAAATCCAAAATTTGATTCAAAAATCTGATTTTTCGCCCCTAAGTTTTAAAACGTGCAAAATGCAAACGTAGACCTCATTCAATATGCATTATGTCTTAATCAAGCTCGAAATGAGGTAAAATACTCGGCGGTATATGATAAACAAAAAAAAAATTCGCGAGTTATCCTTGAGACGGAATTAAACATATCTCAATTTTTCGTTTTAGAAACGCAATCCCTTAGAAAAATATATCGAATCTAAAAAAATTATTATCACCGGACTTGTTATCCCGAAAAATATAAACGTTTTAAAACTTTGGATAAACAAGCTATAAGAAGAAGTGCCTTTCAAATATTTGAAAATTTCCTTTAGCGGCACTTTAATGAGATTCGTTGGGATAATTTTTGAAGCCGAGCATATAGACGGAAGGCATATGGAATGTCGAGTCTATGGGAGTAATAAAAGTAAATGAACATACCTCGAATTTGTTTGTCAACCGATATGCCTTCCTCAACCTTTGTCAATCTTTACATGGTAGTCATAGAGGTTGAGATGATTCTTTCTTCTTCAATGCCTCACTTCTTCTTTTGTATGCTATGAGTGTGGAATATAACCATTTTCTTGGCATTGTTGAACTTGAATTCCAATGAAGAAATTGAGCTCCCCTCATCATGATCATCTTAGGTTCACCTTTTTCTTGACAATACCATTGAGCTACTAACATTGTCTTGGTCATTTATCTTGTTCCAAAATACCAAAAATTTCTGCAAAATCTTATCAAAACATCTTGCACGAGAGCATAGTAATATCGAATAATAGAGACATTATAGCAAGTAACACATACTGTGCTTAAAGAAAATCATCAAGAATATAATACAACATGTAAGTTCAAATAGGCTTATAGAAAGCTATATAAGGTCTCTTTTGAGATTTGAAAATCCGAGAGCATATAGTTGAGACCTCATTTAAAAGAAGCATTTGAACAAGAGTTTTGACAAGAATGAATATGAGCAATCAAATGCATAATTTGAGAAGAGGATAAAAATTCAAATGTTTTATCAAAACACATATGATCCTTTACAAGTCTCGGATAAAACAAGCTTTATAGAATCGTGCCTTTCAAAAATCAAAAAATCCTCTTAATGGAACTTGTATGAAATACTTTGAAATAACTTGAAAGACAAGCACATAGGCATATGACAAAAAAATATCGAGTCTATAGGATGAATACCAATGATGAGTGTACCTCGATAGTTCAATCATCTCTTGAAGAGGATGAGGAAATATATATCCTACACATATCTTAAACAAGTATAACACAAAACGAACATGATACAAGTGTAGGCTAAAACAATAAAAGATATCACAAGTAAGCTCTTGCCATAAAAATCCATAAGAAATGATAAAACAATTAAGTCTAAGCAAATACACAAGAGTTTAATATAAGCATCATACAAGGTCTCCTTTTTCAAAAATTTAAAATCACAAATATATATTGAAGACCTTAATTTTAAAATTATGAAAACTCATTTTGAAATTTAGACACAAATAAAAACATGCATAAAAAATAAAATGCATATTTAAATAGGGAGATACGGTTTACCAATTTCGCCATTTCCATGGGTTGTGCCGTTCCCATTGTTGATGATATCTTCCCCTTTGAAAATCATCTTGTTGATGATAGCTTCTCCGATTGTTCCATTTCCAAGGATTATGTCTTTCCCATTGTTGATAATTTCTTTCTCTTGGAAATTCATTGTGGTGATGTCTTCTCCTTTGATTAAACGAGATGGTCATTTGATGTCTCATTGACGGTATGAATTTTCTTCGATTATTATTTTGCCGGGTACCTAATATAACATTGTTTTGTGGTATCCTCAAGTGCTTGGATCCTTTGGGATTAGTCTTGAGACTTTTAGGTATCCAACAATAATTAGAGTTATTTCTAGCTCGACAAGTATTTACCGTATGACCCTTTTTACCGCAATAAAAACAAGTAACAATTTTAGGAGCACAATGACCAACATACATAGGTACTTGATTTTTTTCCACATAATTAACAATACTAGGCTTATGATCAAGTCCTTGTTTCAATTTATCACAATTATCAACAATATTGGTCATTTTATCGGTACTCAAGTTGGATTTTGATAAATCCTTTTTCATGCAAGTAATATCCTCAACAAGAGTACTATTTTCTTTTTCAAGGTTTCTAACCTTATCAAGTGTGGTGGTGTGAGCACATGATAGTGATTCATAGGAAGTAAATAAACTATCCTTATCATTTTTCAAAACATTGAATTCCTTTTTCAAATTTTTGTACTTAATAAGTAAATTTTGGAATTCATTTTGAAGGTCATCAAAATCATTTTACAAATCACTATAATCATTTTGTATAACAATATCATAGGAAGTAGAGGGTTTAAGACATACCTCGTTTTCTTCTTCAATGCCCATAAAACATTGTTCAACTACTTCATAGTTGGAAGTTGTAAAAGGCTTGTTCCTTAGATTTGACCTTGTATCCCTTTGAGAAGCAGATGCTTCTGAGTTGCTCCTATCATTTGCATGTATTTCATGAATGGATTCTAATTTTTGCCATACTTCATGAGCCGATCGAATTCCTACAATAAGATCATATTCCAAATTGGTAAGTGAACAATACAAAATATTGAGAGCTTTACCATTTAAGGAGATGATTTTCTTTTCTTCATCATTGAGCTCTTTGAGAGCTTTGGAGGTGTATGGTGTGTCTTTCATCGGAATGGATTCTCCATTGATGACGATGTTCCAAATATCGAACTCGCAACCTTGTAAATAACATTCCATTCTTTCTTTCCAAAATGTAAAATTTTTGGAATCAAATCGAGGTGGCTTGGTGGTGGAAGTCTTAGGAAAGGTGAGCTTCATTCGTAGCCGACGATCGTTTCTCTTCACTCGCGATGTGAAACGAGCTTGCCAAAGAGTTTGGCTCTGATACCACTTGTAAGTCCAAGCGGCTACGATAATCTAGAGGGGGGGTGAATAGATTATCTCCATCTTTTTCGAACAAAACAAGCCAAGATAATAGTAATGGTGCGGAATGTAAACAACACGCGTCGATTTATAGAGCTTCACCCCACCTAGGGACTACGTGCTCTACCACCCCAGTATATCCAGGATGGGTTTCGAAAAAGAAAAAGAATTTATTAATTACCAAAATTAATACAAATTCAACTTACAACACCTTGAAGAGCACCACACTCTTCTTCAACACCACCTTTGGAGATTACCACAATCTCCCTTTGAAGATCACCACAATCTCCAACGGCACCTTGTGAAGATTACCACAATCTTCAACCTTGAAGAATACCAAATTCTTCAACACCTCAACAAGAAGATTACCACAATCTTCTTACACCTAACACCTAGATCATCCAAGTGTGTTCTTACCACAAGAACACTCACAAGGATATCTTGTGTTGAATGATAACCCAAATTCAAGATTACAACTCGATAATTAATGATACAAATATGAGTGCAAGTCTAATCAAGAATAGCCTAGACCTCAAGAATGTGAAAGTGATAAGCTAAGCAAATTACAACAAGAATAATGACAATATAAGACCAAGTGTTTGCTTGAGTATTTCTTGTTGTGTTGTATTGTTCTCTCTTATTGTTGTGCTTCAAATCTTCTTCTATTTATAGGAGATGATTGATACTTGATAGGCTCCTCTTGGAATCTAATATCTACAAAACAATTGCAATTAAAATCAAGATTATAGTTAGAAATCAATCCCACAAATTAAGGAAAAGCATCGTTTGCACAACGATTAGAATTTTCTTTGTCAAACATTAGGGCGGACCCGATCGCGCCGTCTGAGAGAAAAGAAGAACGCAAAAAAATACCTTTGGTTGATCGGTCCGAGAGGGTCCGGCCAGGTCGACCATGGGTCCGACCTGGTCGCCCCCCATAGGGACCGATCACCCCGCCAATTTTTGAGTTACAGGACATTCGTAATCTCTTGTCTTGATCGACGCCCTTTCGCGACGGCCGACCTTCGAGGGTTTTTCAAAACGTCTCATTTCTATTTCAAAACCAATCTTTCGGACACGGAATGTCCGGTTGAACACGAGACAAAAATGTTGTCCAACATTTTATCAAAAATAACCTTCAAGAAATACTCCGAAAAATTAGTAAAAATATTTTAAACCGATCGGGAGTATTAGGACAACATTTAGAATCATAGTTTCGATGTAAAAACCCATTGACACAAAATCATTAAATGAGTTGTCCAATATTGTCGAAAATAAACTTGAAGAAATACTCCAGAAAATATTAAAACCTTTAAATCTTTTAGGAGTATTTGGACAACCTTTAAAAAACATTGTTTTGGTATAAAAAACAAAATCATCAAAATCATGATAAAACCATTTATCAAACAAGGACTACGTCATAGGGTGAAGGAATCTGGAGGATAATTTACAGGAGAGAGAGAATGGAGAATATTAGTTAGTTAGCATGTTAGGTGAAGGGAATGGAATTATTTTGTTAAATTCTGTTACTTCCTAATATAAGGGAGGGGAGCATACTAGGGTTTTGTTTATCTTGGATAATATTTTGAATTGAATTAAGGAGCTATCACCTGCTTGAAAGGTGAATTATCTTGCATTTTGTTGTTTTCTGGGAATTAGGTTGTATCAACTGGTCAATCATTTCAAAAAAAAAAAAAAGAAAGAAAAGAAAACTAGTCAATTACGTGAGGATTGAACAATTATAAATAGAGTAAATATTATTTTAACTAATCAAATACTTATTAATATATAATGACCAACAAAATAACTTACTATAATATATAGGTATTTCACTATAATCGAGGCTCAAGCTAAACGCACAAAGTATAGTTTTGTTTGATTAAATAATGGGCCAAGACTTTAGAGTTTGGACTCAGGTTTATATTGTCAATATGGATCAATTCATTTTCTACAGAAATAAGTCAAGAAACAATCAGCCACTCGAGCCCGAATATCCGTCACAAGGCCTGCTCTCGAACAAATGTTGGTGAATAAACAATGATCCTTCGTAAGATTAGGCCCGTTGCAGGTAGGTTAACGAACGGCCCAACCTTTATTTAATTTTTCATTTTTCTTTTCAATTATCTACCCAAACTTTTGACTTCGCATCATTTTAACCATTTCATACAGTTTTGAATTAGTTTTTTTTTTTCTTTTCCCTTTTTTGGTATAGCACTGTAAATTTTTAGGTCGATTCCTAGAGATGTTCTGCAAATTCATGCTTACAATTAATACTTAGATTTCATTTTATAAACAAAGAATTATTTCAAACTTTAAATTACATTACATGAAATAAGTTTAAATCATATGTCAATCCTATATACTAAAAAAAAAGTTGTAAGAACACATGTACATATAACTCTATCTTGAGCTACTCCTTAATTAGTGTATTATGTCTATGATGAACATGTTATGATTTTACCATATTATATATAAATGTATAACTGCTTGGCTATCCCAATTATTGCATATTGTTGGCCCTGATTTCCTAGCCATATTGAAACACCATCCGAAATGTGTTAATAACCATTTCGCTTCTTCTCCAACTTTATTTAAAACTAATAACTCTAATTTTATAGTGAAACAAGTTATACATGTTGGATTAGAAGATTTCCACAATATAACATCACCACCAAGATTAAACATGTAATCACTAGTTGAGTTGGATACATATTATCTGATATCCAATTCTCATCATTACATCTTTCATTAACTCGATGATATTTTCCATTATGTAATGTATATTACTTGGTTCTCTTCAATATATCCAAACACTCAACTATGTCCATTAATTTCTTGGATTACTTCTTTCACATCTATTAAAATCTAATTACAGTCGTTATATCACTTTACGAAAGTGCATTAATTTAAAGAAACTTCTTCAGATGCCACATTTTATGTTGTCACAATCAAATGAATAATTAACAACATTCTATTAGCCCATACAGAATATGTATGTACATACATATATACACATATATGATAGCCCTAATGGGTCTTAGAATTTGGGGGGCCCGAGGGCGATCGCCCTTTGGGCCGCTTCTCAGAGCCACCACTGATTGCACCACCATCAATGTTGGTAATCAATTACAATTATTCATTTGCGCATCATCTGCACCAGTAGGACCGATGGACATCTACTCGGCACCATGCCACACAGTGGCATGCCAAGTAGAGCCACCAAATTGGCACATTACATGCCATGTCTAGCTACTAGTCACATCACCAAGCCATGGATTCCAATACCAATTCCATTTTTGGAAAAAATTAAGGACCCCTATATTTGCATGATGATGAATATGTACCCAACCTTTATTGCATGCGCGTAAACACTCAAATAGTGCTTCACACCATCCTCAGCTCTATGAAATTAGTTGGAGCTAAGGTCCACTAGAGTGTAACATAACAAATTATATAAGTTTACTTCTTGTGTTAAATATACTTTTCGACAATAAATTAATGACCACTTTTATGATTTTTTCATTCCAGACACTTATTTTCCCCCAATAATTCTAACTACAGAGAGAGAGAGAGAGAGTGTGTGTGCGAGAATGAACTAAGGCACAAAAGTAAGTTGAATACTCCATGTAGAAGTATGTATCGGGGTAGTGCTATAGATAAAAGTAGTTGACTATGTTGTTCTGTCTTAATCCAACAAACTGCTGAATGGTTGTTCTTCAACAGTAGATAAGACCCCAGCTCACGTGCAAAGGCCTAAAATAAGGCAAGGCCCATTAAGTGAAACTGGAAAGACGTTTTCTTTCCTTTATTTACTATCTTTTTCTGCCCAAAAATGTATGATTTTAATTAATATCACATAAGCATTCTTATCAACAATGGTATCTTCAATCCCAACATTTGACATTAACGAGGAATATATATTGAATCGATTGCCTCCTCTTACATTTTAAGTTATCAAAACAATAAACAAGAAGTAAATATTATTCCCATATTTAATTTCAATATCATATGTTCGTTTTCATTATACAGTTCTAAATTAAAGTTGAAGAACAAAAATTGTGTATCACAGTATTTTCGTAAAGATGGCTGAGAAAGCAAAATCGCGTTGTCAATTACTTTAAGTGATATAATTATTTCGCATAAAATAAGTGTTACACCAGGATATACATATCTTGGTGGATGTATGAACAACAAGTACCCCACTACTTACTAGAGGTGTCAAATGGGCCGGGTCAAACAACGCTACAAGAAAAAAATCGGTTACCTACGGAAAAATCGGTAGGTAAATGTTAATAAAATTGTAAAGTGTAGGTAAAATCATTGTAGGTAAAAACATTGTAGGTAAAATATTTACCTACAGAATCTAAAACTGTTGGTAAATACCTACAAAAATCTGTCGGTAATTGAAAAACTGTCGGTAATCTGTCGGTAATTTGTTGGTATAATTTGAGGGAAAATGATATTTTTTATTCTGTATGTATTATGTAGGTAATTGTAAAAATTAGTGACAAAATCATTTCTGTCGGTAAATTCTGTCGGTAAACTGGAATTTTCTTGTAGTGCAAAAAAAATCGGGTCGGGCCAAACAGTGTTCAGGCCAACGGGCTGGGCCAAAAAAGCCCGACTCATTTCGAGCCTCTAAAACTAGAGCCCAGTCTGGTGCTTTTACCGGGTCGGGACGAAATTGACAGTTCTATTACTTACAAGATTAAACACTTGTCATTCATTCATATAAATAGTGGGACACATGTCATTCATCCATCCACCAAATATATGTAGCATGGATAATACAATTCTGTGTTCGTGCTGTGTCATGTCGAATCTTGCTTTATCGTGTCATTTATCTCAGAATAACAATGATTGTAATTGTGTATGTTATCATATCATATTGTGTCATTTATTGTAACCCCTAAATAACATTATAAATAAGTTCCTATGTCCCAACTAAGATAGAAAATTAGAAACTTGGATACTTTTTTGTCCCACTTCCATAATAATATTGTGCTACATGATTGCACGTGCACCGTCCACTCAACCAACAAACTCCCAATAACGTTTTCCCTATACTCTGGTTTTGGGCCCGGTAATAAGTTGTAGTACTTTAGATTTATAAATGGGAGAATTTTTAAAGTGCCCACTATGGATAGTGCAGATTGCTTTTTACCCACGATAAGATAAAAACTTCTTTTCTATCCAAATTGACCAAATTATCCTTCTTTAAGTTGGTACTTTTGAATTTTGAAATTCAAAAACCGTATAAGAAACCGTATAAAACAAAATAAGAAACCAAACGTCCAAAGTCCAAACCATCCCCATTTCGTGCCCCAACGGTCAAAACAAAAGAAAAAAAAAAGGCCCCCATTTCATGCGACTACAAGAAGAAGAAGAAGTACCAACCCCCATTTCGTGCCCAATAAGAGAAGAACATGGACTCAATCGTGCCGTCGCGTCGACCGCTCCACCTCCGCCATCGCGCCTCCGCTCCACCTCCGCCGCTGCCTTCCATCGCGCCTCCGCACCATCCCCATTGCCGCTTCCGCCATCGCGCTCCGCACTATCTCCTCCGCCGCCGCTTTATCGCGCTTCCGCACCATCCTCCGCCATCTCCGCCGTCGCCTTCCGAAACAGGTAAGCATATCAATCGTCATTTAGGATTCATTGATTTAGGATTTTTAGTGTTCGATTTTAAGTTTTAAACTCTATTTATGTTAGGTTAATTGATTTAGGATTTTTAGTGTTCGATTTTGGTGTTTAGGGTTTATCAATTGGGTTATTGTTGGATAAATTTGTGAATAAGTTTGATAAATTTGTGTGTTGGGTTATTGTTGGATGTTGGTGACTTGGTGTAGCAGCCGCCGTGCGGCGCGATTTGATGTAGAAGATGAAGCGGCACGATATCGTGCCCTGTTATAATTGGGTACGATATCGTGCCGCATATCGTACCTAGGTATAACGGGCACGATATCGTGCCTGTTATAATCGGTGCGATGCGATCGCGTCGCATATCGCATTTGGGTATAACGGGCACGATATCGTGCGCTTGTTATAATGGGTACTATATCGTGCCCTAGTTATAAATTGAACTATATCGTGCCGTAGTTATAAAGTGAACTAGTTATAAATCTTGGCACGATATCGTGCCCTATATATTAGGTATGATATCGTGTCTAATATACGGGGCACGATATCGCACCTAATATACAAAGACGATATATCGTATCTAATAAAGGGCACGATATATCGTGTCTAATATACGGGGCACGATATCGTGCCTAATCTATGACACAATATCGTGCATTGTGTTTCATAAATGCGAGAAAATTTTTCCTTTCACAAAACACTTCACATATTTTGTAAATATATTGGTCTTCAACGATTTAAACAAGGTTAACTAATTAGGAGGAGAAGAACATTACCTTGTTATTCGATTTTTTGGTGCGATTTTGTTGATGAAAGCCCCACAAAAATAACTTCTTGATATTTTGTGAAGAAGAAAGAGAGAAAAAATGAAGAGCAAAAAAAGAAGGGAGTGTTCACGGTTCACGTATGTTATGTATTGGGAGTATTTAATTTCAAGAGAGAAATACATATTAAAGGCTTGCATTTAAAGCCTCAAGAGTATTGTGGTAAAAGAATACCAAAAGTGGGTAGAAAACTATGTTTTTTATCCTACATGTCAAAAACTCAATCACCTATCCCAAGTAGGTAATTTGCCCCATTTGCTCTTTATAAAAGGCCCTTTTATGCTCAATTGGAAAGTTGAAAACAAATAAACAAAATAAATGAAAAAAAAAAATCCTATTTCTCTATTTCTCGTCTTTAATAGAAATGAAGATGATTTAAAATTATTGTGTAACTTTAATTAGGTGTATACATGGGTGTATGTGCTTTTTATTCGTATAATCATATCTTTTCGTATTTAGATTTGAAAATGCCTCATTTCCAATATCTTCCCAAAATTATGACTCGATCTTCAGCTAGCCTCAAAAGACTACTCAAAAGAAATCCGGCGTTAGCACTCCGATAATCAAGTCAGTTAAAGGGTAAAAAAAAGTGTATAAAAATATGAAAAAAAAGTATGAATTAATACAAGATGCTGGGACACTACAAGAAAACAAAGAAATTCCAATTGGGAAAACTCTGTTAGAATTTGGCCAATTACCGTTGGAATTATCGATTCCGGAAGTTCCAACATAAAATACATCATTGGTAAATGGTTGTTGGAATGACGAAATTCCAATGACAATTCCAACGGAATTTTCAACATTATTTATCCATTGGAATATATAACCGTTGGAAAGAACTCCAACATTTTTTCCAACACTAATTCCAACATAGTTATACCATTGGAATATATTTAATCATTGAAAAAAAATCCAACGTTTATACCAACGAAATTATACTATTGGAATTTACCCCAATGGTATATATTGGTTAGAATATTCAATCAATTTATTTCATTATCTAATATCTTTAACTTCCCAAAGAGGTCACCCATCATCATTTTGTCCCAAGTCAAGCACATTTAACCATGTGATTTCAATATGATTGACTCGAGGAAGAGAAGATATATTTTATTTATATGGATTATATTATCAAATCATTTAACCCTATTGAAATTTTTCAATGATATTAGAATTTCAATGGAATTTTCCAACAACACGTTGTACCATTGGAATTTCCGTTGGAATTTTAAACACTCCAACATAAATTCCAACGATTAATTCCAACATTTGGTTTTGCGTTGAAATTATTGCTAGAATTTTCCAATAGTATGTTTTAGCGATGGAATTTCATTTGGAATTTTTAAAATTCGATTAGTATTTCCAATGGTTATTATTATTGTTGGAATCATCGTTGGAATTTTCCAACGGTTAGTTGTGGTGTTGGAATTTAGTTAGAATTTTAAATTCCAACATGAATTCAAACATTTTATACAAACGGTTTTGTTTCTGTTGGAATTTTCATTGGACTTTTCCAATGATATAATGTAACAATGGAATTTCCGTTGGAATTTTAAAAATTCCAACAATTTTCTATTTCGTTGGAATTATTTTGTTGAAATTTGATTGTTTTCTTGTAGTGGGAATGTTTTTTCTACCTACGTCTTCTTTGGCGACCCTAAGCTTGATGGCAGATCTGCTCTAAAACGGCTCCCCCTTAATCAATTCTTTAACCTCTCTTCTTATTAAGTGGCAGGTTTCCCAAAATCAGGCTGAATCAAGATTATTGATTGGCCGGTTAATATTGAGACTTAAGTGGTAATTTAAATAGATGGATGTATCTTCCAATCATAGATATTATATATCATTTATAATAATAAAAATTTCTACTAAAATAGATAACAATGTAAAAATTGATGAAATTGCCCTTCTTGGACCCTTCAGATTAATTTTTTGAAAATGTCTTTCGGTTATATTTTGTAAGGATGTGAAATAAATTTCCTCAGATTTTGTAAGATGATAATGTACTTGGATCATGAGTCACATTATTTGACTGGTTGACTTAACAACAATGTGAATTATTTTAAACATATTGACTTATGGTTTTATAGATGTTATATTTGGAACACTATAGTCCATGTAGCATCTATCATTTATATGTCATGATTTTTTAAGAAGTTTGGCACTTATAATGCATTCATACACTAAGCATGACATGTGAATGATAGATGTTCCACCAAATGTGATGCTCCAGGTGTAGCATCCACAAAACTTTTGATTTACTTAGTTTGAAGCAATCCCTTCCCCCGCCCAACTCCCTTTCCCAAATTTCGATTCTTCCTTCTTTTTAATGAGAAGATATATATATTAAAAAAAAAAAAAACCACGATTTAATATTTTGAAGGAAATGTGAACACTATAAAAAAATCAGCGTTTAATTAATTTTTTTTTCCATTTAGAGACACTTATTAGCGTCACAAAATACATTTTTGTCTTGTGAAAGTCTTAACCATTGGACCCTTTGTTCGATTCCCTCGTATATATATCTGATCCCACCAAACTCGGTGACACCCATATTTGCGTCACACTGTGAACTTCACTTATCATTACTTTTGACTTGGATTAAGGTGGTGGATTATTGAGAATAATGATGAGATTTGCAGCGCTAATGGGGTTCATGTTTAATCCAATGATTCAAAGTAGTCGGACCTGGCATCCACCCGCCAAACAATGCACAATTTTAATTTGGACCATCAATATATGCACTTAATCATAATTTGTAGTATTCAATTTCCTAAAAACAGTTGTATAATTATGTCAAAAGGTTGTTGATTAATTGTTAATTATATCGTTGCGCTGCACAATGAACAATATAAAAATGGCACAATCATGGCATCCTGAGTGGCTCGTATTTTTCATTGGGAGCAAAATAAGTACAAACTATTTTTTTAGCACTTAACCGAACAAAATATGCATACCTAATTAAATGGATTAATTTCATGCAAGAACTCAGCTATTTTCTCTCAAGTTCGGACTTGACCTGCAATAGAGAACATATTAGGTTTGCTGGAGTAGCGCTTAATTAAAATTCATCGATTATGCTCTAAATCACTAGGTTAGATCGGTTAAAAATATGGAAATAAATATGAATTATAGTATCAAGTATCTTTAGATAAAGTTACATGAGGTTATTTATAAATGCGATTAACATGAATTATATGTGCTTGTAACATCTGTTCTATGCTAAGGTAAATCATGCTCAAGAATCAACGATTGTCAATGTGAGTCGAACCCAATCCAATACAATTTGAGATAAATTAAGATCCACGTAAAAGTAATATGTGAATCTCGTCTTGTATAAATATAATCGAGTTATTGAGGCAAAATTGTTTTTTAGTCCTTTAAGTGGGCATACTTTGAGATTTAGTCCTTTTTTTTCTCGAACTTTGATTTTAGTCCTTTAAGTGTACAAAATCGAATTTTGGTCCTATCACTTACTATAACAGTCAAAGTGACTTTGTTTTCCTAAGGTGGCATTTTTGTTTTTTCCAAAACATAAAATTTCAATTAAAATGGATGAAGTGGTTGCTTAGTTGGGAATACACTTGGCAAATGAATAGGGAAAAATAAGAATAAATCCAACTTGACAATATAAAATATTTAAATTATTTTAAATAAAATAAAATGGGTCTACATAATATGTTGAAATTATTTTTAATTTAAAAACATAAATAATTTAGAAAAACATTAATCTTCGATAAAATATAAAATATCGTAGTTAGATAAACATATTCCAATGAGCCAATGATTTTATAAATAAAATAGCGTTTATTCTCTACAAACATGAAAAATAATTCAAAAAATTATTAACACCTTGCATGTAGTTTTATTCATTATTTAATATTGTATAAAATATGAAATATAACATTTGCAAATGAAATAAAAATAAAAAAAGTGTAAATTTCAGCCTGTCAACTACAAATTGAAATATGATATATATTATAGTTTTAAAAAAATAAAAAATGAATATTAAATTATATATAATTTTATGATATATATTATATATTTTATGTATTAAAACAATTCAAATGAGCCAATGAATTTATAAATAAAATAGCGTTTGTTCTTTACAAACATGAAAAATATTTCAAAAAATTATTGACACCTTGCATGTAGTTTTATTTATTATTTAATATTGTATAAAATATGAAATATAATATTTGAAAATGAAATAAAAATAAAAATAAAAATAAAAAAGTGTGAATTTCACTGTCGACTACTTAATTGAAAAATATTTATCTAACTACGATATTTTATTTTTTCAGCAATTTTTTCTAAATTATTTATGTTTTTAAATTGAAAAATAATTTCAATATATTATGTAGACCCATTTTATTTTATTTAAAATAATTTAAATATTTTATATTGTCAAGTTGGATTTGTTGTTATTTTTTTCTATCCATTTGGCAAGTGTATTCCCAACTAAGCAACCACTTCATCCATTTTAATTGAAATTTTATGTTTTGGAAAAAACAAAAATTCCACTCATGAAAACATGTCACTTTGACATGCTATAGTAGGTGATAGAACCAAAATTCGATTTTTGTACCCTTAAAGGACAAAAATCAAAGTTCAAAAAAAAAGACTAAATCTCCAAGTATGCCCACTTAAGACTAAAAAAATAATTTTGTCCATAAAATAATATCACTAATGTGAAAATCAAGGGACAAAAACACCATGTTAGATAGTATTACTAGGTAAGATTGTCGGGTCGAAATCATACAACTTAACCACATGAATCTTGTTAGGGGCAACATCTCTTGTTTGATCTTCTGAGTTAAATATTCTAAAAGCTCAACATCCTTGGGCCGAAACCTGAAGCCCGAAATCATGCTCACGAAATATGCATCGATACTCTGTTCATATTCGCCATTCTTGTCGTAAACTAGCGACGGCGGAAGATTTGCGGATTTCTAGGCATCTGATTATGCATCATTAACATATAATGATCCACAATAGGTCTCTGTTCTGAAGAAGAAGCAACAATTTAAAAGAAAGTGATAAAGAGTCCAACGACAAAAAGTGACAATTATATTAGGAGTGATGAATTAAATAGGTTTGTTGAGGTACTTGTTTCAGGTTTGTAGAGTTAGAGAAAATTGATAGACTTAAAACGAGAAAAAAAGTGAGAAAGAGAGTTGAAGAGAGTTCGTTACTTAATTTTAAGGATAAATAGTAATATTTATATCTAATTAGGAGTTGACATACGCCTAAACATCGATTTAAGTATATCTCATATCTCATTCTCGCCTCGATTTTCGAGTAAATATATATCTTAGAATTTCTTCTAGTACAATATTGTAAGTCAAGCGGCTACGATAATCTAGAAGGGGGTGAATAGATTATCTCCATCTTTTCGATTTTACCCTCTTTTTCAAACTGAATGCTCAAAGACAATAATAAAGGTGCGGAATGTAAACAACACACGTCGATATAAAGAGGTTCAACCCACCTAGGGCCTAATCCTCTACCACCCCAAAGATATCCAGGGATGGATTTCAAAAAGAAAAAAATTATTAATTACTAAAATTAATACAACACCAACTTACAACAACACCTTCAAGAGCACCACACTCTTCTTCAACACCACCTTTGAGATTACCACAATCTCTCTTGAAGATTACCACAATCTCCAACGGCACCTTGTGAAGATTACACAATCTTCTACCTTGAAGAATACCAAATTCTTCAACACCTCGACAAGAAGATTACCACAATCTTCTTACACCTAACACCTAGATCACCCAAGTGTGTTCTTACCCAAGAACACTCACAAGGATATCTTGTGTTGAATGATAACCCAAAAATTCAAGATTACAACTCGATCTTGAATTATACAATTGAGTGCAAGTGTAATCAAGAATAGCCTAGACCTCAAGGATGTGAAAGTGATAAGCTAGGCAAAATTACAACAAGAATAATAACTATGAAGAACAAGTGTTTGCTTGAAGTGTATTTTGTTGTGTTGTATTTCAATTGTTATATTGGTTGCTCCAAAACTTCCTCTATTTATAGGAGATGATTGATCAAGCATAGGCTCCTCTTGGGGATTGAAAATCTCTGAGAAAAATACAATTAAAATCAAGAATATAGCTGTTAGAAATCAATCCCACAATTTAAGGAAAAGATGTCGATATCAAACGGTCGAATTTTGTCAAAAGATAGATGCGACCGTCGCACGTAAATAGAGTTTGAAATAAACGTATCAACAATTTACATAGGGGATCTGGGTCGACGTAGGGTTCGACCGGTCGTCCCCCTATGTTGGTCGGTCGCACAAACCAATTTTAAGAAGGCGGGAGTTCTGTTTCAATTTTTGCTCCCAGTGCACGGTCGACTGGCCAATTTCAAGTCCGTCTCATTTTTTGTTCCAAAATTCATCTTCAGTCACGGGTTGCCCTCTCTACGGCGAAGGTTGATTTTTTTGAGACATAAATGTTGTCCGATTTTTGTCGAAAATAAAACTCAAGAAATACTCGAAAATTTAGTAAAAATATTTTAAACCAATTGTGAGTATTTAGACAACATTTAGGAACCTTGTTTTGAAGTAAAAACTAATAAACATAAAATCATTAAAAGTGTTGGCCAATTTTATCTAAAATAAAACATGAAGAAATACTCGGAAAATATTAAAACCATTTTAAATCATTTAGGAGTATTTGGACAACAATTAAAAACATTGTTTTGGTGCAAAAATAAAATCATCAAAATTAAGATAAAAACATGTATCAAACAATTTCCCCCTTTTTGATGATTATAAACCAAAACAATTTTTAGAAATATTAGGAGGATAATTAAAAACGATTTTCCGGTAAAAACATCTAACCGTTTGGAAGCAACCAAAATTTCCAAAAATACATAAGCAACCAAGTAAGGAGTAAATATATTCAATAATAAGTACAAGCTCCCCTATCAACAAGCACATCAAGAATAATGTAAAAGTAATTAACCATAAGCTAAAAGCTTAGCTTTTACATTTTGCTCAAGAGCTTATAAGCTCCCCTGTCAAAAAACATCTTTAGACAAGTATATAAGTCCATAAAGCAACAATTGGACTAAATATAATTCACAACTTATGGCTTTTAAGATGCCATAGCTTATAGCTTTTATAACAAGCTTTTATTAGCTTCTTTGAGCTAATGAGCCAATATCCTGCTTTCTCCCCTTTGGAATCATCAAAAAGAATGTTAGGATGATAAAAGTATTATACAAGTTTGTCAAAAATGTGCCAACAATATGATTTATCAACCATTGAAAGAATTAAGCTTAGAATCCAAAAAAAAAAAATGGGAGAGAATCCATAAAACATGATCTCAATAAGAATTTAAGACATTTGAAAATAAGAGAATCATGTAGGTGATGAGTTTTTCATTGAAGCATTTTATCGAACACTTGGCGGGCGTCAAAGTTTGAAGAATGTGTATATAGCCCTTGTAAATGAAATTAAGCCAAGTTTGTTTATATCATCACCAAAAGTAATTTTCAACATATGTCCAACAAATAATAGGCCTAAACAAAGTAAATTCTCAAGGGTTCGACTCAATTGAGATAATTTTAGCCAAAAAGATCAAGGCATTACTAATGCCATCAAGCAAAAATTAAAGAGCCATCAAGTAATACATGTCAAGCATCAAACAATGCATATTAGACATTACAAATGTCCCAAATTATCCATCTAAACAAAATGATCAAGGCATGTCAAATGCATTTAAGCAAAAATTAAAAGAAGCACTTTTATCATCAAGTACTTCATACCAACTATCAAACAAGAGTATTTTTACCATCAAATACTCCATCAATATCATGATCATCCACAAGCCATTTTCAACTTGCTATTTTAACCCTTTCAAGAAAACAAGCAAATTCATTAGTGCAAAAGAGTTTTACAAGATAGTTCATAGAAATACAAAACAACATGGACAAGAGAAAATGCTAAGATAATAAAGGGGTGGGGACATCATTCTTCGTCCAGAAGAGAAGCAAGTTAGGGAATAAGATCTTTGATGAATTTCTTCAACTTTCCGAATGATTTTTGCATTTTGGAGGTCTTTTGCTCCAAAGCCTCATACCTAGCTTCATGATATGTTCGTAGATCATCATACTCGGCTTGGGTGTACCTCCTAGGCGGTTGAGCACCGGTATTACCCTCCGGATTGCTCGGTTCGCCTTCCTCCGCCAATCTCACGGCCTCGGCATCATCAAAGAAGTCGTTTGGATCTGGGGAACCTTGGCCTCTTCCTCTAGCCATTTTAGTTGGTGGGATGTCCATATTTTTGCGCATAGTGACCATTTGGGAGATGTTATCAATGTCAAAATCATTTTGAAATACCTCCGAATTACACTCCGACGAAGGTAGTCCCGATTGTATAAGAAGTTTACAAATCCAATTGCCCATAACGAACTTCTTATTTCCTTGAGTAATAGACTCAATTAGACATTGAATGTAAGAATAGCGCCAAAGTTAAGTGGTTCCTTCTAGCAATCTTATAAGTCAAAAATAGTCCATGTTGCTAGACATTTTTCCCGCTTTTCCACATATGCAATAAGCGACAATAACGGATATAATCCGGTGCTCAAGAGTCATCGCCAACAATGAATACTTTGGCCATACGCTCAAATAAGTCTTGACTTCTCTCATAGAAACCCCCAACATCTCATCATTCCAAATAGCACAAGAGAAATAGTCCCAACCACCTTCTCTTACATGTAAAAGCCGACAAATTTCATTTGGAGTCCACCTAAAATGACGACCCTTACAAATGAATTCAAAGCAAGAGGCTTACTTTGAGCATCATATTCAACCCACATATTGGCATAAAAATGTAGAATTATATTATCATCATATAAAACATAAGGATGCTCCCACAAATACATCCAACCTTGCTCTTCAAAGAATCCTCTAATAGTGGGATACTCATTTGTAAACGAATTAAATCGACAAATTTTAAATGCGACCTATCGATTTTGCACCCATGTTCAAATTATCATAGTACCACTCGCAAATTTGTTGATAAAATCTAGAACATTATTAGAGCGAGAGCTTGAGGTATAAAAGATTTCTTAGTTTTTGCCCAACGGTAATTGTTGAATGAAATCGTCCGGAGTTCGGCAATTTGAGGATTGGATAGTACCGGGTTTTGAATATTGTCACATTCTTGAGCCACATTCCTTTGGGTGGCTCGAATATCCCTTTGTTCGCTTCTTCTTGCCGATTTCTCGAAGAACCCTCTTCGCCCTTTCTACGCTTGGAGGTGGGATTTCGAGGTAGAATTTCTTGGAGGTGCCATATATGTAAAATTCTTGCAAAAAGAAGTGGATTAGCAACAAGAATCACAAAGATTGATGAAGAATTGAAGATTTTATAAAAAGGGTGATTGACTGCTTTGTGAACGAGGGTTTGAAAGATTTCTTGTTCATTTTTACGTAAATCAAGATGAGGCGATTTTAAACACAACAAATTTGCCTGGCGGCGTCGGTCGAGGGTGGGGTGCGGCGGTCGGCCGACGCGAAGCGGACGTCGACCGACCGCCCGAAACCAAAGGCAATTTTTCATTTTCAGATTTTTTCAAAATTCAATTTTTCACCCCAAGAGTTTTAAAACTTTGCAAGATAATTATGGACTAAATCCAACAAATATGAGTTTCGAGAAAACACATATACGAGAAAAACGAGATTTAATGAGTAGTGCCCTTTTAAGAAAAATTTACAAAATCATTTAGAGACACTTAAGGGGTTGAAATGAAATATTTTGAAAGACATGTGCATAAACATGACATGAACATAATATCGAGTTCTAAGAAAAATACGAGTGAACATACCGATGGTTTAAGAATCTTTTGATGAAGAAATAGACGATAGCCAATGAATATGAGAAATATAACCTACATAATTCTTTAAACAAATTTTGCACATGATATGATAACACAAGTGTAGGCAAGTAATAAGAGATATCACAATAAAAGTGCTTATGCTATAGAAATCCATAAGAGTTTAAAAACAACATGTAAGGTCTCATTTTCAAAGGATTTTAAAAACACAAATATTAATTAAGGACCTTAATTTTAAAATTATGAAAACTCATTTTGCAATTTAGACACAAATAAAACATGCATACTAAGTTAAAATGCATAAGTAAGTAGGAGATAGTGAGATACGGTTTACGATTCACGCAATTTCCATGGGTTGTGCCGTTCCCATTGTTGATGATATCTTCCTTTGAAAATCATCTTGTTGATGATAGCTTCTCCAATTGTTCCATTTCCAAGCATTGTGGCTACCCATTTTCGAAAGTGTCTTTCTCTTGGAAGATCAACTTGTTGATGATGTCTTTGCCATTTCAAGGATTTTGTTCATCCCATTTTGATTATTTCCTCTTCTTGGAAAATGACTTTGTTGAAGGTGTTTTCTCCTTTGATCAAATGAAATGGTCATTTGATGTCTTTTTTGATATGAATTTTCTTCGATTATTATTTCACGGGTACCTAATATAACATTGTTTTGTGGTACCCTCAAGTCTTTGGTCCTTTGCGATTAGCTTTGAGACTTTTAGGTCTCCAATAATAATTTGAGCTATTTCTAGCCCGACAAGTATTTACGGCGTGTCCCTTCTTACCGCAATAAAAGCAAGTAACATTACTAACATGCATAGGAACTCGATTCTTTTCCATATGCTTGAAAATATTAGGCTCATGATCAAGTTCACTATTACAATCATTAACATTCACAATATTGGGCAATTTATTGGTACTCAAGTTTGATTTTGATAAATCATTTTTCATGCAATTCATATCCTCAACAAGAGTACTATTTTGTTTTTCAAGGTTTCTAACCTTGTCAAGTGTGGTGGTGTGAGCACATGATAGTGATTCATAGGAAGTAAATAAACTATCATTTTCATTTTTCAAAACACTCGAATTCCTTTTTCAAATTTTTGTACTTAACTAGTAAATCTTGGAATTCATTTTGAAGATTATCAAAATCATTTCGCAAATCACTATAATTATTTTGAATAACAATATCATAGGAAGTAGAGGGTTTAAGACATACCTCGCTTTTTCTTCTTCGATGCCCATAAAACATTGTTCGACTACTTCAAAGTTGGAAGTTGTAAAAGGCATTCCTTAGATTTGAACTTGTATCCCTTTGAGAAGTAGATGCTTTTGTTTGACTCCTTTCATTTGCAAATACTCCATAAATAGCTTCTAATATTTGCCATACTTCATGTGCCGATCGAATTCCTACAATATGTTCATATTCCAAATTAGTAAGTAAACAATACAAAATATTGAGAGCTTTACCGTTTAAGGAGATGATTTTCTTCTCTTCATCATTGAGCTCTTTGAAAACTTTGGAGGTGTATGGTGTGTCTATCATCGGAATAGATTCTCCATTTATGACGGTGTTCCAAATATCGAACCCGCAACCTTGTAAATAACATTCCATTCTTTCTTTCCAAAATATATAATTTTTGGAATCAAATAGAGGTGGTTTGGTGGTGGAGGTGCTTAGGAAAGTTGAGCTTCGTTCAAAGCCGACGATCGTTCCTCTTCACTCGCAATGTGAAACGAGCTTGCCAAAGACTTTGGCTTTGATACCACTTGTAAGTCCAAGCGACTACGATAATCTAGAGGGGGTGAATAAATTATCTCCATCTTTTCGGTTTTACCCTCTTTTTCAAACTCGAATGCTCAAAGACAATAATAAAGGTGCGGAATGTAAACAACACACGTCGATATAAATAGGTTCAACCCACCTAGGGCCTAATCCTCTACCACCCCAAAGATATCGGGATGGATTTCAAAAAGAAAAAAATTATTAATTACTAAAATTAATACAACACCAACTTACAACAACACCTTGAAGAGCACCACACTCTTCTTCAACACCACCTTTGAGATTACCACAATCTCTCTTGAAGATTACCACAATCTCCAACGGCACCTTGTGAAGATTACCACAATCTTCTACCTTGAAGAATACCAAATTCTTCAACACCTCGACAAGAAGATTACCACAATCTTCTTACACCTAACACCTAGATCACCCAAGTGTGTTCTTACCACAAGAACACTCACAAGGATATCTTGTGTTGAATGATAACCCAAAAATTCAAGATTACAACTCGATAATGAATTATACAATTGAGTGCAAGTGTAATCAAGAATAGCCTAGACCTCAAGGATGTGAAAGTGATAAGCTAGGCAAAATTACAACAAGAATAATAACTATGAAGAACAAGTGTTTGCTTGAAGTGTATTTTGTTGTGTTGTATTTCAATTGTTATATTGGTTGCTCCAAAACTTCCTCTATTTATAGGAGATGATTGATCAAGCATAGGCTCCTCTTGGGGATTGAAAATCTACTTAAAAATACAATTAAAATCAAGAATATAGATGTTAGAAATCAATCCCACAATTTAAGGAAAAGATGTCCGATGTCAAACGGTCGAATTTTTTTTGTCAAAAGATAGAGCGGTGACCGTCGCACGTAAATAGAGTTTGAAATAAACGTATCAACAATTTACATAGGGCGGCCGGTCGACGAGGGTTCGACCCGGCCGTCCCTATGTTGGTCTGGTCGCACAAACCAATTTTAAGAAGGCGGGAGTTCTGTTTCAATTTTTGCTCCCAGTGCACGGCCGACAGCGGGTCGACGGTCGACGCCCGGGTCGACCGGGTCGACCGCCAATTTCAAGTCCGTCTCATTTTTTGTTCCAAAATTCATCTTGATGCACGGGTTGCCCTCTACGGCGAGGTTGACCTTGAGACATAAATGTTGTCCGATTTTTGTCGAAAATAAAACTCAAGAAATACTCAGAAAATTTAGTAAAAATATTTTAAACCAAATGTGAGTATTTAGACAATATTTAGGAACCTTGTTTTGAAGTAAAAACTAATAAACATAAAATCATTAAAAGTGTTGTCCAATTTTATCTAAAATAAAACTTGAAGAAATACTCCAGGAAAATATTAAAATCATTTTAAATCATTTAGGAGTATTTGGACAACAATTAAAAACATTGTTTTGGTGTAAAAATAAAATCATCAAAATTAAGATAAAAACATGTATCAAACAAATATATATCTTTTTTTTTTTTTTGAGAAATTAGTACAATATGTATCTTAGAGATGGGATCATCTAGCAAAATTTAATTTGCACCCACAAAATCAAAATTTTTAAAATTTGATCATCATGGTGGGCAATGTGGTTTTTTCAAGCCAAATTTTGTCACGCCCAAACGGGACGCGACGAACGATCCACAACTTAAATACAATAACCAACCACCCGCATAATATCAACGAGAACCCATTGAGACAGAGTCTAAATAGCAATGAAAATAAATAACCAAGACGAATACAACTTACGTCTACAATCCATAATCCATTTTACAACCCGTAAATCAACAAAATATAGCAACTTAAAGTCAAAGTGGTCCTACGCCCTTCGCCATTAAAACGGAATGGAACGAAATACAAAAGTCCGACAACAACATAAGAAAAGAGTCCAATCAACAACAAGAAGAAAGTAACGAATCCAACAAACGTAGTACAAGGTCTCAATCCCGAGCCGGTTCCGCATCCTCAACGAAATCCTCATCTAAGGTTAGAAATAGGTGGGGATGAGACAGAAATCTCGGTGTATGGGGTGATCGTGTGCAAGTGTGGCGCAATATAGTTAATGTGAGAAAAGCGTTATATGAAAACGCGTGAGTATGATGCATGGATTCACACATTCAAGTAAGCGTCGTGATAAAATATTTAAATAATATAATTATACGATTCACGAAAATAGTTCATGGTCACACAGCACTATGTGATTCATCAAGACAGTAGATTGCGCATGCGGAAGTGTAACGCCAACCAAAATGGGTCGATAACCGAGGAATCGTGTGGATCGGACAGCGATTCCTTCGTTCTTCCTTGTAACTCCCGGTCAAGTATGGTCCAAGACCGCACCTTATCGCTCCGTAGGCAAAGACAAAATCCACAGTGGAGCTTGCAAGGCTCGGACTGTCATAATCATGATTATACTCGTACTACGACCCGCTTCCCTCGACAAACTCCGTCCCGCGGTTGCGGGATTAGGACGATGGGGCGTAAGAGTGGAATAGCGGCCGAGCGCCCGATTCCATCCCCCGACGTATCCATTCCGATCGTGAGCTCGACACACCAAGTTGACTCTGGCGGCAGAAAGTAAATACAAGTACATGCGACAACTGTGCAATGAGTATTATTGATTCAGGGAAAAGATTCAGAAAATTTTTGAAAATTCGCGAGTAGCAATTATGGCGTTGGTGGAGTATTTGGATGAAGATGATCATCGGAAGGATAAGCAATCTTCGATATCTTGAAAGATTAGGTGGAACATGAGTCCCAAGTTATAGATTCAAAATCGCAAGGCGAGGAAGTGGATTCGCGATCGTTATTAATCGGTCAAATTGATCCGATAAGTCAATGGTTTTTGGGAAAGTAAAATACTTTAATTAAATCTCCAAGTCAGAGGGTCCAGGGCTATTTTAGTGAAAGAGAAAATAATTTGAGTTAGGTCCTTTATAAAAGAAAAATTATAATTTAGCCCCGTTTTGTAAAAACTAACACTTTTGGGGTTAAAAATTGAATAAATAAATATCCCGATCTTGAAAAATTAAGAGGTCAGTTCCTAAATTCTCCAAATTGTCCAGATATTCAGGTTTTTAAAATTTTGAGGTCGAAATTTTGTAAAATTCTCACATTGGCCCCAAATTTGTAAAAATTGCCAATTCGGACCTTAAGTTTAAAATAATCGGAACTCACAAACCGGAAGGGCTTTTAATGTGATTCCAGTTGGAAAATGTCACTAAGGTTAGCAGGATATTGGGACAAAAGCAGTTTTTAAAATAAATATGTGTAGGTCCTTTAACTTTTGAAAATATCATTTTTGTCCCATTTTGAAATAATTGCCTTTAAGGCTTTTAGGGGTCCAACTGTTATGAAATTTGAACCTTGGGTCCAAAATATAATTAAGTTATAGTTAAGTTAGTATTTCCAGGTGAATGGGCAGCATAAGTCCTGGAAATTTCATTTGGGTCCTCAAGTTTAGTATTTTACACATTAGTCCCTCAACTTTAGTAAAATTGTTTTCCAAGCCCTAACCACTTGGATTTTTGGAATACTTTTAAAATATGTAATTCCCAGTACCTTAAGAGTAAAAATTTCAAATTTTAAAGTTAAGGTCTGGTACAGTTTTAAAAATTGCAAAGTAGCCCTTAAACTTTCAAAATTTTACAATCTAGTCCTTATGCTTTTAAAGGTTGATTTTATTTATCTTAAAACTCTTAAAACTTTATTAAAATGTCCAAAAGTCATTTTTGAACCTGAGTACAGTCCCAATTTTTGAATTTGCAAAGGGGTCCTTTAACTTTCATTTTCTTGCAATTTAGTCCACCAACTTTCCATTTTTACATTTTTAAGTCCAAAATTGAAATTTAATCAATTATGCTCGAATTTTCCAGGTTATAAGGCATCCAAAACATAGATTTTAAAGATCATACACATGCATGTCCAATACATACAAGAATTCATCAAATAAAACATTAAATTGCACATGCATGCACCTAAAATTCAATAAATAGTAATTTTGAGCAACTCTTGAGAATTTTTATGATTTGATACATACAATTGACATGCAATACATAGATTATATATCTCAAGGCTCATGATCAAATTTTCTACATGCATTTTAATAAAAACACCTAATAGTTGGAAAATATTTTTCCACCCACCTTAAAATTGGAAATTGTGAAAATAAAAGGATAATTTCACAATTTTTGGATGAGGCCTCTTAGGTCAGCCCCTAAGTCAAGAAATATCAAAAATTTCAAGTTAGAAAAATGAGAGAAAAATTAAGGAGAAAAAGAAGGAGATAAGAAAATGAGAAAGACTACACTTTACCTTGTGTAGTAGGTGTTTGGAGACTAGTTGAAGCTTTAAAATTGGAAATTTTGGTTCAACTCCAAAATCACCTAAGGTCAGCCCCTATTTCTCAAAAATGAAAAAGGGGTGTTAAAATTTGAAAAAATAGAAAGAAGAGGAAAAAGAAGGGTTCAGTGTCAATTCTTACCTTGTAGTCCAAATTCTCTACTAGTTCTTCTTCAAGTCTTCAAGTTTTATCACCATGTATGCATGTCTCCAAGTGGTCTTCTAAGTACCTCAAAATTCAAAATATAAACTTAAGTTAAAAAAAGAAGGTGATGAGTAGGAAGAACTTAAGTTGAATTGAGGAGTGAAATTTCTTACCTTGAGAAAGAGGGTGTTCGAATTTTTGAGTTTTAAGTGGTAAGATTGTTTGTTTTGGTTTAGATGTTTGAAGAAAGGAAATATGTTTGATGTTAGGAAGAAGATGTTCTTGGAGTTATGAAGATGGGTTTGAAGATGTGAAGGACTTGTGTTTGAATATTTGAAGATATGAAGAAGTGGTACTTGAAGATATGAAGAACTTATGTTGAAGATTTGAAGATATGAAAAGTTGGTGTTTGAAGGTTTGAAGATATGAATGAATTTTGTTTGAAGATTTGAAGATGTAAATGAATTTTAGAGAGAGGTTAGAGAGAAGGAGGAGAAAAGGCTTGAGAATTAAAATGTGTTTAATGAAATGAACAAAATTTGTTCATTTTCTTCTCAATGTGCCCACATTAGGGGGGGAAGAGAGGGATTTTTTTTTGATTAATTTGTGTCTTGTAATTTGTCTCTTGCATGGAGACAAAAAGGTGAGTCAATGTATGGGTCAAATTAGAATGTTGAGAGGAATAAGAAGAATGTTGGGAAGAATAGAATATGTTGGGAATTTAATGATATAAAATTGAGGTATAAGATAATGTGTATAATGTTTGAATTAATGGTATAATTATACACAAGATGACCAATATAAGGTGTAAGTGTACAAGAGTTGGATGATATTTCTACACCAAATTCATCACCAATGCCGTCCACTATAAGGGTATTATGGTAATTAAATATTATTTTTTTGTCCTAAATTTGATGATAATAGATGAAATATATCAATCTCCAAAATAATTAGTGTTTTCCTTGATCACTTATAAGTCTCATGATCACTTAATCTAAATCAAAATCTTAATTCTATAAGGTAAAGGTCTCTAAAATAAATAATCTCTTAAAATTCTAAGGTGACTAATAAATACAAAAATAGTAATAATGATCAATCAAGTGATCATAAATGTGAAATAGAATTAATAAAGATCATGATCACAAGTAATTAAATAAAATAAAATAAAATAAAATACAAAATATATATTATTAATATTTACCCGTCAAAGTGATGCGATAAAATAGTCGATCAAATACATAAACGACAATAAGGATCAATTATAAGCTCGGAAAAATCGGGGCTTCACAAATTTGTTGTTTTTGATTAATATTTTATTTAATTTGTGAATTTTTGAAGTTACGGAAATAAATTAAAATTTTAAATTTGATCATGCCGTTTGTGCCAATAGTTAGTTAAAATATTATTTTTTTGTTATTTATTGTTTTATTAAGCCTTTATTCAATTTTTAAAAGTTATGTCATATTTCTGTTACTTAATTGCCATAATGTAATTAAGATATATATATATATATATATATATATATAGGGAGGGGATCCTGTGAGACCACCCCTAGGTAAGTCCATAAGACCAAATCCACACCATTAATATCATAAATCAACGGCCAGGATCTAAATGAATCTATACAACTTTACATAAGAAACTATACATAGGAGGGGTAAAATAGTAATCATTTCGAAATAAAATTGGTAATCGAATGCTAAAAATTAGGGGACGTGATCTTGAATTGATCACGCCCCATAATTAGTGGAAATCTACCCGCCAACCCTTCTTCTTCACCACGACATTCTCTACCACCATTGACATCAAACTCTTAAACCTCAAAAATTATACAATATACATTTGAAGACGGAAAAAACATACAATATATTCCGTTAATTGTCGAGGTTGTCATCAATTAGAGCAAATGGATTGTACAATGGCGAGAAGATCTTCCCTCCAACGCGATTGGTGAATGTTTCCAAGGTAATTTCTTGTGATATACTTGCAAAACAATTTAGGAGGAATCTTTGAAACAACATTGAACGCATAATCGAACCAATTGTATGTTTTTGTTGGTAATTTGTATGTTTAATATATAACAGATGTATATTTAGTGTACAAACATTGTATACATATTTTACGCTTTTTCAAATTTTGGAATTGTATGTGCATTGTATATTTCTTGTTAGTTTGTATATGTAGTGAACAATGTTAGTATATTTAGTATATAAATCTTGTGTTCGAATATTTATTTCTTAAATATTTACAACTAGTTTGGAGATTGCATATATGTTGTCAATTTGTTTTATGTGTATATTTAACATATTTAACTTGTATACATAGTCATGAATCTGTATATTTATAATATAAACTTGTATGTATTGTTATATTAGTTTCCCCTAATTCCATTTAGTTAGATTGGATATAAATTCCTCTCAAAAAAAAAAAAAAAATTGTATGGTGGTGTATATGAACGTAGTTACTAATAATAATAATAGGTATGTATATGGTTGCATATTGTATAAATAATACATCCATTTTGTTTTTATAATGCTCTGTCTTGTTTAATGTAAAACATCAGAACCAACAAACGATTTCAATGGACGTCGGACTCAAGTCTCACCAGGCTCAACTAAATATTGGATACCAAAAGGTAGAACAAGAAAAGATTCCACGAGTGGGCATGTATTTCGCTACATTGGAAATCGGTATAAAATTTTACAAAGAGTATGGGGCAATTAGCGGATTTGACATCGAAGGTGCACGACAAAGCGGTTCAAGAACGAAGTAATTAAATACGCATTATGTTCTTTGCAATAGAGAAGGCTTCAAACACACAAAAACAACATACCAATTGTATGTTTTTGTTGGTGATTTGTATGTTTAGTATACATATCTTATATATTCAAAGTGTACAAACATTGTATACATAGTTTACATTTTTCATATTTGGAATTGTCTATAGATTGTATATTTCTTGTTAGTTTGTATATGTAGTGTAGAATGTTAGTATATTTAGTATATAGGTCTTGTATTTGTAGATTTATTTCTTGAATTATTTACAACTAGTCCGGAGATTGCATATTTGTTCGCAACTTTTTGCGTATTTATTTATCATATTTAACTTGTATACAATAGTCATAAGTGTTGTATATTTATAATATAAACTTGCATGTATTTTTATATTAGTTTCCTAATTCCAGTTTGTTCAAATGAATATAAATTCGTCATTATTTAATTGTATGGTGGTGTATATGAACGTAATTACTAAAAATAATAATGTGTATGAACGTAATTACTTGTGATACCACGGACGAGAAGCTTGCTTGAGCCCATAGATGGATTTCTTTAATTTGCAAACCATAGACTTTGGGTCTCCGGACACAAAGTTTTTAAGTTGCACCATATATATCGTTTCATCAATGTCTCCATTGAGAAATGCCGTCTTTACATCCATCTGATGTAACTCAAGGTCAAAATGTGCAACTAATGCCATAATTATCCTGAAAGAGTCTTTCGTGGAAACCGGAGAGAAAGTCTCTTTAAAATCAATGCCTTCTTTCTGAGTAAAGCCTTTAGCTACAAGACGAGCCTTATATCTTTCCACATTACCCTTCGAATCCCTTTTGGTCTTAAAAATCCATTTGCAACCAATAGGTTTCGCACCTTCAGGTAATGGGACAAGATCCCAAACTTGATTATCTTGCATTGACTTATACTCTTCATTCATGGCATCAATCCACTTTTGAGAGTTTGGATCCTGCATGGCTTGACGGAAATTGATAGGATCATTTTCCATCAATCCATTATTATCCTCATTTTCTTGGAGAAATACCACATAATCATCCGGAATAGCATTTCTCTTCTCTCTAGTGGACCTCCTTAATGGCACTAGTTCTTGAGGTTGTTGAGTTTGTTCTTCCGAATAGTTTCAACTTGAGTGGGGAGTTCTTCAACATTATCTGTTGAGGTTCGATCTACTTCTCGGCTAATGACAGAATAGAACCACGAACATCATCGAAGCGTAGTAGAGGTGTCGATGTCGACTCCTCCTCAAAGGTAATGTCTCTAACCTTATTTCTCCCCCAAACTCAACATCCTCAAAGAATATTGCATTTCCGTCTCAAAAATAGACCTTCTAGTGGGATCATAAAACTTAAAACCCCTTGATTTTCCGAGTAACCAATAAAGTAGTCGCTAACCTGTTTTGGAGTCCAATTTCTTTTCATTTGGCCTATAAGGCCTAACTTCATTTGGACATCCCCATATGTGAAAGTGGTTTAGACTCGGTTTTCGCCCACCCAAAGCTCAAAAGGTGTTTTAGCACCGCTTTAGTTGGTACTGTTGAGAATATAAGCTGCAGTCTTTAGTGCATCTCCCGCAGTGATTCTCGGCAAAAGAGGAATGACTAATCATACTCCGTACCATATCCATTAAGTCATGTTTCATCTTTCAAAGAACACCATTCATGCTAGGCGCCCCCGGCATGGTGTCTTGTGGGACGATTCCACATTGCTCTAGGAAGATAGCAAAAGGCCCTAGCGTTGTTCTCTCACGAACCATCATATCTGCTAGTAGTACTCACCTCCACGGTCGATCTCGACTTTAATTCTTTTTCTTTGAGTTGATTCTCAACTTGACCTTAAAAACCTTGAACATGTCCGGTGCCTCCGATTTTTCATGAATTAGATATAGGTACCCATAGCGTGAGTAGTCGTTACATGAATGATACGAAATATTGTTGACCATTCCAAGAAGCCTTAGGAAATGGCCCACAAATGTCCGTATGTATCAATTCTAAGACGCCACAAGTTCTGTTGGCACCTAATCTCTTTATTTTGGTCCTGTTTTCCTTTAATACACTCAACACAAACATCAAGATCCAAAAAGTCAAGTGTATCCAAAATACCGTCGACACAAGTCTCTCAATTCTCGGTTTTTTGAGATATGACCTAAACGCCCGTGCCATAATTTAGCCGAATTTTCTTTATTTAATTTTCGCTTAGTACCTCTTGATTCAACATGCAGGGATTCATTATATGAAACAATAGTATCAAGCATATATAGATTGTCATAAGCACTTAACGAACCAGTACCAACAATATTGGAATTTAATGAAAGACTAAACTGACAATTTCCAAATGAACAAGAAAAACCGTATTTGTCCAGTAAGGAAATAGAAACCAAATTCCGTCTAAACGACGGTACAACAAAAGTGTCTTTCAAATCCAAGAAAAAACCAGTTCCTAATAACAATCTAAAATGCCCTATTGCCTCCACTTCCACCGATTTGCCATCACCCACAAAGATGTATCTTTCACCATCAGTTGGCTTTCGGTAGCTCAGGCAACCCTGCATTGAAACACTTATGTGAGTAGTAGCACCAGAATCTAACCACCAAGTGTTTCCGGGTACTGAAGCTAAATTAACTTCAGAACAGACCAAAGCAAGAAATGTACCTTTCTTCACACGCCAAGCGCGATACTTGGTACAATCCTTCTTTTTGTGTCCAGGTTTGCCACAAAAGAAACAGCCATCCTGAGTTTCACCTTTCTGTTTCTTTTGTGTTGGACCCTTATCATTAGCAGCTTTCTCAACATCATTTTTCCTTTTGCCCTTATCCTTAGAAGTACTGGCCAGTTGAGCAATCTCAGTTCTTTCTTGCTTCAACCTTTCTTCCTCTTGCACACAATATGAAATGAGCTCATTAAGAGTCCACTTCTCCCTTTGACAGTTGTAACTGACCTTAAATTGACTGAATTGTGCAGGAAGCGATATTAACACTAAATGCACGAGTAAGTCCTCAGACACCTCTAGCTTTAGTGCCCTTAACTTTGAAGCAAGATGAGACATCTCCATGATGTACTCCCTTATATTTCCCTTGCCCTTATACTTTAGTGAGATCAAGTTAGCCAAAAGCGTACTTGTCTCGGCCTTATCGTTTTTAACAAAACGCTTTTCAATTTCCGCAAGGTACTCACTGGCAGTAGTAACTTCCTCAGAAGTTGTGCCTCGAAAGGCTTCTGGAATGCCGCGCTTAATGATCATCAGACTAACGCGATTTGAGCGCTCCCACTTCTCAAAGTTCCGCTTTTCCTCAGCAGAACTTGCATCCGTAAGAGAAGGGGGTTGCTCAACCCTTAGCGCATAGTCCAGATCCATGCAGCCCAAAATGATCAGAATGTTTTCTTTCCAATCCTTAAAGTTCGACCCATTGAGCATGGGAATGTTGTTGGTGTTAGCGAAATAAGTAGTGAGACATCATAGTGAAGAGAGAACAAAACCAAAATTAAGCTGTCATGCTCACATTAAACCGAATAATCAATCAATAAATTTAAATAAGTTGGTAACATCTCGAGGCACCTAACACAACATTAATATCAAGTCTTTGGACAAGAATATTAACTTGTAAGTGGCTACCTCTTGTAGCGATCAAACACTGACAATAAATTCTGTCAAGCAATATTGTCTTCCTTTGGGCCGACAAATCACTTACATGGATAACCTTAATTGCCACGTATTTACCACCACAGGTGTTTGTGCATTTCGGGCCAAGTATTAACCTTCCTTAGGGGCCGCTAATACCCGCATGAATATACACAAACACAAACATCCAATATTCTTAATGAATAAATCTACACAAGAGAGGTCACTTTGGCGACTTCTTGTTTCAATAAATTCATTTTAAATATCAGACAAAATAATTTGGGACATGAGATGCACCAAACAAATTTAAAATAAAATGATCGAACATGTATTTGCACAAAATACACATATATCCTTATTGATTGGGGTCAAATTAAAATTTTACAAAGTTGAGTAGAGCTCCAAACAGATTCTGAAAACCATCAGACTTTAGGAAAAGCTTTTCAAACTTTAAATGGGCCTTAGAAAATAGATTTATTCTAATGGAGCCCAAATCAAGAAACAAGGATGCAAGAATTTCATCTCCAACAAAATACATTCTGAATCCATTACGTACAATCTGAAGGCAACAATATTCAATTTACAGAATTCATAATAGCACGACACATATTCCAAACATACAAGATTCAGAGTTGTGGGTTTCCAGTTTAAAGATTTCCGATATAAACCTTAAAAGAAAAATCAAGAAACTTCAGTTAACCGCAATGATACCGGATAAGAACGAACAAACATCCAAAATCTCGTGAATCCGTAATTAAAAACAAGAAGGCAGAACAACGATGCAGTCTTAATCCTGATTCCAAATTCCGCAAACCAGAAACCCCATAACAGAGATCGATTCAAAATTGAAGGATCCAAAAAAAAAAACTTAAAATTCTAGAAATACAGAAAACCCTAATTTCATTTAACGAATAATAACAAAATTCTTCCCAAAACTCAGAAAATCATGAATAGAGTGCCTCTAATACCACTTATTAGAAATCATAATCACAAAGGCATGCTTTAATTCACAAAACCCAAAAAGCATGCTTGACCGATCTGTGATAATCCAGAAAGAGAAGAAATTAATCTTAAACACTGAAGCGCGTCTGAATCCATTAGGAAATTAGGGCTTGAGGTCTGGATCTAGATCTGGTTTTGGTCTTCCAGACGAGCGGTTCTTCTTGAGAGTCTTGAGAGTTTGTTTCTAACGCTGGGGCTGTCAAGGAGACAGACGTTTTCTCTTATTTATGAATCGTCGTCAGGGGACATATAACCGATTTTGGATAAGATCCCTTTATTTTCTATTTGGTCCTCAACAAATAGAAAATCACCTAATAGTATCTACACATTTAATCCCATAACAAATTGATACCCTTTTAATCCAAAATTAAAACCTTATTAGATCACTTTAATTGGATTAAACCGTAAGACATTTATACACATTTAATTAACATATGTAAGTCCAAATTAAATATTTCCAACAATAAGTGTTAATTTCAGTATCGTGTTTTCATTTCATATCGAAATTGTCATCTCTATATTTGCCCATTATGTTATCCAACGGTAAATGAAACATTCGTGTGAGGAGATATAATGCAACAGAAATAAAGGTTGGAATCACTGTCGATCGACGAACCCATTTAAAAAGAGAGATCCTTGAAGAGCGCACCATGTAGCGGCACAGATGAATAGCAGGGTCAACATACAGAGTCCTACACTGTCCTACTGTTCCATTATTTCAATTTATTCCTCTACTGTAAAGCTGCTCTACACATGTGCAATGTATTTCTTCATTTTGTTTTTCTTTTTCTTTTTATGAATGACCCAAATAAAACTTGATTTTTTTGCAATTTTAAAGTAATAATTACCATAATTAATTTTGCGATTAAATAATTAAGGAAATGGACAATAATTGAAAGTCGATTTTTCCTTTTCTTTTCATGAATTGCCCAAATAAAACTTGATTCGTTTTTGCAATTAATTTTAAAGTAATAATCACCATAATTAATTTTGCGATTAAACAATTAAGTAAATGAACTATAATTGAAAGTCGATTTTGTCCATTACTTAATTATTTAATCGCAAAAGTAATTATTTATTTAACCATGTTATTAATTATTGGGTCGAATTATTATCAATTGGCCCATGAGACTCAAACCATAACTCAAAGCCCATTAGGCCCAAAATTCCAATTATAATCAGTCCATTTCCATTCATTTGTAAGTTAATCACATATTTTGTTTAAGTTCCATTACATTTTGAATTAATTTGAAGGAGCTTCTCTAGGACAACAATAACGCCCTTCTAATCTTGTATGTTCTTATTGCAATCGATTCCCTCTACATGACATACCTAGCTTGATTCTTTGAATTTAATGGTGAACTAATTACCTTGACTGGAGTGAGCTACAGATTTTAATAGCATCAGTATCAATTAAATTTCATTACATATAACAAGACTTTCAATAAGAGTGGGATAAGAAGGGGGGCCGCGCCACATCACACCATAGCATACCATAGTGGTGGTCAAATGAAACTAAAATTGGGCTCAAAACCGCAATCGAATCGTATAGGTCGATTTTGATTACGGTTCCTTGGTGTAAAAATCGTGGCTTAACCGTTGGTTTCAAGTTTAAAACCGATGAATTTTATTTATTTTTCGGTAAAAATATGGTAGAAAAATATTAAATATTTATTATGATGTTTTATATTTGCAACCACATGAGACACATTTTAAACCAAGTGTTTTAAGCGAGTTACGCGAACTTTGATTCCTTTATACCCTAAGATGGTACGTAGCAGGTTTAATATTATTTTTAATATTACGTCCAAAACTTAATATTATTATGAATATTAAGTCCAATTTATTTTCTATTTTGCTTTTTCTCTTTTTTTTTTTTTGTAATCGAAATTGATAAATTATTTGTAAAAAATTAGAAAATTTATCAAAAAGAAAAAGAAATGGAAAGCGTAAAACCGTCGCCAGTTTGAAACCGGAATCATGAGGCAACGATTCTAGTTCCGATTCCTCATTTTGGAAGAATCAAAAATGAGAATTTTGGAATCAAAACAAAGCGGTTCGACAATAATGGCCACCCCTAGCATACCAATGTATAGGCGTATAGTACTTATTGTTTCCCTTTCCTTTTGCTCTTCTTGTGTTCTTTATATATTAGACTTAAATAAGGACTGATTTTGACTGCTCCATTAGTACACGTAGGACTAAAATTCTGAATTTTTCCAATTTAAAGGACATAATTCAAAATGAAAAAAAAAAATCTAAATCTTTAAGTATGCCAGTTTACAAAACTTAGAAAAATATATTTCCCAATTAAATATAAACAAAGATTTCTAAAGAGGAAAATAAGGAACAACATGACTACATAAGTGAAATCATAAATGTAATAATTTCATTAATGTGTTTTGAGCTTGTATCTTTTTATTTTGCACGTGTGCGAAGAATGGTATATTCCATGTCACACAATTGTATGATAGGAATGACAATTTTGCTCCGACCCATGGATACCCGCCACGGTATGACCCTTTGGGTTGCCCCACCCCATGACCTGCAATGGAAGGAGTGTGTCTAGGTATCACTTCCATTCGCGGGTACCCGTCCTGCCCCACATAACAAATTTATTCATTTTAATATATTTAATATATATTTTGCTTAATATATATTACAATATAATTTTTATCTTTTAATATTATATCTAGTATTTATATATAATAACAACTTTTTGTAAAGAATGTTTTATAAATATATACATATCTAATTTTTGTATTTAGTTTTATTTAATTTGGGTCATGATGGGTCGCTCCGCCTGTCCGCCTCGTTAGGGATAAGACAGAGATGTGTCTTTAGATATCGACTGTCCCTAGGGATGACAATGGGGTGGAGAGCAGGTTGGGTATCTAAAACCCCAAAGCGCCCCTGCCCTTAGGGGGGCGGGGCGGACCGACTCGCCCTAACCCGAATTAAATAAGCTTAAATAGAATAAAAAAGTTATTTTAATAAATTTATAAAATATTCTTTACAAAAATTATTATTTTCAATTTATAAATGCTAGATATAATATTAAAAGATAAAAATTATATTATAATATATATTATATATACAAAATATATATTAAATATATTAAAAAATACGGGCGGGTACCCATAGGCGTAAGTGATACCCGGACTGACCTGCCCGTGGGTCACGGGTAGGTACCGCGGTAGAGTCATTGTCAATTTTGACCACCAAATGCATGATAAAGTGGCTAGGATGGGTTGCGTTTTCTTAGGGCCAAAACGAGGACTTTTTGGCCCGATCAGTCAAGTCAAAGTCGGCCCAACCCGATTGATCCAGTTTTTCTTTGGTATTTTTGTCGGCTAGACCGGCCTCCAAAAATAGTGGCCCGACCAGATTTTCTATTTTGCCCTGGGGGGGACAATGCCAACCCGTTTGACACCTCTCTACCTGCTGTGTCAGTCGAAATCGCCCTCCCTACTCATATCGCTCCATTGTCATTCCTAATTCATGAGTATATATCCAATGGGTGTATTACACAATCATATGTGTATATGCAAATGGCGAGACATAAAAAATATTTGGGTGGACTCTTATACATAAGTGTGGAATTTGGATCAAAAATTTAAAAAAAAATCATATAAATTCTAATGAAATTTCTTTTTAAAAAAACATTCTTACTATAAATTTTCTTTTTAAATCGGGGAGTGGGGGCGGGTCCAGGTTGGCCCCTACCCTTTCCGCCCTTATGTGTAAGGGTGTTCATTTTTCGAATCAATTCGAGATTCGATTCGACTCAAATTCAAATCTCAATTTAGAATTAGGATTTTTGAATTTCGAATCAAATCGAATTTCAAATCGAATAACGAATTGGGGAATTTTTTCGAATTCTATTCGAAAATCCTAATTCGAAGTGAAATTCGAATATCGATTCGTATTCGTATTTTAATTCGAATTCGTGAACTGATTCGAACTCAATTATAATTCAAATTTGATTTATATAATATATATTTTAAATATTATACATATATAATTACATAATAGAAACAATATAACTAGTTAGTGTATAAACAACATTTAATTTCACATTACTATTATAGTAAAATTGTGGCAGTATAATTATAATATTGGCGATAGCTAGTTTCAGTATTTCACAATACAATCTCATTTCAAAGTCTTAGCATTTTTGTGTGTTTTTGAATTGTCATACGATGTGTTTAAACCTAAAAGATCAATATATTTTTATTTCAAAAAAAGAACAATATGCTTTTGATTTAGTAGATTTCAGTCTTAAAAGTATTTTAGTCTTTAGTTTTTGTAATAAAATAACAATATAGTTTTGATAATTTATATGATTTGCTTATTTTTTTCATTATAAAATTCTTTTGTTACAAATAAAATTAAAATTTTGCTTGAAAATATGGGTTTTGGATCTAAAAAATATGGGTCTGAAACACAACCGCGCCCGTTTTATTGACACATTTGGGTTTTTGGATTGACTCAGATTCGATTCGAAAATCGACAAATCCAATTTAACTAAACTCGATTCGAAGTTAATCAAATTAGGATCGAATTTCGAATTGAGGTTTTAAAAATTTCATTCGGTTAATTCATTCGAGGAAGTCGAAGAATTCGAAATTCGATTCGATGAATACCCCTCAGAGCCGGTCCTAAATTTCAAGGGGACCGGAGCGAAAGAAAAAAGAGGGGGCCTTGTGCTTGGGGTGTCTATCATGTCATATTTCGTGTTCGCGGGTCGTGTTCGACTTTGATATTACAGGTCTGACATAAACTCGAACACAACCCGTTTAATTATTTGTGTTAAGATACATGACACGAACACGACCCGTTTATGACACGGGTAACCCAAACATGACACGATAAACCTATATAATTTAAAATCAACACGAAAAAAATAAAAAAATGGAGAAAAAAGCTCCAATTACAAATAAGAAATACATTAAATTATTAAAAAAATATTAACAAATGCATTTAATAATTTTTTATTATCATATAACCAACTAAAACATCACAAAATATTAAAATAACATGTCAATATAAAATTAAATGGGTTAAATATATCAATCGTATCGACACGCGGGTCGACCTGACCTATTTATTTTCCGTGTTAATCGTGTCCGACCTGATTTTGACCTGAATTTGTTAAGGGTTGTACATGTACCGCTAAATTCGTGTTAGTTTGCGTAGGATTATCGTGTCGTGTTACAAACCGACGCCCTTACTTGTGCCTCGAATTTACATAAAAATAAAAAATAATAAAATCAATGTTAGAATTGTAATTTTATTGATTTAACATCTAAAATAAGACGTTTAGATGTAATTACAAAAATATTATACTAAAATTTTAAATATTTCAGTCATATTAAAATAAAATTACAAAAAAATCGTTCTATATAATTTATGGATTAAAAAGTAATGGAGAAGGAAATATGTTAGACAAAGATAAAAGATTAAAAAAGAAAGGGAGGAAAAAAATAAGCAAACTTCTGCAAGTGTGAAGGATTGAACATACAACCTTTTAGTTGCTAAATGGAAAGAAGGCCCTTGCCGGAGGGGGCCTCTGTGCGGCGGCACCAGGCCGCCTCAGGGCCACCCCTGATACCCCTACTTGTGTGTGTGGGTGATGTATTCAATTGGATACATGTCACCCTTGGTACAACTCCTGAATATAAAAATATAAGAAAGGGTGGAATTGTACATTAAAAATTAGTAGTCAAAGTGCGAAGAAGAGAACATAAAATTGGTCCAACTAAGACAACCTCGTGCTGTCTCGAAACTCGCGTGCGTTTGCATGCATGGCAATTTTTGGCATAAGAAAAGGACACCACTCAACGCATTACAGGAATTCTGAAATTTCATTAGTAATTCTAATGTCCTCACTCCTCACGACCACCAAAAAAAGCAGATTTCTAGGGATTGTAATTTGTATGGTTGCCTACTTGTCTTAAACGAAAGTGATTAAATAATTATATAGTTAGCGTTGAAAATTAATAATATAGGTATGAGAATTTAAAATATAGAGTAGAGATTGGAAAATAAGAAATTGTAAATTTGATGTTTCAAATGAGATTAAGTAAAATAAACATAATTTACATATTTTAAATAGTAGAAAGTGGCGAGAAAATTCAACGAGATAGAAATCTTACAAGCCCTTATAAACAATTCTTCTTTATTTTTTTTTAATTTCGAATTAAGTGTTTGCACCACCTCAATATATCAACCTTTTTTTTTTTGGCTTTTTTAATAAAACAAAAATGTATATTTTTATACTGTCAAAATCTAGTAAAGTGCACGTTATTATGCATATGGAGGTTTTCCAATCAACAAAACACATTATTGTAAAAGTTTGATCAGACCAATTGAGCTTCTCTATTCTATTTAGTGTTTCATCATATACTTTTGTGAACTATGTAAATGTGATTACATATACAAATATGATGTCATCATGTATACGTTGTTGGAATTTGGTCTTTGATAAATGGGGTGTTGACCCGATTTTGACCAAATAATTAAGTGGTTTCCATTAGTGAAAAATGAATTAAATTATTTGTAAAAATTCTACTAAGAGAGTAGATGCGAATAGCATTTGGAATTTCTCAAAACCGATTCCGGGTGAATGAGAAATTAATGCTAAAAATTAGCCACTTAATACAAATAAATGGTATGGAAAATGGAAAATGTGGGGAAGGAGAAATGCTCCATCCCACATAGGAAAATGAGGATAAGTTTGCACACTTAATATATCCCAAGTTGGACAAATGGGTTTGGGCCCTGGGGCACCCAAGTTTTTAAAGGGGTGAGGACCTACATGCTTGTGGGTTTGGTTCAAAGCACACACGCGCACGCGTGCGCCGCCGCCGGCCGGCTCGGCCCGGGTCCGGGTAGGGATGGCAATGGATAGGGTACCCACGAATTTAAGGCTATCCATACCCAAACACTATAATATTTATACTACCCGCACTCCGTCCCAAACCCGATTAAAAACTACATATATTACCCTTACCCATCCCAAATCTATTTCCCGATACTCATGTACTACCCCACCGCCTAAAATCCATTTATTTTATATAAAAACTTATAATTATATGAATATTTAGATAAATATTAAATGGACACCCTACTAAAAACTAAGTTTTATATAAGAAAATGCTAATACGTTAAATTCTTAATAAATATAACAATTAACCATTTTAATTTTGTAAGTCACTACATGCTATCATCATTCATAAACCAAATCAAAAGCATTACATAAATACAAATATAACCAATACATTCCTTAAAACTCGTAGAATATAATCAATATTAGTACATCATTTAATTCATAAAACTACACAATCGGACATGTAGTTTAATCGATTCAAAATAAATAACAATCAGATATCTTCTTCGTACAAAATAAAAATTTATGTTGAGCTTCGTGGAAGAAATGTACAATGTCGATGAAAAAATAAATGGAATTTACTAATGGCTAAACGAGTTCGGGTAGTAGTGGGTATCCAAGGGTAAAACCATACCCTACCCGTATATAAATGGGTAGTAATTTCTCATCCCATACCCATCCAAAATTCGAAAAAGACTACCCATTCCCGTCCCATTAGGGTCTGGGCGGGTGGGTACCTTCGTCTACCCGTCTCGTTGCCATCCCTAGGTCTGGGTCGTGGGCTTGGGCTTCAAGGCCCTTATTCTTTTTGGACCAAAAACCTTTAAAATAAATGTTTAATTAATTTTTGTAATTTATTAAATGAATTTAATTAATTTTCATAATTAATTAAATGATTTTCCAATCGGGAAGAGTTCGGACACGCCAAGACGGCGGAAACACGGCTGCGCGCGGTCGGGTCGTGCTACTGCCGAAGTTTTTGCGAACGGGCACGGGTTGGTGCACAACCGTGCGTGCTCTTGTCGTGCGCCCAGGAAGCAGTGCATCCGTTAAGTGCAAATGTGTCTTTTCAAGCCAAAAGACGCGATCTTTCCATACGAGGCACCTGAGGCCTATAACTATCGATCCCTGCTGATGAAAAATAACACGAAAATCAGATAATAACCTGTCATTCTACATTTAAGCATATTGACATTTTCTTTCCTTCAAAGCTTGAAAGTCAGAAACATTTTCTGTTGTTCGCTGTGATTCCAGTTTTTGCAAGTGCTGCTAAACCGGAACTGTAAAGTCGTCGTATCTTAGAGACGAACGCCGGAATCATAAGCACTTTGTATACGGGGCGTATTTCGTCTTGCGGAGACTCAGTTTAATTCATGCCTCGACTTAAGCCATACACTTAATCTAACCATTTTCTTCTTAAACGTAAATCTTCACCATATTTTACCCAACAATCGCCACACAAAATATATTCGAGTTTTGTTTTACGTTGAAGACGATAGTTCTAGGTTCGAAGGTTGTTGCTCCCGCTCATGGCGAAACCGACAAAGTTCTCGGTGGTGACTTCAAGAGATGGCAATGAAGATGTTATTCTACGTGACAACCTTGGGTTTGACTCATTTTTCGAAAGAGATCCCCCGTTGGTGATGGAGAATCCGACAATGAATAGAGAATCATTGTGGATGCTTGGCATAACAGTGATTTTCTATGTCGGAATTATGTTTTGAATGCGCTAGACGATACCATGTACAATGTCTATAGTTCGTTCAAAACATCCAAAGAGTTGTGGGATTCTTTGGAGAAGAAATATAAAACAGAAGATGCCGTCACAAAGAAATTTATGGTCGGTAAATTTTTTGATTATAAAATGGTTGACACCAAGACTGTGATTAGCCAAGTGCAATAAATTCAGATCATACTTCACGACTTAGTGTCTGAAGGGATGATTCTGAGTGAGTCGTTCCAAGTGGCTGCGATTATCAAAAAATTGTCGCCATCAAGAAATACCTCAAGCACAAGCGGAAGGAAATGGGGCTTGAGGATTAAATAGTTCGACTTCGGATTGAGGAAGACAACTGCACTCAATGGAAATCGGCAAATGTGGGGGTATGATCATACTTTCTCGAACACGGTGGAGTTCTTTGCATTTTTTAAATGTAACAGAAGATGTTGCTAAAAGTGTTGTAAACACCGAAATCACATTTGCATTAGGTGTTGTCGAAAGTGTTGTAACACTAAAGGCGTACATCGTAACAAGTTGAATCAAGTCTTACTAAAAACGTGATAACATCAAAGGTTACACACCTTGTAAAAGATGGAGTTGTTGGAACTAATATCTCGAAATCGTTGAACGAGATTCTAACCGGATTGTCGGGACAATGTTCTAACAAAATAAAATAAAAATGGCCGAGAGCCATAAGAATTCGGATGATCTTGTGTTAAACAAGATATCGAAGTTGAAAGGAGCTTTACTTTTTAGCAAACCACATAAAGGAGATTGCCCCGACATGTGGGAGTACTTTGGAAAAAGTAGAAACGCCGAAAGAAATAAATTTAATTTATGATATAAGTGATAGTACGATCATTAAATCAAGAAATGTTGTAAGTCTAGACGTTTTTGTCGTAGACATAAAACCAATAAAAGATTGATTTCGAAATGGGGTTATTTCGGTTGACTACGTGAAGTCAAAGGAAAACCTTGCGATCCGCATTACGAAAGACATAAATCGAGATCAATCGTATAAACTGTTAAGGGCAATGTGTTTAAAATTCACAACTTAAAGAATTTTCATGCGTTAACCTAACCTTGTGAATTGGAGATCCCAAGACCTTGGTTCAATGGGACAACTAAGTTATGAATGTTGGTGAACACTTCGAAAATGTGTAAGCTCATTCTCGATACATCCAAGTGAATGAAAACCGTTGAATGTGGTGAGGTTAAGTATAAGAATTTTAATGATTCCTATACCGAAAGGTGGAGTATGGCAGATACTCTTCAATAGGAGATCACCTATATAAGTGAGAAGTAATGGCCGCTTCAAAAGAAACACTTATGAATACACGCATGCATTAATTTCATTCATGTGGGGGATTGTTGGAATTTGGTCTTTGATAAATGGGGTGTTGACCCGATTTTTACCAAATAATTAAGTGGTTTCCATTAGTGAAAAATGAAATTAAATTATTTGTAAAAATTGTACTAAGAGAGTAGATGAGAATAGCATTTGGAATTTCTCAAAATCGATTCCGAGTGAATGAGAAATTAATGCTAGAAGTTAGCCACTTAATACAAATAAATGGTATGGAAAATAAAAAATATGGGGAAGGAGAAATGCTCCATCCCACATAGGAAAATGAGGATAAGTTTGCACACTTAATATATCCCAAGTTGGACAAATGGGTTTGGGCCCTGGGGCACCCAAGTTTTTAAAGGGGTGAGGACCTACATGCTTATGAGTTTGGTTCAAAGCACACACGCTGCGTGCCGCCGCCGCCGGCGGCCCGGTCCGGGCCATAGCTCGTGGGTTTGGGCTTCAAGGCCCTTATTCTTTTTGGACAAAAACCTTTAAAATAAATGTTTAATTAATTTTTGTAATTAATTAAATGGATTTAATTAATTTTCGTAATAAATTAAATGATTTTTCAACTAGGAAGAGTTAGGACTCGCGACGGGTGGAAGTACGGCCCGTGCGGTCGGGTCGTGCTACTCTGCCAAGTTTTGCGAACAAATAAGACGCACGGGGGCACCACGGCCCAAGCGTCGGGATTGTGCGCCGCCGAACGCGTTGGAGCGCCAGACGACGCAGCGCACGGCCGGCGTGCGTCTGGTCGTGCGCCCGAGTAGGTGCGTGCATTCAGTGCAAATGTGTCTTTTTCGAGCCAAAAGATGCGATCTTTCCATACGAGGTACCGGGGCCTATAACTATCGATCCTCGCCGGTGAAAAATAACACTAAAAGCGGATAATAACTCGTTGTAGGTCCCAAGGGGTGTAAGTGTAAGGTTTAGAAGGGGGTTGAATAAACCTTACCAAATTTTCGATTTAGTCCTTTTAAAAATTCGAGTTGATACTACACGGTTGTGTCTTGGTGGGCCGGTGATTTAGATAATCAGAGAGTTAGTCTCTCAACGGACTCAACCGAGATGTTGATGGAATAACTTAGTCATGTTAAGTCTAAATTAACTCAATCGTGGTTTGTTTTATTGGGAAGACTTAACACCCTTAAGTTTGATTAAGCAAGGATTTAGTGCTTGGTTTAGTACTTAGAAATTATCAAGTGGATAGCAAATTTATCAAACAGATTTAAACAATTAAGATGCGGGAATTAAAATCTTTGAAATGTAAATGACACAATAAAATTTTTATAGAGGTTCAAGATGGGGTAATTCTTCTACTCCTCTCTTCTCCAACTCCCGGAGGAATCCACTAGGTATTGATCAAGATACAAAGTGGTAAGTACCCGGATACATGCCTTGATCACACGGTGACTTGATCCTTTGGGACTCGATCTGAGACGCCTTGATCACTCACCAAGCTTCTCGTATGCGACTCGCTTCTTCACAGGGTACCGCTTTGCTACTACAACTCACTTGCTCAAGCTCTTTGGATTTGATCACGAAGCCCTCCAAAAGCTCAAGACTTGGTTCGACCCTGAACCTTCCTACAATCCTTCGTGGAGTGTAGACCCCTTAATTTTTCGCAAGATTTTCCTCTTCAATTGATTGAAGTTATCTTTCCTTCACGGTGAGTGTTGGATTGATGTTCTTCGTAGTGTAGGCTTGAGGATTGAGAATATTTGATTTTCTAATAATTGCTTGAACGTTTTTGGTTCCGTCCATTTCTTAGTTCCTTGATTCCCTATTTCTCAAATAAACTCCTCGGCCTTTTATATTGATCTTTCAAAAATTTGCCCGTTGAAGAGATAGGCTTATTTTTGAAAGTCACTTGCGATCGTTGGCTTGTCTTGTTGCGATCCTTGGAATTGCCATTTTCTCGTATGAATTGTTCTCCGACTTTTTAGAGTTCGACACGGTGTAGTGCTTCCCATTGGTTAATTCCTTTTGCACGCTCGGGACCGAGCACTTCGAGAAAGGTAGTATGGAGATATTACTTGTTTAAGTAATTCTCTTGATTTACGCAGGCAACGGATCTTTTTGATTATCTCGACTTGATCGCATTTCTTTGCTTTCCCAGGTGACTTAGAGTCGCCTTCCAATCATGGATGACTCTTCTCACTTCACCTTGAGACTTGGCTCTTCTTGAGTTGACTTGATCGATACTCTACTCACCGCATCTCACCGCTTCTTGAGAGAGTTCCCGTCTACTCTTCTTTGCCATACTTAGTTGTCATGCAATGAGTCTTCCTTCTAGTTCTCCAGTTGTCTTCTTGCATGTTTGGGCGTAGCTGACTTAACTCATCTTGATCAGCCCTATTTATTACAATGCATTTTACAACAAGAATGGGGTGCCAACTTCCTATTCTAAGTTTTACATGGCATTCATCAAAATCTAAACAATAAATTTCCTAACAATTTCCCCCTTTTTGATGATGCCAAAACTTAAATCATTCAAAAATGCAAATAGCAAAGATACATACAGATAGTGTATTTACATAGAATGTATGCGTAGAATCAATCCTTTTATTGATCATGACATTCTTGTTCTTTTACACAACTGTTTACAAAGTGTATCAGAGCAAACATTTGTCTACACAAAAAAATGAAGAATTTATAGCTTTATTACGAGAAGACTTACATAGTATGTATTTACATGATAAAATACATGAAGGGTGCACACTACACTTCATCTTCTTCGTTGTCTCCTTCTTTCATCTTGTTCAAGATCTTACGCTTCTTCTTCTCTTTTTCTCATCGTCAGCTGTCTTCTTCTTCTTTTCATATGCCTTCCTGGCAGCTTCATCTCTTCTTAATCTCTCTTGTCTTTCCTCCCATAGCTGAGTTTGTCTCTTGTTTTCTTTTCTATTCTTTTCGCATACTCAACATTACTTTTAGCCACTTGCAAATTTGCTATTTGGTCAAGGCCGCCCAAAAGAGATCCCTCCTTTCTTGCCTCGGATCTATGTACTCAATATTTTTGGGAGAGGCCAGGTATGAAACCTCTTCCTCCACCACTACTTTTTCCTCTACCTCTGGGTGTGTATTGTCTGGGGTCTTCTTTCTTTCCGGTGAGTGACACGGAGTGACCAGCAGAGGATCGCCGGTAGTCCTGCTGTCGGTTTCTTCACATAACGTGAGACCCTTTTCCCAAGACAAGTCCCAAGCTTGAGCCATAGACATATTTGCAAAGTATCCTTCGGATGCGAGCATTTTAAATTCATCAACTCGATCGTGGCTCTGTCCCGACATCCGAGATGGCATAAGTGTCTCTGTCTTCACCGGAATGCCTCCATGTTCTTTCAAGATGTTCATAACTCGGGCATCCATTCTTCCTTTCACTTCCTTCATCCCCGCTTCAATTGTTTTTCTCTTTTTCACCATAGATATAGCAGAGTGTTGGAGTGGCGAGTCACGGGGAGTTTGGCCGATAATGTCACCGTGTGACAAGACTTGTTGGGGGTTTGTACAATCATCAAGGTCACCTCCGCCGATCCTTCCCCTCAACAAGCTTTCCTTTCTTTTGTTTCAACACTTCCTCGGTGACTTTCCTTCGTTTTGCTTCCTCCTTCTCAACTTCGTGATCCTCCTCGCGCTTTTAGGTATTCCTCTTCCCTTTTTGGCATCATCAAAGGAGAGAGGAACGCCGGAAACAGACTTGCAAAAGGAAGTCGAGCCTGGCGATAGTTGAGTTTTGTCTCGAGTCCGCCTTTGCGGAGTATGCAAGACGAAATTCGGATCGAGTAGCGTTGGATCACTTTGAGATTAGCTTCATTTCAGCCATGAGAAGGTCTGAATTTTTCGCCCATATTTGCTTCCAGACGCTCGAAGATCGCTCTTATTTTGCTCACGCAGACCTTCTTTATCTCGCAGTGTGAGCTTCATGCATGTGCTCAATGTGTTCTCTCAACTTCGTTTTTGCATCAAAGCATTCTCGCTCTCCATACCAAGCAGCCTTGTTGAACAATGTCCCTGGAAGTATCTAACTTGTTCCACACGCATTGTTTCTTCTTTGTTGCCACCATTCCCTCGATCCTCACCGTGATGCCTCTCAAGTCGCAGTAAGATTTGCATCTCGTTGTCGATCGCATGTCCATAGAGGCCTGGTGCCTCTCCATTCGCTCAATCTCAGCAAATAATGCCTTGAACACTTCGCGAACTTGGTGATTCTTCCGTTGATCGATGGCCACGCAGTCGTCAAAGTCATAGTCACCGAACGATGGTACTGACGAAATGACAGGAGCTGGTCTATGGTAGCGCTGCGTTCGTTCTCTCGACTCTTCATGGAGGTCGGGTACCTCCCGGGGAAAAAGGAAAAGATTCTATAAAGGATTCATCACCGCCTAACCGGGATTTGTTCGATGATGAGCGGTGCGCGTGAAGTTCTTTTTTGAATCGAACGCCGCTGCAGCTTGAGGAACTGCGCAGTGGGCTCTGCTTTTGGTGGGTCTGTTGTGAAGTGGACCCACTTGCCGAGCCTCACTGTCTCAACAGCCGTTCGCTGGTCTCACTGGTTTCTCCAATTGAGTAGTCCGTCCTCGGCATTATCGAGCGTCATCGGACGATGATGAGATTTCCATGGGTGGCTCATCATTAAAATGAAAGGTTTGACGAGTAGTCCGGGATCGACTTGCTCGTGCTTGGAACATCTGCGGTGAGTCTTTTGGATCGGTTACGGGGGATGACTCGAAGCCTTTCTTCGTCGCTTTCCGATCCGAGAAAGGTTACATCGGGATTATCTTGGGAATCATGAAGCGCGCTTATCTCCTTTTCGATGGATCAATGATTGCGGGAGGGATGTTCTCTTCATCACCGCTTTACCCCGGAAGTCTCAACCTCCCATGGGCCTTCATTATCTCCAATAGCCTCGATTGCAATGAGGCTCGCTTCCCCTTTCGACAATGTCACTGTCTTAGGGTCTTTCGTGGTGGCATCCATTGGAATCTCAACCCATGGATTGCACTTTCATCGCCCCAGTGTTAACTCCGGTACATTCCTTCGTGCCTCGACCGCATCGAAGGCGTCATTAGCCTTCAGAGCGTTGACACTCACCGAGACGCAGTCTCAATCGCCTGGAGCTTCGTTGATGGCAACTTGTCGTTCGTTTGGTGGTTGTACTTTCTCCACTTTGCCTCCTGGATTCGTTGTGGAGTCATCTCGGCAGATTCTCCACCTTGCCGCAGTGGAGGAGTTTCCTCACTCGGTGGCGCACCACCGAGTGACTTGGAATGGGGTCACTCATCTCCGGACTCCCGGTTGTTTCTATTGAGTGTTCACCATTGGGGCGGTGGTAAGACACCTTCAATAGGGGTTGGCTCGACCTGGGGTCCCCACTATCCCGGTTTCATCGCCAGATTTCCTTATCGCTTTTCTTCCGAGTGAGCCGGAGAAGTGGTGGCAACAACAATGTGATGGCGATTTGTCGAACCACTCCCATTGGATCAATTTCACCGTGTTCGAGGACTCTCCTGGTCCCTCCATCAATCTTTGCTCGTGAAGGATTCTAGATTCGTGCAATGCTTTTTGCATTTGCAACTCTTCTCGCGGGCGAAGAGTTCGGATCCTCATCACCGCCGAGAGAAGACATCAAGGAGAGGATGTGTGTGTCTGCGGGTGCGAGATAGGCGATGATCTTTGGCCTTCTCACGTGCCTCGCCTTCCTCCGCTTGTCTTTCCTTCTCCTTGTCCTTGAGGATCTGCAGGATATCCGTGCGAGCTTGTCTTCATCCAAAGGGATCACAATGGTTAGTCCAAGGAAGTTTAACAGCTTCTTCTTCTTCTATAAACTCGGGCCGTTGGAACTGCCCTCGATTTACTTAATTTCCATTTCCTCCACTCACGCAGACGATTTTGGATGTCCGGGTAAGGTGGGGATAGGATCATCACATCACTATCGCTCTATCGATTCGTCTTGTGTCTCACCTGCGCGGACTACGCCTATTTCTTGATTGGCCTCTGCTGATCGCTTTCCCATTGAGACTTGGTGTTTCATCAATTACATCCGGAGACTCTACTTCTCCGGCCAGCCTCTCCAGATTCTGCTCCGGTCGAGTGGTCGACTCGGCCGGTTTCTCAAGCTCGGAGTGCTTGATGATTCTTCTTCGTCTCCTAGTTTGTACCGAGGGATTTCGGTTGAAGACGGTTTCTTCGAGTCTTGGGCGGCGGGGGCGTCTAGTGTTTTCTTCTCGAGGAGTGGCCGTCTTGGCTTATCGCTTCTCCTCTTTTTTGACGATCGGAGAAGGTATTTGAGAGTCCTTCTCGATCCCGCTTCAGGGCGGGCAGAGACACTACCTGGGGGGCAGTGACTCCGGCAGCGGGCGGAGCAGCGAGGTTTGACTTTCTTTGCTGCAGAGCAAAGAATCTTCTTAGCAAAACCGCAGGGCAGCTTTTTCTTTGGTAGAGAGAAAAAACAGTTTGATCTTGAGTGGTCACCGATTCCCCTCACTCGTGTCGCCTCTCTTGGCGTAGGCTCTCTTCTCGTGCGCCGAGAGGTTTGATCTCGAACATCCTTTTGTTAACATGGAACGCTTTCCATGTCTAAGAGGGACTCCTTTCACCTCCATCATCCGCCAATCACTGAGGCCATATCCTAGTGGATCCTCCAAATGTGCCATCTTCTCAAGGATTTGTTCCCTACATTTTGGCATAGTCATTGTAGACAAACTCGGCCCAGGTTTATTTTCCTTTCTTCAATGATCGCAAGCCATTACGATCAACTTTGCTCTTGATGAGGTTGGTCAAAGTCGCCAAATTTGATGTCAATACATTTGGCAACTATGTCCCAATGACTTGTGATAGTCCTCCTTCAAGCCTTGCCTCTTGTTTGTTGTGTAAACTATTTTATCAAAGATAGTCGGGCTTGGCTATTTCCTTCCAAGCGGCGATCAAGTTTACATCAGCTTCGTTAATTTCGATGCTCCTTCCGTTGGTAATGAGCGGTGTTCACCAAATCCTGGCGAGAGATGGTGAACTCCTTTCCGTGAATGTGATGACTTTATTCCTTCATCGTGAATCTCATCGTTCACATAGAATTGTGCGACCTCCTCCACATAGGTCATCGAAAATTCCATCGTCGTAAACGATTTCAGCCGGTCGTTTGGAGTTTTTCAGCTATTTTCCTTATGAGGCGTCATTGGACCCCTGTTTGACCATGCCTCGAAGTCCACGGTAGACCCGGTGTGGATTTGCTTTCCTAACTTGATAAAATCATAAGTTGGTGCCATTTTTCAGATTTTATCGAAGAAAACTTCGGGATTGATTTGAAGATAGATAGGTTTTTGAGAGAATTTTTGCTTCCGAGAGAGAGAGAGAGATGAACAGTTTTGATAGTGTGTGAGAGAAACGGGGCGCTAAAAATGGTTTAAGTATGGTTTATGAAAGGGCGTGCGGTGGTTTTTGAAATGTGATCGAAATCAACGGCTTAGATTTTGCACGCCTATTTAGCATTTAATGTCTCGTATTTAATGCGGCAAAGATTTATATCTAATCATAAGCTTGGTGTGCAAGCTTTTTATGTCTCGTACACATCATCATTATGTCGACGTCATTCTTAAAAATATTCCCGCTTAGTAAAATTGCGTTTTTGTCACTTTGCTCATAAGTGACTCAAATTTTATCCTTTAGCCGATTTAACTCCTCTTCTCACAGTTCTCTTAGTGACTCACCTAACAAATTGATTTAGTATAATTGTCTTTCCTATACGGTGATGTACTTAATGATTTGTGAGTTCACTCTTTTCCCTTTTTTGTTCCATTTCTTTTCTTTGAGTCTTCTCAATGTTAACTCACTCAATTAACCCCAACTCATGCTTGAGTTCTTCAAATTTTGACTCACATAACGGTTTTGTGAAGATGTCGCCCAATTGTTTATCGGTTGAGATATATTCCACGATGATGTCCTTCTTTTCAACATGATCTCTTATGAAGTGATATCCGACATCGATATGCTTTGTTCTTGAGTGCAACACAGATTTTGAGTGATTGCAATTGCACTTGTGTTATCACACATGATTGGAATCTCTTTTTCTTCAACTTCATAGTCTCTCATTCTTTGCCTCATCCATAGGACTTGGGCACAACACTACCCGCAGCCTATGTATTATGCATTTGTAGAGGTGGCAATTGAATTTTGCTTCTTGCTAAACCAGAAATCACTGTTTCCTAGCATTTGACATGTGCTTGAGGTTCTCTTTCTGTCAACTCGCATCCAAAGATAGTCGAGTCCGAATAGCCAATTAGCTTGAATCCACCTTCCTTTTGGATACCATAAGCCAACTTCTTGGCTTCCTTTCAAGTATCTCAAGATTCTCTTAGTCTTTGTCATATGGCTCTCTTTTGGAGCAGATTGAAATCTTGCACATACACCTACAAAGAAAGGTGATGTCCGGCCCGCTTGCCGTAAGATAGAGCAATGATCCAATAAGTGCTCTGTATCTTGTTTGATCTGAGTGCTTGCCATCCGCATTCATGTCCATTTTGGTCGATGTATTCATTGGTATTTTCACGAAGACTTCTCCTCCATACCAAATTTCTTCATTAAGTCTCCGTGTATTTTGTTTGACTTATAAACGTTCCATCCTTCAGCTTGTTTCACTTGGAGTCCAAGGAAGAATGTCACTCTCCCATCATGCTCATTTCAAATTTACTTTGCATGAGGTTTGAAAATTTTTCACACAGACTCTTTGTTTGTGGATCCAAAAATGATGTCATCCACATATATTTGAACAAGCAAAAGATACTTTTTGTCTTGAATTCGAAAAGTGTTCTATCTACTTTTCCTTTTGTGAATCCATTTTCGTTAGGAATTGTGACAAGGTATCATACCATGCTCGGATGCCTGTTTCAATCCATACAAGGCTTTCTTGAGTTTGTATACCTTATCTCCAAGAGTCTTCTCGCTCAAATCCTCGGAGGTTGTTCAACATACACTTCTTCTTCCAATAAACCATTTAGGAATGCACTTTTTACATCCATTTGATATACAATGAAATTCTTGTGAGCAAAAAGATAGGCAAGAAACATCCTTATAGCTTCCAATCTTGCTACAGAGCAAATGTTTCATCAAAATCTATTCCTTCTTCTTGGCAATATCCTTTGGCTACTAGTCTTGCTTTGTTTCTTACCACGTAACCTTCCTCGTTCATCTTGTTTCGAACACCCATTTAGTACCAATAACATTTTGATGTGTGGGTCTTTGAACTAATTCCCATACTTTATTTCTTTCAAACTCGATTGACTCTTCTTGCATAGCTTGAATCCAATATGTGTCGTCCAATGCTTGTAACACATCTTTGGGCTCTATTTTGCGAGATAAAGCATGTGAACATAGCTTCTTGTTGAGTTCGATCTCGTTTTGACACCTTCTCTTATATCTCCAATGACAAGTTCTCGTGGATGGTCTCTCACCATCTTACATCAAAGTTGGAGTAAGTTAGTGGATTGATCGTCTTGCAGTACTGTGTTGTTGTGTTCGACTCTCTCGTAATCACTTACCGCAAATTTTCCAAATTGTTTTTGAGATTCAACTATCTCATCTTCTTCTCGAGTTTATAATTCCGGCTTCACTTCCAAAGATAAGGACTCTTTCAGATGGTTGGATGATTCACTTGTCACCGACTCTTCAATGTCTTCTCCATTTACATTTGGCTCATCGAATACCACATAAATGGATTCTTTCGCAACCATAGTCCTTTTGTTGAGTACTCAGAGGCTTTGCTTTCACCGAGTATCCCAAGAAGATACCTTCATCACTTTAGCATCGAAAGCCTTTAGATTGTCCTTGCCATTGTTGTGGATGAAGCATTTACATCCAAATATTCTCAAATATGCAACATTTGGTTTTCTTCCACCAAATCTCATAGGGAGTCTTTGTCACGGTCTGCATTTTATCATACATCTGTTTTGAGTGTAGCAAGTCGTGTTGATTGCTTTCACCAAAATCTTTTTGGTAATCTGCTTGACTAACATGGTCCTTGCCGCTTCCTTGAGAGTTCATTTCTTCTTTTTCGCAACTCCATTCTCATTGTGGAGTCCTTTCAGCTGATAGTTCATGACCAATACCATTTTCAATACAATATCGAGTTATTATTCCATTGACAAACTAGGTTCCTCCGTCCGATCTTATTTTGATAATGGTTTGACTCTTCTCGATTTGAATCCTCTTCATCACCGTGGGTAGTTTTCAGAGAGTTTCTTTCTTCTTGCACATGAATATTGTCCATGTATATCTTGAGTAGTCATCTACTACCACCAAGGTGTATTTCTTTCCACTTATGCTAGTTGGTTCAATGGCCCAAATAGATCCATATGTAGCAGATGCAATATTCTTGTTGAAGATGGGCATGTCTTTTCCTTGAATGAAGATTTGATTTGTTTTCCTTTTTCGACATGCATCACATACACTCTCCTTCTTGTATATCGAAGTCCGGAAGTCCTTCCACAAGATTACTTCGTGCAAGCTTGTTAATCGTTTTGAAATTTAGGTGACTCAGGCTTTTTGTGCGCCAACTTGATTCAAATTTGTCTTTCTTTGCTAATAGACAAGTGTTGTGTGTAGCGGTTGACCAATCTACTACATACATGTTCTTTGTCCGCATCCTGCAATACAACTTCATTCGTTTCAAGATCCTTGATTTGGCATATACCCATGTTAAATCCAACATTATAACCCTTGTCACAGAGTTGGTCGATGCTTAACAAGTTGAAGTTGAGTCCTTCAACATATGCAACATCCGAGATTTCTAATCCGTTCCTTTTGATAGATCCAATGCCTCTTATTTCACCGGAGCTTCATTTCCACCAAATATGACTTTTGCTCCTTTAACTTCCTTGAATTTTGACAGATGATTTTTCTTGTTTCCTGTCATATGTCCGGGAATGTACCGCTATCCATGTACTAGGTTCCTTGGCACTCACTATTCCTTGAACCCGCAATCAAGGAAATTAAGTTTTAGGTACCCATATTTGTCCGGGTCCCGAGGGGTTAGAGTTGTAAGATGATCCAACCAACTTATAGCCAAATGATTTGACTCTAAGGGGTTGCCATCTATCAAATGCCATAATCATAATTAATCTTGGCAAATTGCTTGGGGATTTTGGGTTCATACAAATTGTCTCTTTTGTCTCAGTATGCCTATGTATATGTTTTAGCAATCGCCTTCTTTGGGTAATTGTGGTGTCTCTGAGTGTAGTGCCTAGGTGCATATGTGTGCTGATGAAAGCTCTTATACTTTTGGAATGGCCTTTGCTGAGTTCTAAGCCTTTGCCATTTGGGCTTATATTCCATAAGTCTATGCTGATAGTTTTCATTATTCCAATCAGCTTGGCTTGGATATTTTCTACCATTCCCATCATATGTATTTCTTTTATAGATTTTTGGGGTTTTGGTAGCTCTGCTTTCTTCTTTACAGAGTATTTTTGCTTGGAGTTTCTTTGAGGAACTCGGCCGAATCTCTTCTCGCTTGTCCTTTCAAAGCGCACTCAATTGGTTGTTTTCCTTTTCCTTTATAACCAAGGCCAGTTTGCTTGTAATTGTGCTTTGGAGTGAATGTGTGTGTAACATTTAGAGTTTTGGATTTTTTTGACTCTTCATTGCTTGAAGATCCTTTTTCCAAAATCACTTTTGGAGTTTGACATAGCACAGAAGAATTAAATCCTAAGCCTGTCTTGTCTCCACATTCTCTTTGACTCATAATAAGATCATCCAATGATTTAGATGCATTAGTAAATGAGGCAATAACATTTTTGAGGTCATTCTCCCTCTTCTCTATGGCAAAGAATTTTCGCTATTAACTTAGCATTTTCAGCCTTTAAATTATCATTCTCATCGCCTATTTGACTTAGAGTACTCGACTCCTTAGTCACTTTGAGTTTTCGCTCTTGAGTAAGTGTTTTCCTCATTCAATAGTGTGTGTGAGGATTTAATGTGTTCAAAATCTTTCATCGTTTTGCCTAATGAATCATAAAGATCGATTAGGTGATGAAGTGTGTGTGTCATACTCACTATCACTAGAGTCCGAGTTTGATGAGTTAGAGTGTATCTCATCTTCTTGGTCGGAGTTGATCCTGTTCTGGCCATTAAACGGATCGGGGCTTCTTCTTCGAGTCACTTGAGTAGTCAGCTTCATCGCTTTCAATCATTTGTCTCTCTTGACTTGGATGTTTCAAAGATCTCTGTAGCCATCATTGCCTTTTTCTTTTCTTGTCTTCTTTCTCTCAAGACCTTTCTTTCTTCTTCATTCCTGTATTTGTTGACTACAGGATATGGGCAATCAATGGCATAGTGACTGGTTGTCTGATTCCAAAGATAGATATTCAACCTTTTGATCGACTCTTTCCATTCTTGGATTGTCGATCCTTTGATATTCAAACCTTTTGATAACTGTTCTCTTGGTTGGCCTATCTTCCTTTGACTTGGAGTGAGCCGAGTGTCTTCCGGAAGATTCACCCTTTCCTCTCTTGTAGTTCTTATTGAAGAACTTGTTGAACCATTTAACCATCGGGGCTATTTCTTTCCGGATCAATGACTTCTTTGACCTCGGCTCTCTTCCCATCTTTAACAATTAGAGCAATTTTTTGGGTACAAATTGTTGTCTCTTCCTGGTCTTTTCTTCTCACTCAAACTCGTAGGCTTTGAGATCCGAGAATAATTCATGATTGGATGTCTTTGATAGGTCCATGGAATGTCTCAGTGCCATGACCTTCATTTCCCATTAATTTGGAAGACTTTTAGGATCTTCATACACATTTCCTTCTCGTGTATATTCCTTTCCAAGTGCGAGATAGCTCATTGGTGATTTACGTGAATCGAGCATCCGGTTGATCCAGGTTTTCTCCGAGATTATTTTGAAGTTCTCAAATTTCAGACAACACCATCGATAATTTGTTTTCTTTGATTTGCTTTCGAGCCTTCACAAATCAATGTTAGCTTGTCCCCATTTCTTTAGCCGTTTTGCATGATTTGACTTTATTGAACATGGCTTTGTCCAAGGTTTTGTAAAGGATGTCCTTGGCTACATTGTCCAGGTTGTATCTTTTTCTGTCATCATTTGTCCATTCGTTCTTGGTTTTTCAACCATGACCGGTCTAGAGAGCAACATCCTCTTCTCATTCATTAGTGCAGCTTCTTCTCACAATTTTGTGTTCACCTTTAAGATTTGCGGTGGCCCATCTTCTATCACTATCCACATCTCATCATGTAATGCCGATAGATGAGCCTCGCATACGAATTTTCCAATCATCAAATTCTTCAATTGTGAACATAGGAATGCGTGTCAAATTTGCTTCCATGATAATAACTTTTAATGATAAAAAGAGTTTTGAAAGTTTAAGTGCTAAAGCGAGACTTTGAAAAGTTTGGAGATCTAGTTCAAGAACGGTGCGGAAGGCTCAATGAACCAACCGCTCCGATACCACTTGTAGGTCCCGAGGGGTGTAAGTGTAAGGTTTAGAAGGAGGGTTGAATAAACCTTACCAAATTTTCGATTTAGTCCTTTTAAAAATTCGAGTTGATACTACACGGTTGTGTCCTTGGTGGACGTGATTTAGATAATCGAGAGTTAGTCTCTCAATGCACTCAACCGAGCCGTTGATGGAATAACTCATTTGTTAAGTCTAAATTAACTCAATCGTGGTTTGTTTTCATTGGAAGACTTAACACCCTTAAGTTTGATTAAGCAAGGATTTAGTGCTTGGTTTAGTACTTAGAAATTATCAAGTGGATAGCAAATTTATCAAGAGATTTAAACAATTAAGATGCAGGAATTAAAATGTTGAAATGTAAATGACATAATAAAATTTTTATAGAGGTTCGAAGATGGGGTAATTCTTCTACTCATCTCTTTCTCCAACTCCGGAGGAATCCACTAGGTATTGATCAAGATACAAAGTGGTAAGTACCGGATACAAGTCTTGATCACACAACGGTGACTTGATCCTTTGGGACTCATCGAGACGCTTGATCACTCACCAAGCTTCTCGACGACGCCTTTCTTCACAGGCGGTTTGCTTTGCTACTACTGACTCACTTGCTCAAGCTCTTTGGATTTGATCACGAAGCCCTCCAAAAGCTCAAGACTTGGTTCGACCTCGAACCTTCCTACAATCCTTCGTGGAGTGTAGACCCCTTAATTTTTCAAGATTTTGCTCTTCAACCGATTGAAGTTATCTTTCCTTCACGGTGAGTGTTGGATTGATGTTCTTCGTAGTGTAGGCTTGAGGATTGAGAATATTTCGCATTTTCTAATAATTGCTTGAACGTTTTTTTCCGGGTCTATTCTTAGTTCCTTGATTCCCTATTTCTCAAATAAACTCCTCGGCCTTTTATATTGATCTTTCAAAAATTTGCCCGTTGAAGAGATATGCTTATTTTTGAAAGTCACTTGCGATCGTTGGCTTGTCTTGTTGCGATCCTTGGAATTGCCATTTTTCGTATGAATTGTTCTCCAGCTTTTTAGAGTTTCGACACGGTGTAGTGCTTCCCATTGGTTAATTCCTTTTGCACGCTTCTCGGGACTGAGCACTTCGAGAAAGGTAGTATGGAGATATTACTTGTTTAAGTAATTCTCTTGATTTCGCGGCAACGGATCTTTTCGATTATCTCGACTTGATTGCATTTCTTTGCTTTCCCAGGTGACTTAGAGTCGCCTTCCAATCATTGGATGACTCTTTCACTTCACCTTGAGACTTGGCTCTTCTTGAGTTGACTTGATCGATACTCTACTGCTTTGCATCTCACCGCTTCTTCAAGAGAGTTTGTTTGATAAATGGTTTTATCATGATTTTGATGATTTTGTTTTTATACCAAAACAATGTTTTTAAAGGTTGTCCAAATACTCCTAAATGATTTAAAATGGTTTTAATATTTTCCGGAGTATTTCCTCAAGGTTATTTTCGACCATATTGGACAACACTTTTAAGGATTTTATGTCAACGGGTTTTTACATTGAAACTATGTTTCTAAATGTTGTCCTAATACTCCCGATCGGTCTAAAATGTTTTCACTATTTTTCGGAGTATTTCTTGAAGTTTATTTTCGATATAAAATTGGACAACACTTTGGTTTTTGAGGTCAACCGTCGTCAGATAGGCAACCCGCACTGAAAGTTGAGGAAAAGAAAAACTTCATGTTTGCGAGAAAATGGTCGTGGCAACCGGTCGCCCTATAGGGCAACGTGCCGCCGACGCCGACCCCTTGGGCGACGGTGCACTGGGAGCAAAAATTGAAACAGAACGTTTTCTTTTCTTCCAAACCCATGAGGGGACCGGTTGAGGCATAGGTCGACCGGTCGAGGTAGACGTCGATCGGTCGCCTGTGTAAATGTGTATTCTCTTTTTCAAACGTCTATTTGTGTGCGACCCATTGCATCGTCGCCTTGAGTTAATGACAAAAATGTAACCGTTGTGCGTGCCAGACATCTTTTTCCTTAATTTGTGGGATTGATTTCTAACACTCTTTTCTTCAATTGTCTTGCAATTTTTACGTAATTCATGTCCCCAAGAGGAGCCTATCATGTACAAGACATCTTCTATAAATAGAGGAAGAATTGAAGCAACACAATAAGAGAGAAAACTACAACACAACAAGATACACTCAAGAATACACTTGTTCTTACATTATCTTATTTCTTGTTGTAATTTGCCTAGCTATTCACTTTCACATTCTTGAGGTCTAGGCTTTTCTTGATTACACTTGCACTCTATTGTATTATCAATTATCGAGTTGTAATCTTGATTTTGGTAATCATTCAACACAAGATATCCTTGTGAGTGTTCTTGTGGTAAGAACACACTGGGTGATCTAGGTGTTAGGTGTGAGAAGATTGTGGTAATCTTCTTGTTGAGGTGTTGAAGAATTTGGTATTCTTCAAAGTTGAAGATTGTGGTGATCTTCACAAGGTGCCGTTGGAGATTGTGGTAATCTTCAAGAGAGATTGTGGTAATCTCAAAGGTGGTGTTGAAGAAGAGTGTGGTGCTCTTCAAGGTGTTGTTGTAAGTTGGTGTTGTATTAATTTGTGGTAAATTAATAAAATCTTTTTTTTTTTGAAATCCATCCCGGATATCTTTGGGGTGGTAGAGGATTAGGCCCTAGGTGGGTTGAACCTCTTTAAATCGTCGTGTGTTGTTTACATTCCGCACCTTTATTATTGTCTTTGAGCATTTGGTTCAAAAAGAGGGCGAAATCGAAAAGATGGAGATAATCTATTCACCCTCTAGATTATCGTAGCCGCTTGACTTACAAGTGGTATCAAAGCCAAACTCTTTGGCAAGCTCGTTTCACATCGCGAGTGAAGAGAAACGATCATCGGCTACGAACAAAGCTCATCTTTCCGGCACCTCCACCACCAAGCCACCTCGGTTTGATTCCAAAAATTTTATATTTTGGAAAGAAAGAATGGAATGCTATTTACAAGGTTGCGGGTTTGATATTTGGAACACCGTCATCAATGGAGAATCCATTCCGACAAAGAATACACCACACACCTCAAAAGGCTTCAAAAAGCTCAATGATGAAGAGAAGAAAATCATCTCCTTAAATGGTAAAGCTCTTAATATTTTACATTGTTCACTTACCACTTTGGAATTTGATCATGTTGTAGGTATTCGATCGGCACATGAAGTATGGCAAAAATTAGAAGCCATCTATGAAGTATATGCAAATGAAAGGAGCAACTCAAAAGCATCTACTTCACAAATGGATACAACATCAAATCCAACAACATGGGATTAGCCTTCTACAACCTCCCATGATGAACAAGTTGAACAATGCCTCATGGGCATCAAGAAGAAACGAGGTAAGTTCTAAACCTCTACTTCTTATGACAATGAATTGCAAAATGAATATAGTGTTTTGCAAAATGATTATGATGAGCTACAAGATGAATTCCAAAACTTACTTGTTAAATACAAAAATTTGAAAAAGGAATTCATTATTTTGAAAAATGATAAGGATAGTTTATTTACTTCCTATGAATCACTATCATGTGCTCACACCACCACTCTTGATAAGGTTAGAAACCTTGAGAAAGATAATAGTACTCTTGTTGAGGATATAATTTGCTTGAAAAATGATTTATCTAAATCCAACTTGAGTACCTATAAGATGACCGATATTGTTGATTGTTGTGATAAATCGAAACTAGAACTTGATCATAAGCCTAAAGGTGTCAATCACATGAAAAAGAATCAAGTCTCTAAACACATTGGTCATTATGCTCCTAAATTATTACATGCTTTTATTGTGGTAAAAAGGGTCATACGGTTAATACTTGTCGGGCTAGAAATAGCTCTAATTATTGTTGGAGACCTAAAAGTCTCAAGACTAATCCTAAAGGACCCAAGAACTTGAGGGTACCACAAAATAATGTTATATTAGGTACCCGGCGGAATAATAATCGAAGAAAATTATTACCGCTAAGAAAATATCAAATGACCATTTCATTTGATCAAAGAAACCATCATCAACGAAGTGACTTCTCATGGGGAAGATATCATCAACAATGGGAACGGCACAACCCATGGAAACGGGCGAATTGGTAAACCGTATCTCCCCATTTAAAATATGCATTTTATCTAGTTAGTATGCATGTTTTTATTTGTGCCTATATTGCAAATGAGTTTTCAAGTATTTATTTTTTAATTAAGGTCTTCAATATATATTTGTGCTTTTAAAATATTTTTGAAAAAGAAGACCTTATATGATGTTTTTAAAACTCTTGTGCATTTTTTGTAGACTAGAGTGTGTTATCAATTATCATCTCCTATGGATTTTTATGGCATGAGCTTACTTGCGATATCTCTTAGCCTACACTTTTATCATTATGATTTGTGCTAGATTTGTTTTAAGTATTGTGTAGGATTTACATATTTTCACAAATGGCCATTTACGTCATTATTTGTCAAGAAAGGCATAAATTATCGAGGTACGTTTACTTGTGTTATTCTTACTCTTATAGACTCGATATATGTATTGCCATGTGCCTATGTGCTTGTTTTTCATAGTATTTCATACAAGTGCCATTAAAAGGATTTTTAGATTTTTTTAAAGGCACTATTCGATATTTGATTGCACATATTTGCTTTGTCAACTTTTGTTCAAATACTTCTTTTAAATGAGGTCTCAATTATATGCTATCGGATTTTCAAATTTCAAAAGAGACCTTTTGTAGCTTTCTTAAGCTAATTTGAACTTGCATGATTTATTAGACTCTTGATGATCTTCTAAATGCATAGTATGTGTTTCTTGCTTCATGGTCTATATATATATATATATATATATATATATATATAGTGTCTATTCCTACTATGCTCTTTTGCAAGATATTTTGTGATTGATGATTGAGGCATGTTTTTACACTTGGGCTATTTTTTTCTTGCTTATATAAGCGATGCCGTTAATGAGTTTGTTAAGTTGTGTAGATGAGAAATGAAGTACTCCAAATATTAGTTACCTCAAAATATTTGGATGTACATATTCTACTATGAACACCTTAGATCAATTGGATGCCCTATGATGATAGTGATGAAGAAGACAAATTCCTCAATTGATGCTTCAAGATGAAGATTGGTTTTTAGAATTGCAAGAGAGCTAAAAAGGAAATGATACTTGGAAGTTGATGACATGTCTTTCATCACAAACGATTATAAATGCAAAATGGGCACTCGAAACAAACTCGATGACCAAGGCAACATTGGTCGAACTAAGGCGAGGTTAGTAGCTCGAAGGTATTTTCAAGAAGAAGGTAATGATTTTGATGTAATATTTGCACTCATAGCTCTTTTAGAAGCTATTTGTATTTTACTTGCCCATTCTTGTTTTAAGAAAATTTCAAGCTTTACTAAATGGATGTTAATTTTCTAAATGGTTTTATTCATATAGAAGTCTATCGGAGTTTAAAATTCTAGGCCAAATTTTTTTTAAAAAAAGGCCTTGTACGGATGATAGACTTAGCTATTTTTGCTAAATGATTCTACAAGAGGTAAAGTTGATACTACTACTCTTTGTTTTTGAAAAAGGGCAAGATTGTTTACTTGTGCATATTTATGAGAATATATTTGGTACTACTAATGAATATTTGTGCAAGATATTTTTCCAAGTTGATGCAAGGTGTACTTGAAATGAGCATGATGGGGAGCTCAATTTCTCGCTGACTTCAAATCATTCAATGCCAAGTAGATGGTTACATTTCAAAAGAACTCTTGAAGGAGTTAGGCATTGAAGAAAGAAGAATCATCTCAACCTCTATGGCTACCAATGAAGAGATTGACAAAGGTTGAGAAAGGCATGTCGGTTGACAAACAAATTCGAGGTATGTTTTCTTGTATTATTTCTATAGACTCGACATTCCATATGCCTTATGTCTATATGCTCGACTTCAAAAATTATCCCAACGAATCTCATTAAAGTGCCGTTAAAAGAAATTTTCAAATATTTGAAAGGTATCTTCTTCTTATGACTTGTTGTATCCAAAGCTTTAAAATGTTCTTATTTTTCTGGATAACAAGTCCGGTGAAAATTATTCAAAATATAGTTCGTCATAATCAACTAAACATATTGAGATTCGAAAAACTTTCTAAGGGATTGCGTTTTTAACAAAAACTTGAGATGTGTTTAATTAAAGTCTCAAGGATAACTCGCGGACATTTGTTCATTTACCGCCGAGTATTTGATCTCATTTCGAGCTTGATTATGACATAATGCATATTGAATGAAGCTTACGTTTGCATTTTACACGTTTTTAAAACTTAGGGCGAAAAATCGGATTTTTGGTTGAAAATCGGATTTTTGAAAAAGCGACAGATGAGGTGGTTTGAAGGGTTGAGGGCAACCGTCGCCCTCAACGTCGACCGTCGCCCTCAACCACGACCGGTCGCCCTAAGCAAAATATTGGATAAAAATGGTTCTGTCTTGATTCGCAACTCTAACATATTTTGGCCATTTTTCGTCCCCTTCGCAAATTTCACACACAATTCACTTCAAATGAGTTTTGATGCATGAATTATATATTTTGGGACTACCTAGCTCGGTTATCATCATCATTGCTCGTCTTTACCGATCAAATGGTAAGAATTCCACTTCCTTAATCTCAATTGGGTTGAACCCCTGAGAACTTGGCATATATGTACTATCTTGATGAAATTAGTATATATTTGTGATGAGCTTATTGATTGTTGATGAATGATATTTATTAAATTGCATTTGGTGATGAAAAACTTGGCTTGATTTCATTTACAAGGGCTATATATATTCTTTTCAACTTTTGACGCCCGCCAAGTGTTCGATAAAACGTTTCAATGAAAAATTCATCGCCTACATGATTCTCGATTTCAAAAGTCTTATACATTTATGGATATCATGTTTTACTTATCAAATGAGTTTTCATAAGCTTCTTCAAGTTATATGATTCAACTTTTCCCTCCTATTTGGTTTATAAGCTTCAATGTTCAAATAACTCGGTACATCGGTTTAGTTGCGCACTTTGATATGAACATATGATGTATTTATCGTGCTAACATTCTTTTTGATGATTCCAAAGGGGAGAAACAGGTTATAAGCTCTTTAGCTCAAAGAAGCTAAGATAAGCTTAACAAAAAGAAGCTACAAGCTATGGCTTCATAAAGCCATAAGTTGTGGATCATATTTAGTCCACTTGGTGCATTATGGTTATATATGAATCATGGTCCATTGGTTGTAGTATGGACTTATATATGTTTCTAATGATGTCTCTTTGACAGGGGAGCTTTTAAGTTATTGATACTTAAGCTCAATATCGAAAAGCTAATATTTTAGCTTATGTTTAAGTTCTTCTACATATCTCTTGTTGTGCATGTTGATAGGGGAGCATTTGCTATATGTGTTTGAATATCTCTACTCCCATCCTTGTGTTTTTATTGCATGGAATGTTGTCGCTCAACAGACGAGTTCTCTTTAACTTAGGTAAAATTGTTTTGTTTTCAAAATCGACCTCGTTAAAATTGTTTTGGTTTGTAATCATCAAAAAGGGGGAGATTGTTTGATAAATGGTTTTATCATGATTTTGATGATTTTGTTTTTATACCAAAACAATGTTTTTAAAGGTTGTCCAAATACTCCTAAATGATTTAAAATGGTTTTAATATTTTAGGAGTATTTCCTCAAGTTTATTTTCGACCATATTGGACAACACATTTAAGGATTTTATGTCAATGGGTTTTTACATTGAAACTATGTTTCTAAATGTTGTCCTAATACTCCCGATCGGTCTAAAATGTTTTCACTATTTTTCGGAGTATTTCTTGAAGTTTATTTTCGATATAAAATTGGACAACACTTTGGTTTTGAGGTCAACCGGTCGCCGTATAGGGCAACCCGTACCTGAAAGTTGAGGAAAACAGAAAACTTCATGTTTGCAGAAAATGGTCAGGGCAACCGGTCGCCCTATAGGGCAACCGGTGCCGTCGACCGGTCGACCCTTGGGCGGCCCTGCACTGGAGCAAAAATTGAAGCGTAACGTTTTCTTTCTTCCAAACCCATGAGGGGACGGTTGAGGCATAGGTCGACCCGGTCGAGGTAGACGTCGGACCGGTCGCCTTGTGTAAATGTGTATTCTCTTTTTCAAACGTCTATTTGTGTGCGACCGTCGCTTTGAGTTTGACAAAGAAAATGTAACCGTTGTGCAAGTTGAGACATCTTTTCCTTAATTTGTGGGATTGATTTCTAACAGCTCTTTTCTTCAATTGTCTTGCAATTTTTACAGAATTCATGTCCCCAAGAGGAGCCTATCATGTACAAGACATCTTCTATAAATAGAGGAAGAATTGAAGCAACACAATAAGAGAGAAAACTACAACACAACAAGATACACTCAAGAATACACTTGTTCTTACATTGTCTTATTTCTTGTTGTAATTTGCCTAGCTATTCACTTTCACATTCTTGAGGTCTAGGCTTTTCTTGATTACACTTGCACTCTATTGTATTATCAATTATCGAGTTGTAATCTTGAATTTGGGTAATCATTCAACACAAGATATCCTTGTGAGTGTTCTTGTGGTAAGAACACACTTGGGTGATCTAGGTGTTAGGTGTGAGAAGATTGTGGTAATCTTCTTGTTGAGGTGTTGAAGAATTTGGTATTCTTCAAAGTTGAAGATTGTGGTGATCTTCACAAGGTGCCGTTGGAGATTGTGGTAATCTTCAAGAGAGATTGTGGTAATCTCAAAGGTGGTGTTGAAGAAGAGTGTGGTGCTCTTCTTCAAGGTGTTGTTGTAAGTTGGTGTTGTATTAATTTGTGGTAAATTAATAAAATCTTTTTCTTTTTGAAATCCATCCCGGATATCTTTGGGGTGGTAGAGGATTAGGCCCTAGGTGGGTTGAACCTCTTTAAATCGTCGTGTGTTGTTTACATTCCGCACCTTTATTATTGTCTTTGAGCATTTGGTTCGAAAAAGAGGCGAAATCGAAAAGATGGAGATAATTTATTCACCCCCCCTCTAGATTATCGTAGAGTCGCTTGACTTACAGAGTTCCCGTCTACTCTTCTTTTGCCATACTTAGTTGTCTTGCAATGAGTCTTCCTTCTAGTTCTCCAGTTGTCTTCTTGCATGTTTGGGCGTAGGCGATTTAACGCCTTGATCACCCTATTTATTACAATGCATTTTACAACAAGAATGGGGTGCCAACTTCCTATTCTAAGTTTTACATGGCATTCATCAAAATCTAAACAATAAATTTCCTAACACTGTCATTCTACATTTTAGCATATTGACATTTCCTTTCCTTCAAAGCTTGAAAGTCGAAACATTTTCTATTGTTCGCTATGATTCCGGTTTTGCAAGTCTTTGCTAAACCGGAATCAGAAAGTCATTGAATCTTAGAGACGAATGTGAGAACCATAAACGCTTTGTATAGGGGCGTATTTTTGTAAGTCCAAGTGGCTACAATAATCAGGGGGGTGAATAGATTATCCGGTTTTTGATTTTGCCCTCTTTTTCAAAAAGACTCAAGCAAAAATGAAATGCTAAATGCGGAAAGTAAATAACACACGCCAATTTATAGTAGTTCAACCCACCTAGGGCCTAATCTACTACCACCCTAGTATATCAGGGATGGATTTCAAAAAAAAAAAGATTTTATTAATTTACCAAAAATTAATACAACACCTTGAGGATTACCACAACCCTCTTTCACCACCTTGAGGATTACCACAATCCTCTTACATCACCTGAGGATTACCACAACCCTCTTACGACACCTTTGAAGATTACCACAACCTTCAAACACCTATCACCTAGATCACCTAAGTGTATTCTTACCACAAGAATACTCACAAGGATGTCTTGTGTTGAATGATGACCAAAATCAAGATTACAACTCAATAATGATTGATACAATATGAGTACAAGTGTAATCAAGAATTGAAAGCCTAGACCTCAAATAAGTGCAAGTGAAAGTGCTTAGGCTAATACAACAAGATATATGAAAGTGTTTTGCTCAATTGCTCTTTGCTTGTATATTGTGTTGTGTTGTATCTTGTTGCTTGAATGGAGCCTCTATTTATAGGAGAGGACTTGGCTTTCATTTCCAGACATTGGCTCCTCCGTGGGGAGTGATTTGCTGCAAAAGAAACCATTTAAAATGATCAATATAGCTGTTAGAAATCAATCCCACAAAATAGGGAAAAGTTTGTCAAAACGCAACGGATAGTTTCTTTGATAAACATGGGGTTCGACCGGTCGCGCAGAGAGATAAGATTGAAATTGAATTTCTGCGAATTTTTACACAGGGGATCGGTCGAGGGGGGTGCGACCGGTCGCCGCCTTAGTGTGGACAGAGTTGCCCTTGAAGATTTTACAAAACAGAGAAGTCTGGAACAAAAATTCAACTCCAGTGCATCGTCGCCCGCCGGATCGACCGGTCGGCCGCACCTGGCCGCCTCGCTTCTATTTTTCTTACGCCCCATTTTCTGTTTCTCGGCCAACTCGGTCACGGGTTGCCTATGGGACGACCGGTCGAGCACGAAACAAATGTGTTGTCCAATTTTTATTGAAAATAAACTTCAAGAAATACTCAGAAAAATAGTAAAAACATTTTAAGTTGATCGGAAGTATTTAGACAACATTTAGGGACATAGTTTTGGTTTAAAAACATATTTGAACAAAATCGAACATAATCATCAAAATCATGATAAAAATATTTATCTAACAATTTCATCTTTATGAGATCGAATTTAATTCAGGGCCTCGACTTAAGCCATACACTTAATCTAGCCATTTTTTTCCTAAACAGAAACCTTCACCATATTTTACCCAACAATCGCAAGACGAAATATATTCGATTTTGTTTTTCGTTGAAGACGATGGTTCCAGGTTCGAAGGTTGCCGCTTCCTGGCGCCATGGCGAAAAAACCTAAGTTCTCCCGGTGGTGACTTCAAGAGATGGCAACAAAATATGTTGTTCTACGTGACAACCTTGGGGGTCTGTCTTGGTTTTCGGGAAGGAGGATCCCCTACATTGGTGATGAAGAATCGGACAATGAACGGAGAATCGTTGTGGATGCTTGGCATAACAGTGATTTCTGCGTCCGAATTATGTTTTGAATGCGCTAGACGATACCTTGTACAATGTCTATAGTTCGTTCAAAACGTCCAAAAAGTTCAGGACTCTTTGGAGAAGAAATATAAAAGAAGATGTCGGCACAAAGAAATTTGTGGTCGGTAAATTTTTGGATTATAAAATGGTTGACACCAAGATGGCGATTAGCCAAGTGTAAGAAATTCGATCATACTTCACGACTTAGTGCCTCAAGGATGATTCGAGTGAGTCGTTCAAGTGGCTGCGATTATCAAAAATTCCCGCCGTCATGGAAAGATTTTAAGAAATACCTCAAGCACAAGCGGAAGGAAATGGGGCTTGAGGATTTAATAGTTCGACTGGATTGAGGAAGACAACCGGATTTCAAATGGAAATCGAGAAAATGTAGGGGTATGATCATACTTTGTGGAACACATTGGAGTTTCTGTTGCATTTTAAATACAACAAAAGGTGTTTCCAAAAGTGTTGTAAACACCGAAATCACATTTGCATGAGGTGTTGTCGAAAGTGTTGTAACACTAAAGGCGCATAATCGTAACAAGTTGAATCAAGTCTTACTAAAACGTGATAACATCAAAGGTTACACACCTTATAAAAGATGGAGTTGTTGGAACTAATATCTGAAATCTGGTAGAACGAGATTTAACTGGATAGTCGGGATAATGTTCTAACAAAATAAAATAAAAATGGCTGAGAGCCATAAGAATTCGGATGATCTTGTGTTAAACAATATATCAGGAAGTTGAAAGGAGAGCTTTACTTTTTAGCAAACCACATAAAGGAGATTGCCTTGAAATGTAGGGTGCTTTGGAAAAAGTAGAAGACCAAAGAAATAAATTCAACATTTATGATATAAGTGATAGTACGATTATTAAATCAAGAAATGTTGTAAGTCTAGACGTTTTTGTTGTAGACATAAAACCAATAAACAGATTGATATCGAAATGGGGTTATTTCGGTTGACTACGTGAAGTCAAAGGAAAATCTTGCAGATCCGCTTACGAAAGACATAAATCGAGATCAATCGTATAAACTGTTAAGGGCAATGTGTTTAAAATCCACAACTTAAAGAATTTTCATGCGTTAACCCAACCTTGTGAATTGGAGATCCCAAGACCTTGGTTCAATGGGACAACTAAGTTATGAATGTTCAGTTGAACACTTGGAAAATGTGTTAGCTCATTCTCGATACATCCAAGTGAATGAAAACCTGCTGAATGTGGTGAGGTTAAGTTTAAGAATTTTAATGATTCCTATACCGAAAGGTGGAGTATGGCAGGATACTCTTCAATAGGAGATCACCTATATAAGTGAGAAGTAATGGCCGCTTCAAAAGAAACACTTATGAATCTAAGATATGGTCCAGGTCGAAATGGACACAACGTGAGAACAAAAGTGTTATAGTTATTATTGTGTAAGTATTGTTGTCTCGGTTTACACAAACGACTGAGTAGTTCAAGACATCGCGTCACTAAGCAGCCAGTAAATCCGATAGTATTTTACTAAGGAAGGTTCAAAGCCACAAGCTACCTATCCCGATGCAATAACGATTCCGAGACTTTCAAATACACATGCATTAATTTCATTCATGTGGGGATTGTTGGAATTTGGTCTTTGATAAATGGGGTGTTGACCCGGTTTGACCAATTAATTAAGTGGTTTCCATTAGTGAAAAATAGAATTAAATTATTTATAAAAATTGTATTAAGAGAGTAGATGAGAATAGATTTGGAATTTCTCAAAACCGATTTCGGGTGAATGAGAAATTAATGCTAGAATTTAGCCACTTAATACAAATAAATTGTATGGAAAATGGAAAATGTGGGGAAGGAGAAATGCTCCTTCCCACATAGGAAAATGAGGATAAGTTTGCACACTTAATATATCCCAAGTTGGACAAATAGGTTTGGGCCATCAAGGCATCCAAGTTTTTAAAGGGGTGAGGATCTACATGCTTGTGGGTTTAATTTGGTTCAAAGAACACGCGCGCCGCCAAAGCTACTCGGCTCAGCCCGGCCGGTCCGGCCGTGGGCTTTGGGCTTGGGCTTCAAGGCCCTTACTCATTTTGGAGCAAAACCTTTAAAATAAATGTTTAATTAATTTTTGTAATTAATTAAATGGATTTAATTAATTTTCGTAATTAATTAAATGTTTTTCCAACTAGGAAGAGTTCGGATCACAAGACGGGGCGAAGACGACCCGTGCGGTCGGGTCGTGCTACCTACCGAAGTTTTGCGAACGTAACAGCCAAGACGGCCGGCTCACGGCCCGTGCGTCGGGGTCGCGGCGCTCGCCGAACGTTGAGCGCCAAGATAAGGCGAGTGCACGGCCCGCGGCGTCTGCGGTCGTGCGCCCCGAGCGTGTCTGTTTGTGCAAATGTGTCTTTTTCGAGCCAAAAGACGCGATCTTTCCATACGAGGCACCCGAGGCCTATAACTATCGATCCTGTTGATGAAAACTAACACGAAAAATCGAGATAATAACTGTCATTCCGCATTTAATCATATTGATATTTCCTTTCCTTCAAAGCTTGAAAGTCGAAACATTTTTGTTGTTTCTTTGTGATTCCGGTTTTGTAAAAGTCCGCTAAACCGAATCAGAAAAAGTCGTTATATCTTAGAGATGGACGCCGGAACCGTAAGCACTTTGTATACGGGCGTATTTCGCGTCTTGAGATCGATTTAATTCAGGCATCGACTTAAGCCATACACTTAATCTAGCCATTTTCTTACTAAACAGAAACCTTCACCATATTTTACCCAACATACGTGACATATATTGATACCGTACCGTTAAAATAAAAGATGAAATTAAAACTAAGTGGAATAGAGAATCTCAACTATGTACACTTTTAAGTTTTAACGATGCAAACACAAGTTTATATGAAAATTTATTTTGAAAAAGAATATTTTCAACAAAATTATTTTCTTTTTATTTCTTTAAATATCAAAATAATTACGACACTCATTATTTGAACGATTCATTTGTATTAAAAATGATTTTATCACACATTTAATTAAAAATTAGGATTTATTTTATATATATTGTGATACATATCAATTATTGCCGACTAAGTTTTTTTTAGAGACGGTCTATTTGCTACCCTATTTGCTACCCTGTAATTTATTTCGTATTTTTACGATCATCGCTAGATTAATTTGAGTATTTTGCGGTGGAACACCACTAAGGTGACCACTACACCTCAAACTCTAACGCATGGCATCTTTTTAATTGTCCACTCCCGGGGCGAGAGCCACCCTTAAGCCCCTGGGGGTCTGTCTCCCCAAACTTTTCATGTTTTTATCCTTTACTACCTATATGTATATATGTATTATATTTTGCCCATGTTGGTAAAATTTATTACGAGTCACATGGCCCATGTATTTTAGTAAGTTAAATTAGAAACTTTGTGCACCTTATGTATTCTTCTTATTATTATATTAAAAATAATTTTTTCTCTTTTTCTATTCATCAAATGGAAGAAGTAAATGAATTTCTTAATTATTATTTGCTAGTGTACATCAAAAATTAAATTGCAATTTTCTTATTATATATATTGTGAATGATTTGTAATATGCGAGAGATATTCTAAGTTTAATTGATTAAGGATATAATGACGTATTTTATATATTTACTAATGAATGTTAATGTATTTTTTTCTGTAAATGTAATATATTTAAACTTTATTGTCTTGTATATATATATATATATATGTGTGTGTGTGTGTATATGTAAGTGATCGGGGATTTTTACTATTGACCCCCTTAAGGTAAACTCTGGCTCCGCCCCATACACTCCTCCATATCTCTGATATATCCTTGTCTAAGCAATTTTATTTTTTTATTTTCACAAATTTAAATATTAGATTATTTGATGTTTCTTGAAAGACTGAAGCACCTTTTGCCCTTGATATGAAAAATGTGGAAGAAAACAGAGTTAAAAGTGGATTTATCGTTTAGATTTCACAAAGGTCCGATACACAAAGAGACAATTAGAGAGATGGAGTGGTGATGGAGGAAGGAAACAAAGAGAAGACATGGAAATGGTCCCTCGAAAGTTGGAACTAATAATGTTTTGACAAAACCAAGAAAGAATATACTGAACAAAAGAATGAGCTTTGACTAACTTGTTTTCTTTTCTCATTTTTTTAGACCAACCTTTCAACCTAAAATATGGATATTCTATTCTAAAATCGTGTTCCATCTTATATTTCACTACATGATAATTATCACGCGTGTATAATACTTTCCATATTTGTATTCAAGATAAATTGAACCTAAATTTTTAGGTATATCACTTATTCCAAAATGTCATTGGTACCCAAAATACTCAATACATAAGATCAAGTAGAAAATTTCATCAGATCGTATGATTTGTTTACATATGGTTTAAATATATTTATTATTTATACTATAGATGGTCTAATTATTCTAAATTATACATATACACTATTTTTTATTATAATAAATAGGCAAAAAAAGAAGAGAGAATACTGTAATACAAATTTTTATTGTCTGCGAATTAACAAACAAGAAAATTGTATAAATTAAATATTATTCGAAAATGGAAAATATGGGTTACAATCTCTATTTCTCCTCTGATTATTTTCTTCAAGAATATAGTATTCGGAACTCGAGAGTTTGGAGATGAATTCCTCAGCTTGATCTTCTCCAAACTTGATTTTGACTTTGAATAACGTTAATTCGAGGGTCTGAAACTTGAAAGCTTACTCTCAAATGAAACGTGAAATATTTGACGATATTTGACTTGATTGTAAACTTCTTGGTGGAGCTATTTCCTTGATCTTCCTCCAAGATTAACTTGAAATTTGATAAGGTTAACTCGAGGGCTTGACAGCTTATTCCCGAAATAAACGCTAAATTTGAGCAGACTCGCGATGGACAACTTGAATTTCACATCAATACCGTGGACCTTCTTGAATTTGATATTCTTGACTTGAGAGAATTTTCTATGCCTCCTTTCTTGTTTGGATTTCTTCTATTTGAATTGTATGTCTATGAATTATGAAGAGGATCCTTATTTATAGTTGTGGAATAGAAGCTTTTGCCATAATTATTTGATTGAAAGCCACTATCTGATTGGTCCTCCATGATTTGATTTGACATGCTGCCATTATCAGAAGATATAATTTGAGTTACCAAAACGTTGATATTCTCTTCCATAATCAGCAAGATATTTTCTTGAATGTCGAGATATTTTGAGATTCGATATTTGGCGACTTTTGATTGGCCAATAAAATATATATTAAAAATATCAATTAATTAACTATTTAATTTAGAAAATAAATTTGAATAAATTCCCAAAATATAAATAAAAAATTTAAATTGATATTTAATATATTATTCTCCACGCGTAGTCATTAATTGGAAAAAAAATTAATTGTCTGCTAATGCTTTTGAATTAAGGAACAGCTCGCCCACTAGTGTCTTTAGCAGCATGCAGCCGTCATATAAATCCCGCAAATTCTGCTTTTGTGTAGGTGCAGCACCCATAAATCAAAGAACACTGGCCACTGAATTTGTTGTCAATATTTTTCTCGGCAGAAGGCGTGTAATTTGCAACTTGGAGACAATAATTACTTTACAAAAAAAAAGTATAATTATAATTCTCTTGCTATGGGCCTATGGCTTGGCTTTGGGCAATAATTTTTTTTCCTAACAACCTTAATTATAAAATATGTACTAGAATATTGATAGAGCTTTCTGGCAAAGTTTATATCAGCACTAATTCGGTCAAAGAAAGCTGCAGTGAGGCACGGCTTTCTCCTGCCCGGCCACCAGTGTAGTATACTTGGTCGGTTGTGTTTGGACCCCCAAGGCGAAAGTCGATTCACTTAATTTGCACTTGCACGAATGAATTTGGATTTGAATGAAGGATTTTATAAAGAATTTCAAATTACTGTAAATAGTATGAACATGAAATTTTTTAAAAACAAAATCACGAAACAAGATTGACCCAACTTGTCAAGACATGCATAAACGTCTGGCCTTTTAATGGGGAAACAATGAAAAAAGTAATACTAATGCATTACGTACCCGCAGTTAGGGCGCATAATGTCCCATAATTATATGCATTGATTTGATTACCGATGAGACAATGGTGCCAAGGTTAATGTGGATTCATGATTCATGAATGTTACTCATGATTATATAGTGGCTAAGTTTGACCATCCAAAATGCATGCATGCTCAATCTCAATCCCACTAGTGACCATTGTAAGCATGATGCTTTTAGTTTAGTAACTTGACTTAGACTCCATGTGTTATCCATTTGCAAATGCTAGTTGATCAGATTCTACCCCATTATTTAATATGGTGTTCCTATGTATCACATATGAGTACCATATATTTAGTTAAAGGCTTAATTGCAATTTTGGTCTATAAATATAGGAGGTGACATATCTAGTTGTGTATACATATGAACACCATCAAATTAAATGTATAGACTAATACCGAAAGTAAGTAAAGAAAAGTGACTTTATTTGGAAACGAAATTCAACAATTTTTTTTTTCTTTTTTTTTTTGGCTTATTAATTCCAGTTTTGATAAATATTCAACATAAAGAACATGTAGCCTGTCTGAACGCATTTAAAAACCTGAATTCATGTGATTATTATCTAGTACTGAATGTTGTCCCTAACCCATTACTTAATTCAAGTCAAAGACCATAAAAAAAATGGATTCTTTATTCTCTCAACAGTATGCTCCCCTGTTGCCTGTACATGCCTAGCTAGATCCTAGTCTATAACGTTTGATCTCATTTCCCATGCTTCTGATAACTGATAAGGCTAATTTCACCGTCTGTAATAACCTATAAAAAAACCCTGTTTTCTTTCTTCATCTGACTCTCATCTCTATATATAGGCAGTCAAGGCTACCCAACATTTCTTGCCACCTTCAAAAAGCTGTTTTAATAGCATTTGCATAGGTTTTAGATTTCCAACAGAACTTGGGAAGAATCAAAAAATTATGTTGATATTGGCAATAGGTGGAGGGTTTTGGATTGCCTCTGTATTTGTTGTTATTGTTTTGTTGGGACTAATTTTGTACCATTTCTTGCCTCTGTTGTTGTTGAGAAATGGTAGTTTCATAAAAGGATCTTTTGGGTGGCCTCTTCTTGGTGAAACCCTTTCTTTTTTAAAGCCTCACCCTTCTACCTCAACAGGGGCTTTTTTGCAAAACCATTGTTCTAGGTAAGTAAAAACATGCACTACAACAAAGGAATTCCAACGAAAAAATTCGTTGCTAGTTGGCCAATTTCTATTGGAATTATCGATAATTCCAATGAAAAACACCATTTGGTATAATGGCCGTTGGAATGACAAAATTCCAATGAAATTCCTATGGAATAACTATTCCAACAATACCAAATGATTTTGCTTATTGTTGGACTTTCGTTGAAATTTTCCAATGGTATCTTTGTCGCATTGGAATTTTCATTGGAATTTTGAAAATTCCTACAGTTTTTTATTCCGTTGGAATTATTTTGTTGGATTTGGTTTTTTTTTTTGTAGTGATGATGTCATATGATGATGTTTTCTGTGTGTGTGATATATATGGGCAACAAAGACTAAAAAGTGGTGAATGGATTATTTGGTGTGTTTATATATAGGTATGGAAAAGTGTTCAAGTCCCATTTGTTCTTCTCACCAACTGTGGTTTCATGTGACCAAGAGCTGAATTACTACATACTACAGAATGAGGACAGATTGTTTGAGTGCAGCTATCCAAAATCCATACATGGTATTCTTGGAAAGAGTTCAATGCTGGTGGCTGTGGGTGAAACTCACAAGAGGCTCAGAAATGTGGCTGTCTCACTTGTCACCACCATCAAATCTAAACCAGACTTCTTGAACGACATTGAGAAAACTGCAACCCTCATTCTTGATTCTTGGAAAGATAAGAACCAGGTCATTTTCTGTGAGGAAGCTAGAAAGGTATTTATTTTAATTTACTGCTTAGTTGCAAAATTGGTCCCATAATTATAGGCGGCGAGCAATTTTAGTCCTGTAAATTTTTTAGGCAACAATTTTGATTCTGTAAGATTTTGGTTCTGTGCACAATTTCATAAATTCTAATTTGTGCAATTTGGTCCCACACGCACGTTCTGATTTTGTACGATTGACGTCCCTTGTTCTTTAGCTAAAATATCCAAAATACATATGACAATTATAAAAATTACGGGATCGAAATTGCTACTTGACTAAAAGTAAAATCTTCGATGGTTGAAACTGCTGTATCAAAAAGTTACAAACTGCTAATAATTAAGTCTTATTATATCTTAATTGTTGAATTCTTGATTGAGTTTCACGTGAATGTGATAAAACACATGTATTGGGTGTAAATTGAGCAGAAATTTGATTATTGTTTTGATTTTTGTGTTTGTTTTCAGTACACATTCAATGTAATAGTGAAGCAAGTGCTTGGTTTAACACCAGATGAGCCACAAACAAAGGAAATTCTTCAAGATTTTCTCACATTCATGAGAGGCCTTATTTCTCTACCCATTTACATTCCTGGGACTCCATATGCAAGAGCTGTTCAGGTTCTCCACATCCTGTCCTAACTTTCCTTTTCTTTAAAAAAAAAAATTTAGAATTGTTGAAACTAATAATTCCATGGAATATATTTAGCTTTTTGTAGTAGGCATGTGCTGAGCTTTAGTTTTTCCCATGATGTCTTTTCTTTACAGGCTAGGCATAGAATATCTTCAACTGTCAAAGCAATCATTGAGGAAAGAAGAAGAAATATGGTTGGAAATTCATGTGAAAAAAAGAGTGATTTTCTTGAGATACTCCTATTTGTTGATACATTATCCGAAGATGAAAAAGTTAGTTTTGTGTTGGATTCTCTACTTGGTGGCTATGAGACCACCTCCCTTCTTATGTCAATGCTCGTGTTTTTCCTTGCCCAATCCCCCACTGCTGTTCAACAATTAAAGGTAACTTACACTTTTATAAATATATAGATTAGGATCATTACAAAAACACCCCTAAGGTTTGGGCTAGTTACAAAAAACCCAGAGTTCTTTGAAAATTACAAAAAAACCTTGAGTTTTGATTCCGTCTTACATTTTTTTCGGATGATTTTCGAAAACATTTCAAAAAACTCCTGACATTTGCAAAAATATTACCATTACCTCCCTTCAATTACAAAACGAAACCTGAAGGGGTTTATTGTAATAAACATGTATGGGTTTTTGTAAATACCCGCTATACCCTTAATCAATATTAGTTAGAAAATGACATTTTTAATACATTTCGGATACGAATTAATAGGTATAAGGTTAATTTAGGAAAAACATTTACTCATTAGTCTTCAAAATATCAAAATCTATACGGGAACTTGGGCCCGGCCCTCCCCCCTTTTTTATTTTTATTTTTACTAAGGAATTTTTTTAAGAATTTTTTCTTAGTTAATATTTATATGTTTTTTCTTTTAGTTTTTTATCTGGCCCACCTCAATTTCGTGTATCAGCCACCCCGATATATTTCCCGGCCATGCTATTGTATAGAACTAAAGTATCATTGTTTGGTATGTAGCTAGAGCATCAGAAAATAAGAGGCATGAAGAAAGAGGGTGAATTTCTGAACTGGGAAGATTACAGAGTTATGGAATTTACACAAAATGTAAGACCTGCACTTTATTTTATTTTATTCTATTCAACATAAAAAATGAAACTGGCATTATTGTTTTCGAATATAACAAGGAGATTTATGCTTCTACCTACTTTTAACTACTTTTTTATATACTATAATTTTGGCACATCATCATACTAGAATGTTTCTTTTTTGACTGTGGAACTGCAATAATTATGTCATTGATTTTAATATTCTGTGGACCTTTTTAACACAGGTCATAAATGAAGCTCTGAGATTTGGCAACATTGTTAAATTTGTTCACCGAAAGGCAATCAAAGATGTCAAATTTAGAGGTATATATTAATATATGTGATGGTCCATAACATATTTAACAACAGAGAAAAAGGGCTTTTCTGCAATTATATATACATGCATGATCTTTCCATGTAGTGTTCACACTTTTCTTATCTGGATTGATAAGCACATCATATAATACCTTTGGCCCAGATTATATAATTCCATCAGGCTGGAAGGTCCTACCTGCTTTCTCAGCCGTTCATCTCGATCCTTCTCTCCATGCAGATGCCCTCCAGTTTAATCCTTGGAGATGGCAGGTAACTTATTTACAATTGATTTTGGATATTAATTTGAACCATATTTTTGAAAGGGTGTTTGACTGAACCCATAAGCTCCGCAATTCATGTTCTCAAAAAGTGTTGGATAATATTTTTTTTTAAAGAAAAAGATGTTAGGTAATACAACTTACCTTGATCATTATAATCACAAATTGTCATTACTAAAATCTTATAATCACCATCATCTTATTTTATTCAACACTTCAATAACTTATTTTCAGAATAAGAACTTGTATCTTATAAGCTCTAAAAACACTTATAAGATATTTTAAATAAAGCTCAGCCAAACAACGTTTAGTTTATTAATTTGAGAGTATGTACCAATGGAAATGGATCGGGACTACATTGTACCCCTCAAGTTTAGCCTAATTACAACAAAACCCAATTTTGTTTTTCAAACTTTCAATACCCCTTTATATTTGTTTCTCTATTACACATTATACCCTCAAGAGGGGTATTTGTTAAGTAAATACAAACCACAAAGGGGTGTTTGTAATATTTCCAGGGGGTAATTTGTAATTTTGAAGGATAACTGGAGTTTTGGGTAATTGGGCTAAACCTCAAGGTTTGCTTATTATATGTTACAATCCAAAACTGGGGTCTGATTTGTTACCATGAAATATGCAGACACAAGATCAGATGTGCAAGAAGTTTAGTCCATTTGGTGGAGGGTCCAGATGCTGCCCTGGTTTTGAACTGGCAAAAGTTGAGGTTGCTTTTTTCCTCCACCACCTCATACAAAATTATAGGTAATGCCTTTTCCCTCTTACACCTGTTATAACATCATATTCACAAGTTTATACATTTTGAGAAAAATAACCTTTAATATATATATTTGAATCTAACTGAAAAAGACAGAAAATAACAGTGTTCAAGCACAGTGAAGGGCCAAACTAATGTCAACAGGGTATTTGTAACTTTGAAATATTATTGGGTTCTTTTAATTAGGCTAAATTTCAAGAGTAGTTTTTATAATTATCCCTTAAATATGCTTGTTAAGGGAACAACAATCATTGGCAGAGACAGGGTGCCCAAGTTGGGCCCCTACCTTCCCATCCCCTTTTTTCATAAAAAAAAAAATTGTACTAAGAATTTTTTTTAAAAAAAATTTGGTTGAGATTTATATGATTTCTTTATAGTTTTTTATCTAGCACACCCTATTTTCGTGTATCAGCTCATGCCAAAAACACAATAACAATATATGCATATCCGACTTCTCATTTACGCATCGAACCACTTCTTATTTTAGTACTAGTTCACAATATTTCTCTAACATTTACATGCCTTTAACCACTTGTGCAGATGGAAAATCGAAGACGATGAACAGCCAATTGCATATCCATATGTAGAGTTTCAAAGAGGACTAAAGTTAAGTGTGCATTGCCAGTGCAGCTGATCAACATCCAATTTTTATGTCTTAAGATTGTGTTGGGCATTATTTGATCAGTTCAAAGGAGTTCAGTAATTCACTATATTTTCTAGTACATAGAAAACAATCAAAGATTCATTTCCTGGTTAAATTTTCTTCAGCATAAATAATTTCATGATCAGGAATGTATCTTTTTTCTTTTTTATTGTTCCATTGTAACATATGTTTTTCTAGTGGAGTATATAGAACAATGTTTACTTATTCGTTGAGCGCGTAGTGATCTTCTATTTTACCGTTAGATAAAATTATATGAAATTAAGATTTTGGTTTTTTTTTTCTTGACTACAATTTTGCGTTGCGTTGTAATATTTGTTAAGAAACCAATCGTGGTCTTTTTGTAGTAGTAAATAGCTTATATATATATATATATATCATCGTAAATGCTAAAAAGAGTTGCAAGATGAACTTCCCAAACAATATATCATTGTTTACTGTATTTATTTATGTAGGTTACATTTAAAGGCGTCTTTCTCGCACATAAATAATGATAAACTATATGTATTTTCGTGCTTTTTTGGTATATTCGGTCAATGATTTGAAGTAGACGATCAATTTTTCGCTTCCGCGACGCTCAATTGGTTGAGTTAGCCCGCCATCTTGGTGGTTACCGACAACCCGCTTTGGTGACGTTCAAGTTTTTGTACCTCGAAAATCGCTTTGGCTGACGTTCAAGTTTTTGTATCTCATGAGCTAGCTCTTGGTTGTTATTGAAAGGCCCTTTACACAAGCAGGAAAAAGAAGAAATTAAGTTCTGAATTTCATGTTTCATATGTGGACTATAATAATCAATTTATTTCGCAAGTAGAAACTAATAAATTAAGATAAATGAAAGCATAAATAGTTGTGAATGGTTTAAAGCCGGAGAAGCATGTTAATCTGTGGAACAAGTTTATAATATTCTTGATTCATTTAAGAGTGAATTTTCAATTTATAGGTTCTCGAAATTTATATACCTCTCATTTCACATTTCACAATTATTGGAATGATAAACATTTGCCCGTACGGGATGTTCCATCTTTATTAACATGGTGTGTTTCTCAACCTGAATATTTCCATCTGATATTTTTAAGGAAAAGTAGAAAATAATTATAAAAATTCTCAATTCAAAATTTCGTTTTACTTTCTATTTAAATATTAACAATTAATAATGTCATACACACGTACTTTGGGGGTATGATGATATTCAGAATATAAAATTATATATTAATAATCATAAAACAAAATTTGCAATATAAGATTGGGACTGAAACTTGGGCCCTGGCCCTCCCATTTTACAAAAAATAATTTTTATACTAAGTTATTTTTAAGAAAAATATTTTAATTGGGATTTATATGAATTTTCAAGTTTTTTTTTCCGCCCACCCCATATTTCACAGATCTACCACCCCTATATTTTTCCCGCTCCGTCATTACTTCAAACTATAGCGTGTTTCACACTTTACCCAAAGAACTTTAAAAATATATATTCTCGCCATATGAACTATATGATTCTGTCATGACTTTACCCCATGAACCAACTAAAAATCGACATATATTGTCACCTCATGATAGATCCAAGTCAGGGCTCGAGGGGAGGGGGGGTAAGTGCAAAATATTCAAATCTATGCATGCAAAAGAGGAATTTTCAAAACGTAGTAGGCAAAGTGTAAAAATCTGGACAATTTGGTGGGTAAAATACAGATATCCCAAATAAAAATACAAAAATAAAAAAAAAAAAGAAAAAAAGATAGAAGAATAAAAGACTTACATTTACATTCAATGAAACAATTAATCGAACACATGGTGCCTCCAGTAGCCACACACCTAGCCATGCAATCCGAGACGCATATAGTCTTGGCATCATCGTCGCCGAGGCAAATGCTGCTGGTCATCACCACCACCAGAATAAAGCACGCCACAACCTTTGTGTTCTCCATGATTATGATCTTCCGATCTTTGTTTTTTTTATCGTATATGATCTTCCGATCTTAATTTGTGAGAATGTTAGTTATTAATTTATTGGTTTCTTTTCTTGATTATTGTTCCTCTTTTTATACCCTTCAATATATGTATCGGTATTGGTTGTGGGCGTACGAGAGGTTAATGGTGATTATTTCCTTGTTTACTCCACTTCTGTAGGGCCTCCTCATATGTAATGTGAAGCAGAGGAACTCCTTTGACAAAACCTATCATTATCCGCATATTAATCCCTAGTGATAGAGAATTATTATCCTAAATATAGCTTATTTTAAGTAAGGTTGTATTAAATATTAAACCATAGTCACCAAAAGTATTTGTGTTTTAATAGTTTAGTCGAAATGAGAATGAAGGCAATGCAACCCAAGGCAGTTGTAATTGTTCTGTCACGAATGCACGATGTTTTAGGGAAACGATTGGACTATTTTAAGATGTAGCCATCTAATTAGTCATCTTTAAATTATAGTCCAATATATTTAAAAATTTGGACTTTAGTCCTATTTTGACCGAAAAATGTGTAATTTTATCGAAAAATTTGACTATGAGTCATATTTGTGGGATGCAAACATGTCAATAAAAATTTGGGCATTTTGATGATTTTGGCGCAAAAATTTCCACCAAAACATCAAAATCCCCAACTTTCAATATAGAGAGTGTTTACAATCACTAAAAAAGTGATTCTCAATTTTTAATTTGAAAAAATCACTTTCAATGTTTGCAAATGCTAACTTCTGCTTCGGATTCTATTTCATTTAATCAGAATCTAAAAGCAGTGAGGTAGATGATTTAGATTTACAATTCTGTTTCTAGTTTAACTTTTACAAACAAATTAAATACACTTTTATAATTTTTTCATCGAACACTCTCACTTATGATTCTATTTGCAAACACTATCAACTTCTGATTTTTAACTACTTTTAATTCTACTACAATAAATCATTTTTTTCTACAAAGGGAAGTTTTATAAACACTCCTATAGTGACCACGAGCTCGTAGCTCAAGTGGTATCACCCACCCTTTGTTGGAGTGTTGACCAGGGTTCGAACTCTGTATCTTTCAGTTTATTTGAAATTTATCCTCTCCCCTCCAATCACTACTCTCAACTTATTAAAAAAAACACTCCTATAGTGTCAAGAAATACTTTTAAACTTTAATTTCTCTTTCTGCAAAGAATTTGTCCAACGCTATGAATTCGAGAATATATCGATATAAAATCTAACTATTACGTGAAAATAATATACTTATCTGGAACATAATCAATAAATTGTCCATAAAATTAAATTATCTAATAAAATTATATATTTGTATTATTAAAATAGAAAAACAAATTTATAAATTATAATTTTATTAAGATAATAATAAATTCCAAAATAAATCACTAACAAGAAGTTGGGATGATCTGCAAACAATTACACTTTTGCAGGGCTAGATGGGCTTGCAATGTATAGGAAATTGGGCAACTGTTTATAAAGCCCAGAAGCTTGGGCTAGTTCACAAACCGAAGAAAAAGTTACATTTCTCTGGGGCAAACAATTTTGGCCCAGATACAAGATCTCTCGAATCCAGCTGGTGCCTTAAAATTATAATATTATATCCATAAACATTATATGTTCGGGAAAAAGGATTTCTTAATTCACATATTAAGCAAAGAAATGTGAAAGCTGAGTTTAGTCATTTCGATGGGAAAATTGCAATTTTGGTCCCGTAACTATAGAGAGGTAGTAAATTGATCACGTTCAGATTTTATTTGGCAAAAAGATCCTGTAATTCCTTTACCTTCTCAATTTGAGGACCATTTTTGCGGAAAATTGAATTTTTGCCGGAAAATTAAATTAATTTGGTATTTTGGGTTTCCTCCGGCTAATTATATATTTGTTTTACATGGTGGAAAAAATAAATTATTTTAAATTATTAATATCTTATTTAATTCAAAATGCTTAAGTTAAATTAAATATATATACATATATATTTAATTGATTAAATAAAAATAAAAAATAAAAATTCTTTTTCTTTTTCTTTTCTCTTTTCCTTTTCTCCATTTCTTCTTCATTGTTCTTTCTTTACACTGTTTCTCCGTAATTCTGGTGAACCAAACAACCGTCACCACCACACCATGCTAGCTTAACTAGATCCATAACCAAGGCGACGTTGAGGTGGTCCTTCATCGTCGTGATCCCGTGGCTTTGTTCTCAACATATGGTGGTGATTTTTAGTGTTTGAAATGGAGATTTAGCAAAATACTTTTGAATTTGAAGAAGAATAATTTGATGGTACTTCTGTTGATTGAATTAGACATAAATTGGGTAACACTAGTGGGTTAGGTTTTGATGGCGATGGCTGCGACCATGGTGGTTTGGAATAGGGAGGAGGAATGAACAGTTCCAAGGAAGAACGCAATGGAGAAGAAAAGGAGAAAAAATTAAATATATTTTTCTATTTGGTTAAATATTTGTTAATTAGCTAATGTTACAGTTTTGCTCTTCTCAAAAAAAATGTTACAATTTACTCTCTAATTTGTGTTTGATTAGATGATTTTAAGAATTGAGTTATGACATGGATAATATTAACCAAATTTATTCATTTTCAAAAATCAATTTAAATTTGTTAAGAATTAAAAAAAGAGTTTTTAAAATATTATTGTCTATTTTATTTTATATTTAAATATATATTATATAATTTAATTTACTTATTTTCAATTAAATAAGATATTATTAATTGAAAATAATTCATTTTTCCAGCTTGGGCATAACTGTATGATCACTTAGGCGCCTTGTCATTTAGATCATCTATTGTATTCAAATTGGTCGGAAGAAGCCCAAAATCCCCAATTAATTTGATTTTTCTTTCAAAAATTTAATTTTCGGCAAAAACAGTCTGAAATTGAGAATGTCAACGAGATTCAGGGTGTTTTTGCCAAAATAATATTAAATGGGACCAAATTGCTAATGGTCTATAATTGCAGGACCAAAATTGCAATTTTCCCCATTTCGATAGTGATTGCTCAATTTGACTACAAACTTTTCTGGTGACAAAAATAAATAGGTTTTGAAGGGTAAATTGAGCCAATAATAAACAACTGATATATGGACTATGCCATGGTTGGACTGTTGGGGGAGTAAAATGGTTCTTAAATGGACTTAATAAAATCATGAATTAGTCCTAAAGTGCAATATGTATTTCAAATTTTAGATGCTTATTAGTTATTACTAACTAAAAATCTAATTTATCACATTGTTTCCCACAAGATATTGTAAATGTTCTTGTCACAATAAGAATTTCACTAATTTGGTAAATTTTAAGTCTTACAATCTTATCTTAACTGCATCTATGTTTGGACTAAGGTTGTTGTACACAAAATATTCTCTTATTCCACTCCATTGATACAAAACAAATCAAAATATCAAATCTTTAACTAACTAATTATGCTGATTTATCCTACGGTTTTAGCATTATAAGGTCTACTTAGTAATATAAACTAACATTTTTGCTTTTCCATAGTAAAAATAGTTTTAATTATGTTTTTCAACATTATTTCAAAATAGGTCATTTTTTCTTTTAAAGAAAAATAACTAAACTCAATTTGTTGAAATATAACATATATATGACATTCTTAAAAACTGTTTCAAAACATATGATTGTTTTTAATTTTATTTATTTTAAAATTATAAATAAAATGACTAAAATATCCCTATTTTTGTATATAGTCCCTGATAAGGTCTACTTAGTAATACACTAATATGTTTGCTCTGTTCTTCAACATTAGTTCAATACCTTTTTAAAGAAAAATAACTAAATTCATGTTACATATATAGCTATACATTCAACTGTTCCAATTTCATAAGAATTATAATCAATCATATACAATTTGATATATATATATATAGGATATATATATATATATATATGTAAAGAGTATAACTGTAAAAGTAGTTTTAAATCCAAATAATTAATTCATCCTACAATTCCCAAATCTCATGAAATCATCACCCCCTTTAAAATTTATATAATTTTAAAATTTTACATATAAATTTATTAAAATTTAAAAAAAAAAAAGAATTACTTAATAATAAAATTTGATCTCTCAAAATCAGGTTGCCTTTATAATACCAGATGTATTAATAATAAATACCATAAGGAAAAGAAAGACTGCTTAAGTCATAATTCAGATATATAATTTTTTTATTTTTATTCTTAAAATCCCAAAGCCTCTGTTTCTTCTTCTCCAGGATTAGCAAGGAAATTGAAGAACGATTTTCTAAAAATATTAATTTATATACTGATGAGTATCACATGATGGTGCAGGGCCCGTCACAAATTGGTTCCCTCACTTCACAATAATGGTAATTGGGAAAACCATAATACGGCGGCGCCAGAAAACCCACCACCGGCGGCGGCGAATCAGGTTTACTCTGTTCTCTTTTGGCCTCGCCGACACTAACCAGCTCTGCATGAGCCACGTTCTTCCTCAGCCGCCGGGTTAGCTTTACCGAGTCGATCCCATAACCCACAACCTCCACCTCATTCTTTTCTTGCCCTGTCAACGCCACCGATTCAACACCTACCAAAAAAAAAAAATACAATAAAAAAAACAATTAGGACATTTATTATTAAATTTATTTTACGAGATTAATATATAATATTTTAAGTTGTTTGTAGTGTACCTGATATGGCGACAGCAATTTTCATGGCCTTGGAGCGACATTTGTCACCGGTCATCGACACCCTAATCACAATCTTTTGCTGCAAATAATAATTAATTAATAACCAACAGACAGATTTAACAAATTCTTTAACCAAGAAAGAAAGGAAAGAAAAAATATTTGCTTTTCTGCAATTTTACCTTCATTCTCTTGGTCTAACGATCAGTGAGATTGAGAAGTGGGAAGAAGCCGAGTGGCTATTTATATGGAAAAATCAGGATGCGGTCTTTTATTTCAAAATCGTGTTTCATCTTCTATTTTATTGTACAGATGTTTGACATGTGTATAATACTTACCGTATTAAAAACCAACAATTTTATGCTTGATTATGCTTGAAAAATAATATGGCAAGTGTTATACACATATCAAACGTCCGTACGATGAAATAAGAGATGAAACACGGTTTACAATAAAAGATCTCATTCGGGAAAAATCATCATACTTGTCGGAATTAGATTTATTGTTCCACTTTTAAATTGATATGACAAAGTGAAATTGCGCAGATGGCAAAGTGAAATTTTTAACAAAGTTCATATGGAAAGTGCAACAACTTCTATTTGAATTTTAGGCAAAGACGATTTAGCCCTCACGTGGAGGGCACGTGCCGGAATATTTGGAGAATATTCCACTGTCGATGGACGATATAAGGAAAAGTGCAAAACTTGTGTAGTATGTATGGTAAAATGTAAATAAAATATTAAATATAGTAAAGTGCGAAAAACCGCATAGTTTGGGGGGTTAGGTTGTGATTGGTTGTTTTTTCAAAATTTTTATTTTTGAGAGAAAAAAATATTGGATATGTGATTGGTTGTGAAAAAAGTAATTTTTTTTAAAAAGAAAATCTCATTTCTTTCCAAAACATTATCTCATTTTTCTATCTCTCTTTCACACTTCTCAATACCTAACTATACTATTTATTCTCTTTACTCCTCCTATTTATATAAATAATTTCGGTAATTTCTTTAATTTATCATCATTTTTGCTATTTGTTTTCTTAATCTTGAAAACAAAAGGTATAAAATGGATTCATATTGCTTATTTTTGGTTTAATTTTTCATTTTTACTCAATTTTCTTGAATTATATTTTACACTATTATATTCACAAAAAATTCCACAAACAACCAATATCTCTAAAAGATTCTCCATTATATCAACACAATCATTATTTTTTCTCTACACATCCAAATTTCACTTTTAAAAAACTTTTCACCACTATTCACTCAGAAAATTAAGGTGGACGGAATGAAAGCACAACCAATCACACTAGTGCTTTTTCCTCTAAAATATTTATATTGCATCTTATATTATATTTCCCACATATAATTAGCAAATAAAATATGTTTTGTTAATAAAATTGTGTACTGTAAAGTACATATACGTAAGTACATGTCATATGATATACACTATATAATACTATACCGAATTAAAATAGAAAATCCATACTAACTGCCAGAACTCAGAGTTCTAAACTTTCCAGAGATATTAATCCATTAATAAATGGAAAAATTTATGAATAATAGCTCTAATGCTAATGTCTTGAAGACAATGTAAAAAAAAAATAAAATAATAATAATAAAGTCAATCTAAAAAGATTTGTATAATCTAGGATTACACGTCACCAGTTTGGTAGCCTCAATTGTGAATTTGTGATGACTTAGTAAGTCAACTGGAACAAGTCTAAGTCTTTTTTTTTTTATATTTTGGAACATTGGTCATTTATTACTTTCAAGAAAAAAATGTTAATATTGATATAGCAACACCATGTTCGATGTCAATTACTAGAATTTTCGTCATCTGTTTTCAATATTCTGCTTTAAATGTGTCTCCATAGTTAGCTTTAAAAATTAAATGTGTTTTTATGGTTAGTTTTAAATTCTTTCACGGCACGTTTTCTATTGAGCAAATGGTGAGATTTACCCACTTGGGATAGGGGAGAGATTTTTTAACATGTAAGATAAAAATATAGTTTTTATCAACTTTTGGGGTTTCTTTTACCACAATATCTTTGGCGCTTTAAATACAAGCCTTTAAAGTAGGTTATTGTTAAATATATACATACATACAATTTGCCTCAATTCGCTTCTTCATTTTTTCTCTCTCTTCTTCTTCTTCTTCTTCATAAAATATCAAGAAGTTCTTTTTGTGTTCTTTCGTAACCAAAATCGCACCAAAAAATTGAATAACAAGGTAATGTTGCTTCTCCTCTTAGTTACTTAATCTTGTTTAAATCGAATAATAGGCGATATCTAACAATATGGATCTTTGCCACATATAGCACAATTTCATATAACCCTAAATAACCCTACGACACAATATCGTGCCCAATTAACCTGCAAAGATGCGATATCGCGCCCAAATAACCCTGCGCAAAGACGATATCGCGCCCAATTAAACCATATGGCACAATATCGTACCCAAATAACCCTGCGGTATAGTGCCGAAGGATTTAATTGTGCACGATATAGTGCCGCATGGTTATTTGGGCACGATATCGCGTCGTAGGTTAATTGGGCACGCGATATTGTGCTCAATTAAACCTACGACGCACGATATCATGCCCAATTAACCCCCCATGGCACGATATCGTGCCCAATTAACCTATACGACATGATATCGTGCCCAAATTAATCCTACCGACGATATCGCGCCCAAATAACCCTACGGCAATATGGCACCATATCGTGTCTATATCGTGTCTCTTCGTCTTCCTCATCTAATCGCGTGCCATAGCCGAAAAAATATACCCCATTTTCGAACACTAACCAAAATACTTCATCTATTTCGAACATTTAACAACTAAACTCAAATATTTCACATTGTCAAGTATTTTATAAATATATTTGAACATTCACAAATAGATTTGAAAATTATCAACTAAACTTCATAAATTTCTAACATCATATCTATTTCGAACATGAGGGAGGATATGTAAATGTTTGTATACGGTTTCTATACGGTTTTAATGGGTATAATAATGACTTGATTTCAATATTCAAAAACTCAACTTAAAAAGCGGGGCAATTTTGTCAATTTGGGTAGAAAAGAGTTTTGTTATGGTGTTGGGTAAAAAAAAAAGACGCACTATCCATAGTGGGTGACTTTAAAAAATTTCCTTTTCTATTTTTGTCATTGTTTCATTACTTTGATTTGGACTGAGGTTTTCGAACATGAAGTCCCCTGTCATCTTTCTCAAATTAAATATTTGGAAAAATAAGATTTTTTGTCATGTAAGTTGGATATTTTTTAGAAATTAATCATTTAAATTGTCACATTTATATTTTATTCGTTTAATTTTCAAATTTATAGATATTGATCCTTTAACTTAGCAATTTTACTTTTGGTCTTATAACTTGATGATTTCAAAAATTTAGTCTTATAACTTAGCAATAGTTAAATTTAACTAATTTATTAAAATATTAGTACCCACACTACATATTTTTTATAGGACCAAAAGTAATATAATTAAACTTAATTTAATGAAAATTAAATTAATTATAAAAGCAACTAAAATTTAAATTAATTTTATTAATAAAAAATTAAAATAAATAGAAATTTCTAAAACAATTAACGAATTTTAGGAAAATTAAAATAATTACATTAAATTAGTAAATTAAGAATAATTTGTCATATTTGATGAGAAGAATTATCTCCAAGAAATGAATCTGGACTAGTGTACAAGATGTATTTATTACATAAAGTTTAAAAAATTAATGCTTGAAATGTTTTTAAAAAATTAATTTAATTAAAAAGTGATTAATTATTTTATTTAGAATTTAACTGTTAATTAAATTTATTCAATTTTAAAAATAAAATTTAATTAAGAAATAATTTTTTAATAAATTAGTTAACTATTGCTAAGTTATATGACTAAATTTCTAAAATCTGTTAAGTTATAGGACCAAAAGTAAAATTGTAAAGTTAAATGAGTGAATATCTAGAAATTTGAAAGTTCAAGGACTGAAATATGAAGGTGATAACTTAGAGGACTAATTCTAAAAAAAATCCAACTTACAAGACAAAATCTTATTTTCCCTAAATATTTCATTCTACGGAAGAACTATTAATTTTTTTTCCAAACAATTACTTTGATTAATTTTATGTTGCATTTGGATGAGAGAATTTGGTGGCAGGGGCGCATCCTCCCTTTACCTTACCCTAAATATTTATTACCCCCAAAGTTACACGTCTAGCTCTGTTCCTATTCGGTGGAATGATTTCAAATGACTCCATCTATAAAAAGTATTTCCATATGTGTCTATTTTTTATTTGTTTGTTTGGTTATGATCAGCAACTAATATATCGTTTTTGGATTGTTTTTAGAATCCAAATTCTTTTAGCTTTGGGTAGATTTCCTAATTTAAGTTATATCTATGTTGTTGTTTTTCTGGCGCAAAATAAAATATATTTTTTGCTCTAGTTAAATCAAATGTGACCTTGGAAGAGTTGGTAGAAGCATAAAATTCTATGCATGATAGAATAAGAATGGTTTCCCATCATCAGAACTTCTAAGGTAATGTTAGGTACAAAAGTTGTGTGCAATAAATAAGTAATAAACCTGATTTAGGAAGGTAAATCGGATGTCGACCTGGACCCACAAAGCGAGGTGAAGTGTGTTCCTGCTCCACAAAGCGGGATCCCCAAAAAGCGAGGCGAGGTACTTTGTTCGGGGCACGAAACAGAACGCACGTTAGTCTAGCTAGGGATGGCTCCGGCTAAGGCTCTCCGATGCCTAAGTCAAAATGTAGTTGAGGACTTAGAAAGCTAAAAGCGAGGTAATTTAGAATAATGACAAGTTACCTTTTACCTTGAATTTCGTGCCGTATTTATAGTACTGTTCACCGGGTGAGGCGTATCACCGTACACGTGGCGCCCGATCGACGGTGTGTGGTTCTCGGGCGACCCGACCCGGGCATTCGGGTCGGGACCCATATAAAAAGCCGCGGATCCTGAGGGTATTTTGGTAATTTCGCGAGGCGAGGTCAAGATGGTCAACTCGACCTAGGCGAGGCTATAATGGTAATTTCCACATCAAAACCTAATCATTCCTTAAACTGGTCACAAGTCACAACTGCCACCATTATTTGTGTATATTTTCACTTTGTGAGTTTTATTGACAACTGGGTTTCAATTTTGGCTATCGATATTTAGTTCAAGAATACAAAGCATTAGATCATCATTCTGTAAAACATAAAAATGTAACGAACTTAAAATTTCTTTAAGGCATTAATGTTGACCAGGTAAATAACTAATTAAAGATCTTTTAATTTATGCCTAATCTCTGCATTTTTTAGAGCATTTTTTGATGGATAAGCACACCAATTGTTTTTAATCTCTCGTGAGCTAGTTAGGCACACTAAGACCATCTCCAGGTAGTCACACTACTTTAATGCAAAATTTGTATTACTTTAGTGCATAACCGCATTTCATCTCCAAATGGTTTGCAGACTACTTTCTACAATAAAAAAGAATATTTTATAAGATTTCTTTTTTTATTCATTTAATAATAATTTTTATTACATTATAGTTGATAAAATTTTAATAAATAATTTTATTGAATATAATGTTTATTAAATTTTTATATATTTTTAAAATTTAAACAAAATAAAAAATGTTAAATTTAATGAAATTAATGCAAAATTGAAATAACAATTCATAAAATTACATATAATTATCACATATAATTTAATTAATTTTAGTATTATTTGAAAAATTATCACATATAATTTAATTAATTTTAGTATTATTTTTAGATCAACTAAAATATAATATTAATAATAATATTTAAAGTTAAAGAAACCCAAAATAAATTAAATAAAAAAAGCAAAAAAAAAAAAAAAAAAAAAAAAGATATTGCAGTGCTGGAGGAATAAGGAATTCTATTTTGCCTATGTTGTTGGAAAAGCTCTAAGTATTAATTATGTACGTAAATATTCAGAGGAAAAAAGCAATACAAGTATTGGTCTGCGTTAAGAGTATCATTCTATTCACATGACCCTTACATTAAAATTTTACAACTTATTTAATGGAAAATTCTTTGCAATTATGTGAGTTTATGGATTTTTTTCTAGCATTCGTACTATTTTTATGATTCCTATACTTATTTAAACTTTAAAAGAAGTTGAAAAAATATTTAATTTTTAAATATTTCCTATTATTGGATATATTTTGAGACATCTAAAACATTAATAAATAACAAATAATTGTAGTCATGTATTGTACAGAAAAATTCAAAATGGATAGAAATGAGAAAGCAATGCGTGGAACTAATGTCACACGGTTTAACTATATATATGGCTTTGCCGTGTTGCAAATAAGTGTACTACATTCACTTCATGCAAAAATGACGCCAAATTTTTCAAAAGAAAATGACCAAAATAATGAAGAATTTCCTCATGGAGATGAATTTCAGAATGAAAGAATTGAACACTTTCCAATTTTGATTATTCTCGAAGGATATCCAAAACTCTAATGCATGGGTGGATAGTAGTGTATTTCGGTTTCTACTGAATAAATTCAGATTTGTATAATTTTAAAATATTTTTATGTTTCAGATCTGTATAAATTTATGATTTGTAAGTCTTATAATTTTAATGTTTGTTATCAGTTGTAAAATCCTTCTACTTAATGAAATTGACTGATTGAAAAAACAAATTGTATGGATAGTAGTGATATGATAGTTGTTATTCTCATGAATTGGAAAGAAAACGATAAAATTTCTCTCTGCTCCCGCCCAGGTTCAAGTTGTGATTTCTTTCTGTGCCGTGGTCTAAGGGCTACTCAATTTTGTGGAGTTGGAGGGGTACATACTTTTCAACATTGTTAAGTCCAAAATCTAACATAAAAAGATAATTAAATGAGATTTTAATTTGTCATCTATTGGTTGGATAATATAATTGAATGATGTCCCACTCTTAATCTGGTTTATATAGTTCATGGCTATACAAACCCTTATGTTTTTGAGTGAAATTTTACCACCAAGTATATAAAACTATAAAAATTGTTATGCCCATTATTCCTTAGTGATCATTTAGCTTATGGAATTGTAGTTTAGATTGTTTATTATTTTTTTGGTGTTTTATATGTTAGATGAATGTCATGTGTACAAAAATAATATCATTTTGTACACATGAATTTTATCCATGCATTAGAATATTAGATAAAATAAAAAAAAATGAAATAGGAGATTCAGTATAATAAAACTAATAAAACTATATTGGGAAAAGGTGATTGTACATTTGTGGAAGCAATTTCACCAAATATGGCTTTACCTAGAATTTTATATCGGTTTCTTGTTAGAATTGGATATCTTCAATTTGCATTTTACATATCAATAGTTCAATACAGTTCAACTCTTGGATTTTTGAATAGGGTATAAGCCGAGCATGTTTTAATATAGTCGACTTTGCCGGTCATGTTTAGGTAGAATGTAAACGCAGACTCCTAGTCCTTTTTTATGGTCTTTAAATCTAACTTAAATCTTTTAATGCTTGACCAACTCAAACTTTAATATATAATTGATGGAAATTTTAATTTGAACCAACATATGTTGATTAAATATGCACAGATGCTTTAAGGTATAATCCAATTAAAGTAATCTAATAAAGTTTAGTTTTGGATTAAAAGAATATCAAATTGTTATGGGATTGAATTTATAAATAATATTAAGAGATTTTCTATATGTTGAGGACCAAATAGAAAATAAAGGGGATCTTATCCAAAAGGGTTATGGTCCCTGGGGACGACGGTTCTTAAGTTTTAAAACGCATGTTTCCATTATAGAACGTGATATAGAAAACACAAATGTTGAACCAAATGTCCGGAAAACTAGATACTAAATCGGCATCTGATTCTACTATGGACTCGGTATGCTTTATTGGAAAAGTTGAATGGAAATTGTGCTATTTGAGATAATTTTCTTGGACCTATTTCTTTAAAAATATAGAAAATATTTAACTCCAATGGTGTTTAATTTTGTAACACATAAAACTCCCAACTAATGGAGTAGTGGGAGAGTGATGGCACTTGAAACTTCCAAGTCATGAAGGAGAGTGAAGTTAATGCCCCAAGTCATGGGAAGTTTTTCAAAATTTTTATTTTTGAGAGAAAAAAATATTGGATATGTGATTGGTTGTGAAAAAAATGATTTTTTTTAAAAAAGAAAATCTCATTTCTTTCCAAAAAAATTATCTCATTTTTCTATCTCTCTTTCACACTTCTCAATACCTAACTATACTATTTATTCTCTTTACTCCTCCTATTTATATAAATAATTTCGGTAATTTCTTTAATTTATCATCATTTTTGCTATTTGTTTTCTTAACCTTGAAAACAAAAGGTATAAAATGGATTCATATTGCTTATTTTTGGTTTAATTTTTCATTTTTACTCAATTTTCTTGAATTATATTTTACACTATTATATTCACAAAAATTCCACAAACAACCAATATCTCTAAAAGATTCTCCATTATATCAACACAATCATTATTTTTCTCTACACATCCAAATTTCACTTTTAAAAAACTTTTCACCACTATTCACTCGAGAAAATTAAGGTGGACGGAATGAAAACACAACCAATCACACTAGTGCTTTTCCTCTAAAATATTTATATTGCATCTTATATTATATTTCCACATATAATTTGTAAATAAAATATGTTTTGTTAATAAAATTTTGTATTGTAAAGTACATATACGTAAGTACATGTATATATGTCATATGATATACACTAGATAATACTATACCGAATTAAAATAGAAAATCCATACTAACTGCCAGAACTCAGAGTTCTAAACTTTCCAGAGATATTAATCCATTAATAAATGGAAAATTTTATGAATAATAGCTCTAATGCTAATGTCTTGAAGACACTGTAAAAGGTTTAAAAATAAAATAATAATAAAAATATCTAAAAAGATTTGTATTAATTAATCTAGGATTACACGTCACCAGTTTGGTAGCCTCAATTGTGATGACTTAGTAAGTCAACTGGAACAAGTCTAAGTCTTTTTTTTTTTTTTTTTTTATATTTTGGAACATTGGTCATTTATTACTTTCAAGAAAAAAATGTTAATATTGATATAGCAACACCATGTTCGATGTCAATTACTAGAATTTTCGTCATCTGTTTTCAATATTCTGCTTTAAATGTGTCTCCATAGTTAGCTTTAAGTAAATTAAATGTGTTTTTATGGTTAGTTTTAAATTCTTTCACTGCACGTTTTCTATTGAGCAAATGGTGAGATTTACCCACTTGGGATAGGGGAGAGATTTTTTTAACATGTAAGATAAAAAATATAGTTTTCTATCAACTTTTGGGGTTCTTTTACCACAATATCCTTGAGGCTTTAAATACAAGCCTTTAAAGTAGGTTATTGTTAAATATATACATACATACGATTTGCCCTCAATTGCTCTTCATTTTTTCTCTCTCTCTCTCTCTCTTCTTCTTCTTCTTCATAAAATATCAAGAAGTTCTTTTTGTGTTCTTTCGTAACCAAAATCGCACCAAAAAATTGAATAACAAGGTAATGTTGCTTCTCCTCTTAGTTACTTAATCTTGTTTAAATCGAATAATAGGCAGTATACTGACAATATGGAGTGCTGGCACGATATAGGCACAATTTCATATAACCCTAAATAACCCTACGACACGATATCGTGCCCAATTAACCCTGCAGTACGATATCGTGCCCAAATCACTCTGCATGAGACGACATGTGCCCAATTAAACCATATGGCACGATATCGTACCCAAATAACCCTGCGGTATAGTGCCGAAGGATTTAATTGTGCACGATATAGTGTCGCATGGTTATTTGGGCACGATATCGTGCTGTAGGGTTAATTGGGCACGATATTGTGCTCAATTAAACCTACGGCACGATATCATGCCCAATTAACCCCACGGCACGATATCGTGCTCAATTAACCATACGACATGATATCGTGCCCAAATTAACCCTACGGCACGATATCGCGCCCAAATAACCCTACGGCAATATGGCACCATATCGTGCCTATATCGTGCCTCTTCGTCTTCCTCATCTAATCGTGCCATAGCCGAAACAATATACCCCATTTTCGAACACTAACCCAAAATACTTCATCTATTTCGAATATTCTAACAACTAAACTCAAATATTTCACATTGTCAAGTATTTTATAAATATATTTGAACATTCACAAATAGATTTCGAAAATTATCAACTAAACTTCATAGATTTCTAACACCATATCTATTTGAACATGAGGAGGATATGTAAATGTTTGTATACGGTTTCTATACGGTTTTAATGGGTATAATAATGACTTGATTCAGGTGGCTTAATATTGGCCACCTTGATTGTGGGATGGAGGTCGGGGTTTGCTCCATCAAATTGTTTGTGGGGTGGAGGTCGGGGGGTTCTATCCCTACTCCATCAAATTGCTCCCGGAGGAGCATATACGAGCCGGTGAAGATTTGGTGGGAACTCATCTTGAATAGCATCCGTGTGGGTTCGATTCGAGGGAGAGATCGTTATTAGTAGATTGGGGGGTCGAACATAATTTGTTCTCTTTACAGGAGGATCTGGTTGTCGTCGTCAGGCCCGTCGTAACTTGGCCGTCGTGCACATCCCGCGGTTTAAAGCGGCAGAATGAGGAGCGGAGTTGTTGTCTCGGGCGTAGTCGGTTTTGCGCTGGGAAGTTCTTATGAGTTATCAAAAAAAAAAAAATAATGACTTGGTTTCAATATTCAAAAAACTCAACTTAAAAAGCGGGGGCACTTTTGTCAATTTGGGTAGAAAAGAGTTTTGTTATGGTATTGGGTAAAAAAGAGACGACTATCCATAGTGGGTACTTTAAAAAATTTCCTTTTCTATTTTTGTCATTGTTTCATTACTTTGATTTGGGACTGAGGTTTTCGAACATGAAGTCCTGTCATCTTTCTCAAATTAAATATTTGGAAAAATAAGATTTTTTGTCATGTAAGTTGGATATTTTTTAGAAATTAATCCTTTAAATTGTCACATTTATATTTTATTCGTTTAATTTTCAAATTTATAGATATTCAGTCCTTTAACTTAGCAATTTTACTTTTGGTCTTATAACTTGACAGATTTCAAAAATTTAGTCTTATAACTTAGCAATAGTTAAATTTAACTAATTTATTAAAATATTAGTACCCACACTACATATTTTTTTATAGGACCGAAAGTAATATAATTAAACTTAATTTAATGAAAATTAAATTAATTATAAAAGCAACTAAAATTTAAATTAATTTTATTAATAAAAAATTAAAATAAATAGAAATTTCTAAAACAATTAACGAATTTTAGGAAAATTAAAATAATTACATTAAATTAGTAAATTAAGAATAATTTGTCATATTTGATGAGAAGAATTATCTCCAAGAAATGAATCTGGACTAGTGTACAAGATGTATTTATTACATAAAGTTTAAAAAATTAATGCTTGAAATGTTTTTAAAAAATTAATTTAATTAAAAAGTGATTAATTATTTTATTTAGAATTTAACTGTTAATTAAATTTATTCAATTTTAAAAATAAAATTTAATTAAGAAATAATTTTTTAATAAATTAGTTAACTATTGCTAAGTTATATGACTAAATTTCTAAAATCTGTTAAGTTATAGGACCAAAAGTAAAATTGTAAAGTTAAATGAGTGAATATCTAGAAATTTGAAAGTTCAAGGGTGAAATATGAAGGTGATAACTTAGAGGACTAATTCTAAAAAAAATCCAACTTACAAGACAAAATCTTATTTTCCCTAAATATTTCATTCTACGGAAGAACTATTAATTTTTTTTTCCAAACAATTACTTTGATTAATTTTATGTTGCATTTGGATGAGAGAATTTGGTGGCAGGGGCGCATCCTCCCTTTACCTTGCCCTAAATATTTATTACCCCAAAGTTACACGTCTAGCTCTGTTCCTGTTCGGTGGAATGATTTCAAATGACTCCATCTATAAAAAGTATTTCCATATGTGTCTATTTTTTATTTGTTTGTTTGGTTATGATCAGCAACTAATATATCGTTTTTGGATTGTTTTTAGAATCCAAATTCTTTTAGCTTTAGGTAGATTTCTAATTTAAGTTATATCTATGTTGTTGTTTTTCTGGCGCAAAATAAAATATATTTTTGCTCTAGTTAAATCAAATGTGACCTTGGAAGAGTTGGTAGAAGCATAAAATTCTATGCATGATAGAATAAGAATGGTTTCCCATCATCAGAACTTCTAAGGTAATGTTAGGTACAAAAGTTGTGTGCAATAAATAAGTAATAAACCTGATTTAGGAAGGTAAATCGGATGTCTGACCAAAGGGACCCACAAAGCGAGGTGAAGTGTGTTCCACAAAGCGACTGCCGGGGGATCCCCAAAAAGCGAGGCGAGGTACTTTGTTCGAGGGTACCGCAAAGCAGAACGCACGTTAGTCTAGTCGGGATGGCTCCGGCTAAGGCCCTCACGAAGTCAAAAAATCAGTGTAGTTGAGTCTTAGAAAGCTAAAAAGCGAGGTAATTTAGAATAATGACAAGTTACCTTTTACCTTGAATTTCGTGCCGTATTTATAGTACTGTTCACCGGGTGAGGCGTATCACCGTACACGTGGCGCCCGATCGACGGTGTGTGGTTCGCGGGCGACCCGACCCGGGCATTCGGGTCGGGTCGGGACCATATAAAAAGCCGCGGATCTGAGGGTATTTTGGTAATTCGCGAGGCAAGGTCAAGATGGTCAACTCGACCTGGCGAGGCTATAATGGTAATTTCCACATCAAAACCTAATCATTCCTTAAACTGGTCACAAGTCACAACTGCCACCATTATTTGTGTATATTTTCACTTTGTGAGTTTTATTGACAACTGGGTTTCAATTTTGGCTATCGATATTTAGTTCAAGAATACAAAGCATTAGATCATCATTCTGTAAAACATAAAAATGTAACGAACTTAAAATTTCTTTAAGGCATTAATGTTGTCCAAGTAAATAACTAATTAAAGATCTTTTAATTTATGCCTAATCTCTGCATTTTTAGAGCATTTTTGATGGATAAGCACACCAATTGTTTTTAATCTCTCGTGAGCTAGTTAGGCACACTAAGCCTCATCTCCGTCTGCCGCACTACTTTAACGAGAATTTGTATTACTTTAGTGCATAACCGCATTTCATCTCCAATGAGTTTCAGACTACTTTCTACAATAAAAAAGAATATTTTATAAGATTTCTTTTTTATTCATTTAATAATAATTTTTATTACATTATAGTTGATAAAATTTTAATAAATAATTTTATTGAATATAATGTTTATTAAATTTTTATATATTTTTAAAATTTAAACAAAATAAAAAATGTTAAATTTAATGAAATTAATGCAAAATTGAAATAACAATTCATAAAATTACATATAATTTAATTAATTTTAGTATTATTTGAAAAATTATCACATATAATTTAATTAATTTTAGTATTATTTGAAAAATTATCACATATAATTTAATTAATTTTAGTATTATTTTTAGATCAACTAAAATATAATATTAATAATAATATTTAAAGTTAAAGAAACCCAAAATAAATTAAATAAAAAAAGCAAAAAAAAAAAGAAAAAAAGATATTGCAGTGCTGGAGGAATAAGGAATTCTATTTTGCCTATGTTGTTGGAAAAGCTCTAAGTATTAATTATGTACGTAAATATTCAGAGGAAAAAAGCAATACAAGTATTGGTCTGCGTTAAGAGTATCATTCTATTCACATGACCCTTACATTAAAATTTTACAACTTATTTAATGGAAAATTCTTTGCAATTATGTGAGTTTATGGATTTTTTTCTAGCATTCGTACTATTTTTATGATTCCTATACTTATTTAAACTTTAAAAGAAGTTGAAAAAATATTTAATTTTTAAATATTTCCTATTATTGGATATATTTTGAGACATCTAAAACATTAATAAATAACAAATAATTGTAGTCATGTATTGTACAGAAAAATTCAAAATGGATAGAAATGAGAAAGCAATGCGTGGAACTAATGTCACACGGTTTAACTATATATATGGCTTTGCCGTGTTGCAAATAAGTGTACTACATTCACTTCATGCAAAAATGACGCCAAATTTTTCAAAAGAAAATGACCAAAATAATGAAGAATTTCCTCATGGAGATGAATTTCAGAATGAAAGAATTGAACACTTTCCAATTTTGATTATTCTCGAAGGATATCCAAAACTCTAATGCATGGGTGGATAGTAGTGTATTTCGGTTTCTGCTGAATAAATCAGATTTGTATAATTTTAAAATATTTTTATGTTTCAGATCTGTATAAATTTATGATTTGTAAGTCTTATAATTTTAATGTTTGTTATCAGTTGTAAAATCCTTCTACTTAATGAAATTGACTGATTGAAAAAACAAATTGTATGGATAGTAGTGATATGATAGTTGTTATTCTCATGAATTGGAAACAGAAAACGATAAAATTTCTCTGCTCCGGCGTCCAGTTCAAGTTGTGATTTCTTTCTGTGCCGTGGTCTAAGGGCTACTCAATTTTGTGGAGTTGGAGGGGTACATACTTTTCAACATTGTTAAGTCCAAAATCTAACATAAAAAGATAATTAAATGAGATTTTAATTTGTCATCTATTGGTTGGATAATATAATTGAATGATGTCCCACTCTTAATCTGGTTTATATAGTTCAGGGCTATACAAACCCTTATGTTTTTGAGTGAAATTTTACCACCAAGTATATAAAACTATAAAAATTGTTATGCCCATTATTCCTTAGTGATCATTTAGCTTATGGAATTGTAGTTTAGATTGTTTATTATTTTTTTGGTGTTTTATATGTTAGATGAATGTCATGTGTACAAAAATAATATCATTTTGTACACATGAATTTTATCCATGCATTAGAATATTAGATAAAATAAAAAAATGAAATAGGAGATTCAGTATAATAAAACTAATAAAACTATATTGGGAAAAGGTGATTGTACATTTGTGGAAGCAATTTCACCAAATATGGCTTTACCTAGAATTTTATATCGGTTTCTTGTTAGAATTGGATATCTTCAATTTGCATTTTACATATCAATAGTTCAATACAGTTCAACTCTTGGATTTTTGAATAGGGTATAAGCCGAGCATGTTTTAATATAGTCGACTTTGCCGGTCATGTTTAGGTAGAATGTAAACGCAGACTCCCTAGCCCTTTTTTATGGTCTTTAAATCTAACTTAAATCTTTTAATGCTTGACCAACTCAAACTTTAATATATAATTGATGGAAATTTTAATTTGAACCAACCTATGTTGATTAAATATGCACAGATGCTTTAAGGTATAATCCAATTAAAGTAATCTAATAAAGTTTAGTTTTGGATTAAAAGAATATCAAATTGTTATGGGATTGAATTTATAAATAATATTAAGAGATTTTCTATATGTTGAGGGACCAAATAGAAAATAAAGGGGATGCTTATCCAAAAGGGGTTATGGTCCCCAGACGACGGTTCTTAAGCCAGAAAACGCATGTTTCCATTATAGAACGTGATATAGAAAACACAAATGTTGAACCGCACAAATGCTGGAAAACCGGATACTAAATCGGGGCATCTGATTCTACTATGGACTCAGGTATGCTTTATTAGAAAAGTTGAATGGAAATTGTGCTATTTGAGATAATTTTCTTGGACCTATTTCTTTAAAAATATAGAAAATATTTAACTCCAATGGTGTTTAATTTTGTAACACATAAAACTCCCAACTAATGGAGTAGTGGGAGAGTGATGACACTTGAAACTTCCAAGTCATGAAGGAGAGTGAAGTTAATGCCCCAAGTCATGGGAAGTAGGGAGTTAATATGAGTTGGTATTGAAGCCTATAAAAGGTGGTCCAATTTCTCACAATCTACACACAACACAACTCCTACACTTGCATAACAATCTTCATTGCATATTGTTCTTGTATTCCCTCGCTTCCAATTGCATTTTGGTGGTGATTTCCAAGCATAATCAAGTTCGTTGGATATAAGGTAATTCGATTTTTCTCGTCTTATCCTGGGAAATAGATATCCAGAATAGAGGACGAAATTTTTAAGAATAGTGTGTTAAACACACGATTCGGGCTAATTTTATATTGTACTTTTGTGATTTAGTTTATTACAAATTTTCAATTGTTGTTCTATAATTTGTAATTTCATCTTGATTGTATAATCCAAGTTATACTAGAAGATACACTCCTTATAAATTCAACACGCTTTTGTGATTTAGATTAATCTCGTCTTTTTCTCAGATTATCATGGTAAATTTCTCCAAGCATGTTTTTGGAGTTTTTATTAGAAATCTCCTAGACTAGAGTATAGGTACAAATTCCAATTTCGATGAACACAAGGAAATTTGAATGCATAATCATAAGATATGCTTTCTCTCTCTAATCTTATTTATCTCCCCCTTCTCTCTAACCCCAAAAAAAAGAACACCCTAGCATATTCCTCCCCTCCCTCTCTCTTTCCGGCCGCTAGCTCACTTCTCCCCCCCCCCCTCCCTCCTTCCCCTTCATGTTTTCTATTGGAGGGCCAACAATGATGTCTTACAGGCGTCGAAGGTGGCCGAAATTTTTTTCACAGTACGGGCGAAAGTGGGTCGGAGCTCCACGGAGGTGTCTCTGAGGCGAGAAGACGATGGCTGCGACAATAGATTTGGGAGAGGAGAGGCAATTTTTTTTTTTTCTCTCGTTTGTTAGCTACGATTGTTGTTTTCTTTTTTGTTTGTATTTTCTTTTCCCGTTAATTTGCGAACTCGTGGCGGATCGTTTTTTTGCATTCCGCAAAGTATGTAATAGTTGCTCGTGCGGTTTGATTTTTTTTGGTGTGTTCGAGTCTCCTTTAGGAGTGTTGAAGTCTCCCGTGGAGTGGTTTAGTTTGGGGTGGGTAGTTTTTAGTCCATGTTGTGAATCAATTGGTCTTACCAATTCCCGCTAACTTTTAGTTAGTCTTGTCGGTTCTTAGCCCGTTGGCTACGATTGTAGTTGTAATTTTAGTTTTTGAGTTGTTATAATAAAAATACTATCGTTCAACAAAAAAAAAGGAACACAAGAAAATTTCAACATCAAATCAATCTTGTGAATAAGCTGTTGGAATTGGTCTTTGAGAAATTGGGTGTTGACCCGATTTTGACCAATTAATTAAGTGGTTTCCATTTGTGAAAAATGGAATTAAATTATTTGTAAAAATTCTACTAAGAGAGTAGATGAGAATAGCATTTGCAATTTCTCAAACCGATTTAGGGTGAATGAGAAATTAATCTTTAGAAGTTACCACTTAACACTGATAAATGGTATAGAAAATGGAAAATGTGGGGGAGGAGAGATGCTCCATCCCACATAGGAAAAGGATGAAAAGTTTGCACACTTTATTTATCCCAAGTTGGACAAATGGGTTTGGGCCCTTGGGGGCACCCAAGTTTTTAAAGGGAGATGACCTACATGCTTGTGGGTTTGGTTCAAAGCACACGCGCGCAGCCGCATGCGCCAATGGCCGGTTCGGCCCGGCCGGGTCGGGTCGTCGGGTCGTGGGTCGTGGGCTTGGGCTTGGGCTTCAAGGCCCTTATTCTTTTGGACCAAAAACCTTTAAAAAAATAAATCTTTAATTAATTTTCGTAATTAATTAAATAAGTTCAAACTGGGAATGTTTCGACCTCGCGCACGGGCGGGAGCACGGCCGTCGGTCGGGTCGTGCTCCCTACAGAGAGTTGGAGCACCCGCGACGGGCAGCGCACGGCCCGTGCGCTGGTCTGCGCCGAACAGAGAGTTCGAGCACCGCGACGGCAGCGCCACGGCCCCGTCGCGGCGCTTGGTCGTCTTTCCCTGAAAGCAGTGCGACTATTCAAAGTGCAAATGTGCCTTTTCGAGCCTACTGACGCGATTTTCCGTCACGGGCACTTCATTGCCTATAATATTGAAGCCCCTGCAGATGATTTGACATACGAAAAACTCGGATAATAACAGTCATTTGCATCATACGAGCATATTGATTTTCCCTTTCGTTCAAAAGCTTGAAAGTCAAGAACAACTTGTTGTTCGTTGTTATTCGTTTTCTTTGTCGCTAACCTGAATCGTAAAGTCGTTGTATCTTAGAGGCGGCGCCGAACCGTAAGCACTAGTATACGGGCGTTTCCGTCTTGCGGAGACAGATCTAAGTCGGCCTCGACTTAGGCCTATCACTATCCAAAGCCATTTTCAAAAAACAGAAACCATACACGGAAAATTTTACCCAACAAGTAACTTATATTCTTTTTTTTTTTTTTTTTAGAAGCGTAACTTATATTCATCCTGTTCTAAATTTATAGTTTTTTTGGCTTTTTTATGTTCTAATTTTTTTCCAAAAAAATCTTACAATATTCATTTCACATATATGAATAAAAGAAATAACCCAACAAACAAAATAGAGCCTACTACTAATCTCATAATAGCCACTCTCATGTTATAACATCTCGGAGAGTTAGACACTATCAAATGAGTTAGCCAACAATCGCAAGATGAAAATCACTTCTTATCGTTTTCGTTGAAGACGATGGCATCGATTCGATCTCGTTCACACCCATGGCTCTTTGCTCCCGCTCACGGCGAAAAGCCACCCAAGTTTTCTAGTGCCGACTTCAAACATTGGCAACGAGAAAATCTTTGTTCTACCTCACTACTTTGGGGTTGGCTCGTTTCCTAAAGGGCGGCCCCCCTGCCGTTGAAGAAGACAGAAGTTGACAACAACGGAGAATCATTTGTGGATGCTTGGCATAACATCGATTTTCTATGTCGCAACTATGTCTTGAGCGGGCAGACGACACTCTCTACAATATCATAGCACGTTCAAGGCGCCCAAGGAATTGTGGCAATCCTTGGAGAAGAAATACAAGCGGAAGATCTGGCACAAAGAAATTTGTTGTCGGCAAATTCTGGAGTACAAGATGGTTGACACCAAGGCGGTGATCGGCTAAGTTCGGGAGATTCAAATCATCCTTCATGACTTAGTGTATGCGAAGGGATGCTTTTGAATGAATCTTTTCAATCTTTGCAATTATCGAAAAATTGCCGCCATTGTGGAAGGACTTCAAAAACTACCTCAAGCACAAGCGTAAAGAGATGGGGCTTGAGGATCTCGATTGTTCGGCCGATCGAAGAAGACAACCAGAAATCGAGATGTTAAAACCAAGAAATCGGAATGGAGGCTAAGGCCAATCTTGTTGAGTCGAGCACTAGCAAGAAACGTAAGCACTCGGGAAGGAGAAAGGCAAGGCCAAAAAGTTCAAGGAAATTGCTACAATTGTGGCAAACCGAACCACATGGCGAAGGATTGCCGACACCCAAAGAAGGGCAATCAAGGTGGCAACCAACAAGCAATGTGACGGAGGACAAGTCGGTTCAATAGACTTGTCGGAGCTCGATCTCTCCGCCCGTTGTGTTTGAAGCCAATATGGTGGATAACCCAAGGGAGTGGTGGATAGATAGGGGCTACTCGTCACATTTGTGCCGATAAGGAGATGTTCTCCTCCTACACTTCGATCAATGGAAGAAAGTTGTTCATGGGGAACTCCTCGACTTCCAACATCGTTGGGCTTGGAAAGGTGGTGCTCAAGATGACTTAGGGAAGGAGCTTACGCTTGTAGATGTTTGCATGTCCCGGACATCCGCAAGAACTTGGTTTCGGTCCGTTGCTTAGCAAGGCGGATTTAGGCTAGTGTTTGAGTCCGACAAGTTTGTAATGACCAAGAATGGTCGGTTTTTATGTAAAGGTTACCTTGATAAGGGCACATTCAAAATGTCGTAATGTCTGTTTTTTCCGCCAAGAGGCGAAGAATAAAAACGTTACTTGTTTACTTGTTGGATTGTTCTAATTTATGGTATGATAGATTAGGACACGTAAACTTCAACACAATTAAAGGTTAGTGAATCGGAATTAATACCTACGTTTAAAACCGATTCACAAGACAAATGCGAAATTTGTGTTGAAGCAAAATTGGCCAAGGCACCGTTTCATTCGGTAACGAGAAGTACCAAACCACTCGAGTTAATTCATACAGATGTGTGTGACTTAAAACTTGTGCAAACTCGAGGTGGGAAAAAGTACTTCATAACGTTTATAGACGATTGCACAAGATATTGTTATGTATATCTTTTGAAGAGCAAAGATGAAGCTTTAGTAGCTTTTAAAACTTATAAGAATGAAGTTGAAAATCAGCTTAATTTGAAAATTAAGATGATTCAAAGTGATAGAGCGGAGAGTATGTTGCTCCGTTTGAAGAATTTTGCTTGGAAGCGGGTATAATTCATCAAAGCGCACACCTTTTTACTCACCTCAATCAAATGGTGTTGCGAGAACACAAGAATCGTACTCTTAAGGAGATGATGAATGCGATGTTGTTAAGTTCGCTTACCCCAAAACTTGTGGGGAAGCCATACTTTCTGCGAACTACATTCTTAATAAGATCCCACACAAAGGTAAAAATGAAACTTCATATGAGTTATGGAAGGGGCGTAAACCGTCATACAAATACCTTAAAGTGTGGGGGTGTTTGGCTAAAGTCAAGTACTAAGCCAAAACAAGTAAGAATCGGTCCGAAGACGATCGATTGTGCTTTCATTGGATATGCTAACAATAGTAGTGCATATCGCTTTTTAGTGCACAAGTCGGGCTATTCGATATAAATGAAGGTATGATCATTGAATCAAGGAATCTTTGTATTCTTCGAGAATATCTTTCCGAACAAAGAGCGGAAAGAAGAAAGTTGAGTAAACGGACTTATGAAAGCGCAAGGTTACCTCAAAGTGATGATGAAGAGGAACCAAGACGCCTTGATAAAAGGACAAAAGTAGCTAAGTCTTTTGGTCTGATTTTCTAACTTATATGTTAGAAAATGAACCCGAACTATTCAAGAAGCATTGTCTAGTCCGAAGCTCCTCTCGGAAAGAAGCTATCAATAATGAGATAGATTCCATCATGCAAAATCACACTTGGGAGTTGGTTGATCTCTCACGGGTTGCAAGCCTTTGGGATGCAAGTGGATCCTTAAAAGGAAGTATAAAGCGGATGGATCTTGACAAGTATAAAGCCCGATTGGTAGCTAAAGGGTTTAGACAAAAGGAGGATATGACTTCTTCGATACATATTCTCTGTCACGAGGATTACGTCCATTCGTGTTCTCATTGCTATTGCGACTTTGCATAACCTTGAGATACATCAAATGGACGTTAAAAGCGCCTTCTTGAATGGGGAACTTGAAGAGAAATTTATATGGAACAACCGAGGGGTACATTGCACCGGTCAAGAGCGAAAGGTGTGTAAACTTGTGAAGTCACTTTATGGACTAAAACAAGCACCTAAGCAATGGCACGAAAAGTTTGACTCGACTATGAAGTCAAACGGTTTCAAGATCAACGAATGTGACAAATGTGTCTACATTAAAGGTACTACAAATGATTACGTCATAGTATGCCTTTATGTAGATGATATGTTGATTATGGGAAGTAGTCATGATTTAATCATGAAGACTAAGAACATGTTAAAGAAGAACTTTGACATGAAGGATATGGGATTATCGATGTTATATTAGGGATTAAAATCTCTAGGACTTGGATGGAATTGTCTTGTCACAATCCCATTATGTCGAAAGTATACTCGAGAAGGTTTAATGCTTTTGATAATCCTCCAGCTAAGACACTGTAGATCTAAGTCTACACTTGGCTAAGAATATAAGCGAACAGTTTCTCGAATTGGAATATGCAAGGGTAATTGGCGGTCGGATGTACTTAACGAACGACACGCCCGTCCGGACATTGCATATTCGGTGAGTAAACTAAGTAGGTTCACAAGTAACCCAAGTATGCGGATCACCGAAAGCCGTGACAAGGGTACTTAAATATTTAAAGTATACCATGAACTATGGAATACTTTATACAAGATATCCAGCGGTATTAGAAGGATCTTGTGATGCCAATGGATATCGGACACAAAAGACTCCAAGTCCACAAGTGGATTTGTTTTCACAATAGGTGGATGAGCGGTGTCGTGGAAGTCTTCTAAGCGGACGTGCATAGCTCGATCCACTATGGAATCGAGTTCATTGCTTTGGATAAAGCTGGAGAAAAGCGAGAATGGCTTAGAAACTTCTTAGAGGATATTCCTTGTTGGAATAAGCATGTGCTCTTTGTTTTGATACTGCTTTGTGATAGTCAATCGATCGGAAGGGCACAAAGCAAGTATGTATAATGGTAAGTCAGACATATACGTCGGAGACACAATACCATTAGGCAGTTGATTTCGAATGGGGTTATTTCGGTTGACTACGTGAAGTCAAAGGAAAACCCTGCGGATCCGCATTTACGAAAGGCATTAATCGAGATCAACTGTATAAATTGTTAAGGGGAATGGGTTTGAAATCCACAACTTAAAGAATGTTCATAGCGGTAACCCAACCTTGTGAATTGGAGATCCCAAGACCTTGGTTCAATGGGACAACTAAGTTATGAATGTTCAAATTTGAACACTTGGAAAATGTGTTAGCTCATTCTCGATACATCAAGTGTATTTAAACCTCTTGAATGTGGTGAGGTTAAGTTTAAGACTTTTAATGATTCCTATATAGAAAGGTGGAGTATGGCAGGATACTCTTCAATAGGAGATCACCTATATAAGTGAGAAGTAATGGCCGCTTCAGAAAAAACACTTATGAATCTAAGATATGGTCCAGGGGCGAAATGGACACAACGTGAGAACAAAAGTGTTAGAGTTGTTATTGTGTAAATCTTGTTGTCTTGGTTTACACAAACGGTGAGTAGTTCAAGACATCGGCGTCACTAGCAGCTAGTAAATCCGATAGTACTTTACTAAGGAAGGTTCAAAGCCACAAGCTACCTATCTCCGATGCAATAATGATTCGCCGAGACTTTCAAGCGAATCTGATACACGCATGCATTAATTTCATTCATGTGGGGGATTGTTGGAATTGGTCTTTGAGAAATTGGGTGTTGACCCGATTTTGACCAATTAATTAAGTGGTTTCCATTTGTGAAAAATGGAATTAAATTATTTGTAAAAATTCTACTAAGAGAGTAGATGAGAATAGCATTTGGAATTTCTCAAAACCGATTAGGGTGAATGAGAAATTAATGCTAGAAGTTAGCCACTTAACTGATAAATGGTATGGAAAATAGAAAATGTGGGGGAGGAGAGATGCTCCATCCCATATAGGAAAAGGATGAAAAGTTTGCACACTTTATTTATCCCAAGTTGGACAAATGGGTTTGGGCCATGGGGCACCCAAGTTTTTAAAGGGAGATGACCTACATCTTGTGGGCTTGGTCAAAAGCACGCGGCCGCCATGCCTTGCCGCCAGCCGCCGGCCGGCTCGGCTCGGCCCGGCCCGGGTCGTGGGTCGTGGGCGTGGGCTTGGGCTTCAAGGCCCTTATTCTTTTTGGACCAAAAACCTTTAAAAAAATAAATGTTTAATTATTTTTTTGTAATTAATTAAATAGATTTAATTAATTTTCGTAATTAATTAAATAAGTTCAAGCCCAGGAATGCTTGACCTCGCGCACGGGGCGGGAGCACGGCCCGTGCGGTCGGGTCGTGCTCCCTAGAGAGTTGGAGCACCGCGCCTGACGGGCGCACGGCCCGTGCGCTGGTCGTGCTTTCCCTGCGCTTGAGTGCGGCGATTGTTGATGCGAGATATGCCTTTTCGAGCCTCTGACGCGATTTTCCGTGCACGGGCACTTCATTGCCTATAATATTGAAGCCCCTGCAGATGATTTGACATACGAAAAACTCAGATAATAACCAGTCATTTGCATCATACGAGCATATTGATTTTCCCTTTCGTTCAAAAGCTTGAAAGTCAAGAACAACTTGTTGTTCGTTGTTGTTCCGGTTTTGCTGTGCTGCTAACCGGAACTGTAAAGTCGTTGTATCTTAGAGGCGAGCGCCGGAACCGTAAGCACTAGTATACGGGGCGTTTTCGTCTTGCGGAGACAGAATCCCAGTCGGCCTCGACTTAGCCTATACACTATCTCAAACCATTTTTAAAGCGAAACCATACACGAGAAAATTTTACCCAACAAGAACTTATATTCTTTTTTTTTTTTTGAGAAGCGTAACTTATATTCATCTGTTCTAAATTTATAGTTTTTTTTTTTGGCTTTTTTATGTTCTAATTTTTTTCCAAAAAATCTTACAATATTCATTTCACATATATGAATAAAAGAAATAACCCAACAAACAAAATAGAGCCTACTACTAATCTCATAATAGCCACTCATGTTATAACATCTCAGGAGAGTTAGACACTATCAAATGGGTTAGCATCGAATTAACCTTGATTAACTAAGATAAACATGAGTGAACATAAAAATTATACTAGTTGCCGCCCAAATGAGATGACGGATTTAATTCAGTGAACAATTTGTAACTGGTCATTGTCACAAAAATAGCAGGTGTTGAATTCTAGATTAAGGAAAAGTATACCTTAGTCGGGCAGTCAAGATACTACTAATTAAGATTAGAGCAAATGGTGGGAAATACTCACTTGAGATAGACAAAGTCTTTTCTAAGCATGTGAGATAAAAAATTAAGTTTTTATCCATTTTGTGGTTCTTTTACCACCATACCCTTACACTTTAAATACAAAAGTAGGTGGGGTCCTATTTCTTTATTTTTTCTCTCTACTCTTTTTTGGATTTTATAAACAATCGATCACTTTGTGGTAAAATATTTGAAAGCCTTCAACAATTTTCATTTTCTAATCCATTTTTCATATTTTAAACAAGTTTTGAGATTTTTAAATAAATTTCCAAATTTTATACTGATGTGGCAAATGTTTTAAAAATGTGTAGTTTTTTTTAATATTCATATATAATATTTTGTAAATTTCTTATTTTAAAATAACCGATTTTTTTTTTTTCGTTTTTTGTAATTTTTGATTTTAAAATAACCCGATTCATTTTTTTAAAATAAATTATCGTGTTTTTATATATGGGCACGATTTAGGCACGATTTAGGTTGTACGATATGCGCGATATAGGTTGCACGATATGCGCGATATGCATGATATGACACGACATAGGTTGTACGATATGGCACGGATATGCGATATGCATGATATGACACGATATAGGTTGGTACGATATGGCACGATATGCGCAATATGCATGATATGGCGCGATTTTTGGCACGATATAGGTTGCACGATATGCATGATATGGCTCGATTTTGGGCACGATATAGGTTGGTACGATATGGCGACATCGCGATATGCATGATATGGCACGATATGGCATGATATAGGTTGACACGATATGCGCGATATGCATGATATGACACGATTTTGGGCACGATATGTATATGTATATGTACATGGGGTTGACACGATATGGCACGATATGGGTATACGATTTTATACATAGGTGTGTGTATTTGTGGGGAAGTGTCACGATTTTCAAGGAAAGCATAATTGCACCGTTTCAAAATTCAAAATCTTCAAATTAAAGGAGGGGCATTCTTGTCAATTGGGTAGAAAAGAGTTTTTTATGTCTATGGATAGAAAATAATATTCACTATCCATAGTGGGTACTTTAAAAATTCCCCCTTAAGATTATGGCTATTATTTTGGCCCGGTATAGTTGCATCTAGACTTTTGGTAAGCAAAAAGTAAGGAAAATAAGTTCTCTATTTGGTTAATACAAAGAAAATATTTATACGAATATAATAATGAGGTTATTTATTGATCTAACATTGTTCAAACATGTTTCATTTTATTAAGGGATAATTACAAAAAGTACCCCTGAGGTTTTACCTAATTACAAAAAGACCCAACTAACTTTTAAATTTACGAAGAAAGTACCCGAGGTTTGATTCAATGTTAAAATTAAGGGGTAAGCGCAATATTTTTGTAAATATGAAGGGGTGTCTTGAAATATTTTTGCTTATGTTGAGTTTAAATGTTAGACACATTAAACCTTGAGGATATTTTTGTAATTTTGAAAGTTAGCTAGATTTTTTTGTAATTAGCTCTAGATTTTTTTGTAATTAGCTAGGTCAAACCTCAAGATTACTTTTTGTAATTAACCCTTTTATTAATTTTTCAATCACAATCAAACAGTACAGTTCTTAACTGGTATGTGCAAATTGTGTTTGAGAAGGATTTGTCCGAGGAATAATTTTTCAGTTAAATTCCAATAACTCTCACCAAAAAGTCCTCAGATTCTGGAAAATTAAGATTCACAATATAATTTAATTATATACACTCAATGTGGGAAGGAAAAAAAAACAGAGATCATCATGGAACTAGGTAAACTACAAACAGCCACCCTTTGGGTCAGGCGTAGGGATGGAAACGGGTCGGGTCTGGGGACGGGTTTAGCTAAACTCGGGACACAATCATGCAAATTTATTTTGCTTTAATATGATTCTTTAATTTTCTTGTTACTGCAACTTTCAAAAAAAAAAAAAAAAACTTGTTTCATGCCACCAAACTCACTGGTTCTGTAATTTTGTTGAAAGCAGTTATAAATACGGAGCTCAGACTGATTTGTTCAAATGATGATGAATGACCCACGTAAAAATTATCAATCATATGATACAATACTTGTTATTTCTCAACAAACAACTGAAATAATTCACGAACAAGACAATGACATTTATGTAAAACAATTGAACATATTATAAAATTATATTAAATATATTTAATTAAGCGGGCGGGTCGATTGGACCCATAACAGACCCGGTGTTAGATAAATGTTTTTATCAATATTTTGATGATTTTGTTTAAATGAGTTTTTATACCAAAACAATGTTTATAAAAGTTGTCCAAATACTCCCAATTGATTTAAAATGTTTTTACTAATTTTTTGGAGTATTTCTTGAAGTTTATTTTTGACAAAAATCGGACAACAACACATTTTGAGGTCAATCGGTCGCCCTATAGGGCATCCAGGTACTGAATGTTGAATCTTGAAACGAGAAACAAAAGCGGGAGGGATTTTGGGCGAGTCGGCCGGTGTGGTGGTCGGCCGTCCACCCTGGTCGACCACCGGTCGTCGGTGCACGAAACTTTGCCAAATTACGGACTCTTTCTCGTATTAAATTTTGAGAGGGCAACCGGTCAGGATAGGGCCGCCGTCGGACCCTAGGGCGACGTCGGACCCCTTGTGGCCGGTCGCACCCTCCGCCGCAGTGCACTGGATCGCACTAATTGTTTCCAACATTCAAAATTTTCTATAGGGCAACCGTCGCATGCAATGCAATTTTTTGTGAAAAATTTGTCTTGTTGGACTCTTATCGGCAAGATTTACTTTTCAATTTTGTACATTATTTCTACATCTTGTGATCTTCTTTTTTTGTAGACAAAAGTGAAGATGGAGGAGCTATGTTGGAGATCAATCTTGAATACTCTTCTATAAATAGAGGAAGATTTGAAGCAAACTACACAACAACACAAGCAAACAATACAATAAGAAAATCAGCAAAATTTCTCTAAGTATTCATTTTCATTATTCTTGTTGTAATAGTCTAAGTTCTTGCACTTGCACAATCTTGAGGTCTAAGCTTTTTTTTGTTCTTGATTACACTTGCACTCAAAGTTTGTATACTTCATTTATTGAGTTGTAATCTTGAATTTTTCTATCATCCAAAACAAGATATCTTGTTAGTGTTCTTGTGGTAAGAACACACTTGGGTCTTAGGTGTTGAAGAGTGTGGTACTATTCATAGGTGCTGAAGGAAGATTGTGGCAATCTCCTTGAAGGTGTTGTAAGAAGATTGTGGTAATCTTCAAAGGTGGTGTTGTATTAATTGTGGTAATTAATAAAATCTTTTTCTTTTTGAAATCCATCCAGGAGATCTTTGGGGTGGTAGATGATTAGGCCCTAGGTGGGTTGAACCTCTTTAAATCGCGAGTGTTGTTTATTTTCCGCACTTACATTCTTGTCATTTATTTGTTCATTCGAAAAAAGAGGCGATTTGCGAAAAATTGGCATAATCTATTCACCCCCTCAGATTATCGTAGCCACTTGGACTAACAAGTGGTATCGTGAGTCAAACTCTTTGGCTATCTCATTCGAGTAAAGAGGAAAGATCCATGGCTACGAATGAAGCTTATCTCACCACCGGCGCCTCCACCAACAAGCCACCACTATTCGACGCTAACAACTACGCATTTTGGAAAGACCGTATGGAGTGCTTTCTACAAGGGTGCGGGTTTGACATTTGGAATGTGGTCATTGAAGGAGTTGATCAACCAACCAAGAAATTGGAGGGCGGCACCACGACTCCTAAACCTTTCAAGGAGTTCGATGAAAATGACAAGAAGGCTTTCTCTACGAGCGGTAAGACTTTAAATATTTTGCATTGCTCTCTTACCACCACCGAGTATAATCGTATAAGAGGCATAAGGTCGGCACATGAAGTTTGGGAAAAATTAGAAACCATCTATGAGGGCACAAAGAAAGTGAAGCAAGCAAGAAAAATAATGCTTGTGAAAGATTTTGAAAATTTCAATATGTATGATGGTGAAAGCATATAAAAAATGGTGGAAAGGCTTAACAACATTGTCAATCCTCTTGTGGCTCTTGGATACCAAGGTGTTAAATACTCTTCCCGGCTCATGGTCCAAAAAGGTGACGGCTATCACGGAAGCACAAAATCTCAAGACACTCAAATTCGATGAGCTCATCGGGAACCTCCTCATCTACGAAGTCTATCTCAAGGAGAGGAAAAATTTCAAACCATCCATTACTCAATCGGGTATGCAAAATATTCCTAAAGGTCTTGCATCTTCTTCTAATAATGCATACTATGATAATGATGATGATGATGAGGAGGAGACGGCCGCACTTGTCCGGAAATTTGCAAAATTTGTGAATAAAAATAAGGCAAGAAAACCGAGAGACAACTCATGTTTTAAATGCGGAAAATCCGGGCACTTCATAGCCGATTGCCAAAAACTCGAGGAGGAGGAACAAAAGAAGAAAAAGCTTTTCCCAAAAGAAGGCTTTAAATGTGGATGTCAAGACTGGATGAACTCCTTGCCACAACCGATGAAGAAGGAGAATCCGAACATGGTCTTATGGCCATAGACGACAAAAACAACGAGGTACGCTCTAATGCTTCATCTTCTTCCTTAGTTGATGAATTACAATGTGATTTTGATGAATTACAAAATGAGTTTCAAAATTTGATTGTTAAATATAAGACTTTAAAAAAGGAGCATAAAGAGCTTAAATTAGAAAAGGATAAATTGTTTACTTCTTATGAATCTCTTGATAAAGCTCATGCTATTACTCTGACTAAAGTCCGTACTCTTGAAACCGAAAAACAAACGCTCACAAATGATCTTGAATGATTGAAAAAGGATGTGCATCGTTTTAACTTAAGTACGGATAAGGTTACAAAAATTTGAGATGCACAAAGAGGTGAGCATTCTAAATTAGGACTTGGCTATAAACCTTTTCAACCTCTTTCAAAGAAAAAAGACCAAGGTCCGACTTTTTACGTGCGTCTTTAGTAGTGCCCATGATCTTATTTGTTTTTATTGTGGTGAAGTTGGTCACTATGTTAGTCATTGTAAATTGAAGAACAATTTTAGCTTTGTTTGGAGACCCAAAAGTCTCAAGGCTAACCCCCATTGACCCCAGAACTATAGGGTACCTAAAAATAATTCTTTTGTAGGTCATAGGGGCTATAACAACTATGGAGGATTCAAAATGGCTCGTGGACGGTGGGTGTTCACGCCATATGACCGGAAAAGAGAGAACTTTTTACCAACATCAAGCTCAAGAAGAGGGTATGGTCATGTTCGGCAATGGCAAATGAAGAATTCCTGGAAATGGATAAATTGCTAACTCTTCTTTCTCTCTTAGTAATGTTCTTTTAGTAGAAGGGCTTAAGTTTAATTTGATAAGTGTTAGCTAACCTTGTGATTCAAATTATAATGTTGTTTTTAATAAAAAAAAAATGCCTTATTTCCAAAAATGATAAAATTATTTGTGAAGCAAATAGAAAATGCAATCTTTACAAAATTTGTACAATAATGATTTAACTAGTTTATGACATAGGCGACTTGGACATGTTGGATATAAAAATTTGCAAACTATTTACAAAAACCAACATGTAAAAGGACTACCCAAATTGAATTTTGAAAATCTTGGCTTATGTGACACTTGTCAAAAGAACAAATTAGTTAAGAGTAGTTTTAAGCCCAAAAATGAAATTTCCACAACCAAGCCTCTACAACTTCTTCATTTAGATTTGTATGGGGATATTTGTAAGTCAGCGGCTACGATAATCTAGAGGGGGTGAATAGATTATCTCCATCTTTCGATTTTGCCCTCTTTTTTTAACAATCGAATGCTCAAAAATAATAAAGGTGCGGAATATAAACAACACGCTTCGATTTATAGAGGTTCAACCCACCTAGGGCCTAATCCTCTACCACCCCAAGTATATCAGGGATGGATTTCAAAAAGAAAAAGAATTTTATTAATTACCAAAATTAATACAAATTCAACTTACAACACCTTGAAGAGCGCCACACTCTTCTTCAACACCACCTTTGAGATTACCACAATCTCACTTGAAGATTACCACAATCTCCAACGGCACCTTGTGAAGATTACCACAATCTTCACCCTTGAAAGACACCACACTCTTCAACACCTCAACAAGAAGATTACCACAATCTTCTTACACCTATCACCTAGATCACCCAAGTGTGTTCTTACCACAAAAACACTCACAAGGATATCTTGTGTTGAATGATTACCCAAATTCAAGATTACAACTCGATAATTGATAATACAATAGAGTGCAAGTGTAATCAAGAATAGCCTAGACCTCAAGAATGTGAAAGTGAATAGCTAGGCAAATTACAACAAGAAATATGACAATGTAAGCACAAGTGTATTCTTGAGTGTATCTTGTTGTGTTGTAGTTTTCTCTCATCTAGTTGTGCTTCAAATCTTCCTCTATTTATAGGAGATGATTGATACTTGATAGGCTCCTCTTGGAATCTGATATCTACAAAAATTGCAATTAAAATCAAGATTATAGCTGTTAGAAATCAATCCCACAATTTAGAGAAAAGTCATCTGTTTGCAACGATTAAATTTTTTTGTCAAACATTAGGGCGGCCGTCGCATGCGAAATAGACTTTGAAAAAACGTATCAACATTTACACAGGCGACCGGTCGCGTCTACCTCGACCGGTGGGTCGACCTATGCCTCAACCGGTCCCCCTCATGGGTTTGGAAAGAAAGAAACGTTCTGTTTCAATTTTTGCTCCAGTGCAGGTCGCCCAAGTGGGTCGATCGGTCGGCGCACCGCCGTTGCCCTATAGGCGACGGTTGCCCTGACCATTTTTCGCAAACATGAAGTTTTTGTTTTTTCTCAACTTTCAGTGTACGGGTTGCCTATCTGCGATAGGTTGACCTCAAAACAAAAGTGTTATCCAATTTTATATCGAAAATAAACTTCAAGAAATACTCCAAAAAATAGTAAAAATATTTTAGACCGATCGGGAGTATTAGGACAATATTTTAGAACCATTGTTTTTGTGTAAAAACACATTAACACAAAATCATCAAAAGTGTTGTCCAATTTATATCGAAAATAAACTTGTAGAAATACTCAGGAAAATATTAAAACCATTTTAAATCATTTAGGAGTATTTGGACAACCTTTAAAAACATTGTTTTGGTATAAAAACAAAATCATCAAAATCATGATAAAATCATTTATCAAACAATCTCCCCTTTTTGATGATTACAAACCAAAACAATTTTAACGAGGTCGATTTTGAAAACAAAACATTTTTAGGTTAAAGAGAACTATCCGTTGTGAGCGACAACATTCCATGCAATAAAAACACAAGGATGGGAGTAGAGATATTCAAACACATATAGCACATGCTCCCCTATCAACAAGCACAACAAGAGTTATATAGAAGCAACTTAAACATAAGCTAAAATATTAGCTTTTCGATATTGAGCTTAAGTATCAATAACTTAAAAGCTCCCCTGTCAAAGAGACATCATTAGAAACATATATAAGTCCATACTACAACTAATGGACCAAGAATCATACACAACTTATGGCTTTAGGAAGCCATAGCTTATAACTTCTTTTCGTTTGAGCTTATCTTAGCTTCTTTGAGCTAAAGAGCTTATAACTTTTTGTTTCTCCACCTGTTTCTCCCCCTTTGGAATCATCAAAAAGAATGTTAGCACGAATCATATCAAAGTGTGCAACTAAACCGATGTATCGAGCTATTTGAACATTGAAGCTTATAAGCCAAAATAGAAGGAAAAGTCGAATCATACGACTTGTAGAGGTTTATGAAAACTCATTTGATAAGCAAAACATGATCTCTATAAATGTATAAGACTTTTGAAATCGAGAGAATCATGTAGGTGATGAATTTTTCATTGAAACGTTTTATCGAACACTTGGCGGGCGTCAAAAATAGAAAAAGTTATATATAGCCCTTGTAAATGAAATCAAGCCAAGTTTTTCATCACCAAATACAATTTAACGAATATCATTCATCAACAATCAATAAGCTCATCACAAACATATATGAATCACATCAAGAAAAATACATATAAGCCACAAACTCGAGGGTTCAACCCAATTGAGCTAAAGATAGTGAAATTCTTACCATTCAATCGGTAAAGACGAGCAATGATGATGATAGTCGAGCTAGATAATCCCCAAAATATATAATTCATGCATCAAAACTCATTTGAAGTGAATTGTGTGTGAAATTTGCAAAGGGACGAAAAATGGCCAAAATGTGTCAAAGTGACGAATCAAGACAGAACCATTTTAATCCAAATTATAGCCTAGGCGACCGGTCGAGGTTGAGGGCGACGGTCGGCGTTGAGGGCGACCGGTTGCCCTCAACCATTTCAACCTTTGTGTTGAAAAATTTCCAAAATCGAATTTTCAACCAAAAATCCAATTTTAAGCCCCTAAGTTTTAAAAACGTGCAAAATGCAAACGTAGACCTCATTCAATATACATTATGTCATAATCAAGCTCGAAATGAGGTAAAATACTCGTGTAAAATGAACAAATGTCCGCAAGTTATCCTTGAGACTAATTAAACACATCTCAAGTTTTTGTTAAAAACGCAATCCCTTAGAAAGTTTTTTGAATCTCAATATGTTTAGTTCGATTATGACGAACTATATTTTGAATAATTTTCAGGACTTGTTATCCCAAAAAATAAGAACATTTTAAAGCTTTGGATACAACAAGTCATAAGAAGAAAGTGCCTTTCAAATATTTGAAAATTTCTTTTAACGGCACTTTAATGAGATTCGTTGGGATAATTTTTGAAGTCGAGCATATAGACATAAGGCATATGGAATGTCGAGTCTATAGAAATAATACAAGAAAACATACCTCGAATTTGTTTGTCAACCGCAAGCATGCCTTTCTCAACCTTTGTCAATCTCTTCATTGGTAGCCATAGAGGTTGAGATGATTCTTCCTTCTTCAATGCCTAACTCCTTCAAGAGTTATTTTGAAATGTAACCATCTACTTGGCATTGAATGATTTGAAGTCCAAGCGAGAAATTGAGCTCCCCATCATGCTCATTTCAAGTACACCTTGCATCAACTTGGAAAAATATCTTGCACAAATATTCATTAGTAGTACCAAAAATATTCTCATAAATATGCACAAGTAAACAATCTTGCCCTTTTTCAAAAACAAAGAGAGTAGTATCAACTTTACCTCTTGTAGAATCATTTAGCAAAAATAGCTAAGTCTATCAACCGTACAAGGCCTTTTAAAAAAAAATTTGGCCTAGAATTTTAAACTCCGATAGACTTCTATATGAATAAAACCATTTAGAAAATTAACATCCATTTAGTAAAGCTTGAAATTTTCTTAAAACAAGAATGGGCAAGTAAAATGCAAATAACTTCTAAAAGAGCTATGAGTGCAAATATTACATCAAAATCATTACCTTCTTCTTGAAAATACCTTCGAGCTACTAACCTCGCCTTAGTTCGACCAATGTTGCCTTGGTCATCGAGTTTGTTCGGAGTGCCCATTTTGCATTTATAATCGTTTGTGATGAAAGACATGGCATCAACTTCCAAGTATCATTTCCTTTTTAGCTCATCTTGCAATTCTAAAAACCAATCTTCATCTTGAAGCATCAATTGAGGAATTTGTCTTCTTCATCACTATCATCATAGGGCATCCAATTGATCTAAGGTGTTCATAGTAGAATATGTACATCCAAATATTTTGAGGTAACTAATATTTGGAGTACTTCATTTCTCATCTACACAACTTAACAAACTCATTAACGGCACGCTTATATAAGCAAGAAAAAAATAGCCCAAGTGTAAAAACATGCCTCAATCATCAATCACAAAATATTTTGCAAAAGAGCATAGTAGGAATAGACACTATATATATAGACCATGAAGCAAGAAACACATCTTTGTGCATTTAGAAGATCATCAAGAGTCTAATAAATCATGCAAGTTCAAATTAGCTTAAGAAAGCTACAAAAGGTCTCTTTTGAAATTTGAAAATCCGATAGCATATAATTGAGACCTCATTTAAAAGAAGTATTTGAACAAAAAGTTGACAAAGCAAATATGTGCAATCAAATATCGAATAGTGCCTTTCAAAAAATCTAAAAATCCTCTTAATGGCACTTGTATGAAATACTATGAAAAACAAGCACATAGGCACATGGCAATACATATATCAGTCTATAAGAGTAAGAATAACACAAGTAAACGTGCCTCGATAATTTATGCCTTTCTTGACAAATAATGACGTAAATGGCCATTTGTGAAAATATGTAAATCCTACACAATACTTAAAACAAATCTAGCACAAATCATAATGATAAAAGTGTAGGCTAAGAGATATCGCAAGTAAGCTCATGCCATAAAAAACCATAGGAGATGATAACACACTCTAGTCTACAAAAAAATGCACAAGAGTTTTAAAAAACCATCATATAAGGTCTTCTTTTTCAAAAATATTTTAAAAGCACAAATATATATTGAAGACCTTAATTAAAAAATAAATACTTGAAAACTCATTTGCAATATAGGCACAAATAAAAACATGCATACTAACTAGATAAAATGCATATTTAAATAGGGAGATACGGGTTACCAATTACGTCATTTCCATGGGTTGTGTCGTTCCCATTGTTGATGATATCTTCCCTTTGAGAAGTCACTTTGTTGATGATGACTTCTTTGATTGCTCCATTTCAAAGGTTTGTTGCTTTCCCATTGTTGAAAGTCTCTTCTTCTTTGAAAATCATCTTGTTGATGATGTCTTTGCCATTTCAAGGATTGTGTTCTTCCCATTTTTGATTATACCCTCTTCTTGAAATTGGCTTTGTTGAGAATAGTTTCTCCTTCTTTGATAAAATGAAACGGTCATTTGATGCCTTCTTGGCGGTATGAATTTTCTTCGATTATTATTTCGCCGGGTACCTAATATGACATTGTTTTGTGGTACCCTTATGTGTTTGGGTCCTTTGGGATTAGTCTTGAGAATTTTAGGTCTCCAACAATAATTGGAGCTATTTCTAGCTCGACAAGTATTTACCGTATGACCCTTTTTACCGCAATAAAAACAAGTAATAATTCTAGGAGCATAATGACCAACGTGTTTAGAGACTTGATTCTTTTTCATGTGATTAACACCCTTAGGCTTATGATCAAGTTCTAGTTTAGAATTATCACAACAATCAACAATATTGGTCATTCTATCGGCACTCAAGTTGGATTTGGATAAATCATTTTTCAAGCAATTTATATCCTCAACAAGAGTACTATTTTCTTTCTCAAGGTTTCTAACCTTGTCAAGAGTGGTGGTGTGAGCACATGATAGTGATTCATAGGAAGTACATAAACTATCCTTATCATTTTTTAAAACTTTGAATTCCTTTTTCAAATTTTTGTATTTAACAAGTAAGTTTTGGAATTCATCTTGTAGTTCATCAAAATCATTTTGCAAATCACTATAATTATTATCATAAGAAGTAGAGGGTTTAGAACTTACCTCGTTTTCTTCTTCGATGCCTATAAAACAATATTCAACTTCTTCATAATTGGAAGTTGTAGGAGGCTTATTCCTTAGATTTGAGCTTGTATGATCTTGAGAAGTAGATGCTTTTGTTTGACTCCTTTCATTTGCAAATACTCCATAGATGGCTTCTAATTTTTCCATACTTCATGTGCCGACTTTATTCCTACAATATGTTCATATTCTAAATTAGTAAATGAACAATACAAAATATTTAAAGCCTTACCGTTTAAGGAGATGATTTTCTTTTCTTCATCATTGAGCCTTTTGAAGCCTTTTGAGGTGTATGGTGTATCTTTCGTCGGAATGGATTCTCCATTAATGACGGTGTTCCAAATGTCGAACCCGCAACCTTGTAGATAGCATTCCATTCTTTCTTTCCAAAAATTAAAATTCTTGGAATCAAATAGTGGTGGCTTGGTGGTGGAGGTGCGGATAGATGAGCTTCGTTCAGAGCCGTCGATCATTTCTCTTCACTCGCGATGTGAAACGAGCTTGCCAAAGAGTTTGGCTCGATACCACTTGTAAGTCAAGCGGCTACAATAATCTAGAGGGGGTGAATAGATTATCTCCATCTTTTCGATTTTGCCCTCTTTTTTAACAATCGAATGCTCAAAAATAATAAAGGTGCGGAATGTAAACAACACGCTTCGATTTATAGAGGTTCAACCCACCTAGGGCCTAATCCTCTACCACCCCAAGTATATCAGGGATGGATTTCAAAAAGAAAAAGAATTTTATTAATTACCAAAATTAATACAAATTCAACTTACAACACCTTGAAGAGCACCACACTCTTCTTCAACACCACCTTTGAGATTACCACAATCTCACTTGAAGATTACCACAATCTCCAACGGCACCTTGTGAAGATTACCACAATCTTCACCCTTGAAGAGCACCACACTCTTCAACACCTCAACAAGAAGATTACCACAATCTTCTTACACCTATCACCTAGATCACCCAAGTGTGTTCTTACCAAGAACACTCACAAGGATATCTTGTGTTGAATGATTACCCAAATTCAAGATTACAACTCGATAATTGATAATACAATAGAGTGCAAGTGTAATCAAGAATAGCCTAGACCTCAAGAATGTGAAAGTGAATAGCTAGGCAAATTACAACAAGAAATATGACAATGTAAGCACAAGTGTATTCTTGAGTGTATCTTGTTGTGTTGTAGTTTTCTCTCATCTAGTTGTGCTTCAAATCTTCCTCTATTTATAGGAGATGATTGATACTTGATAGGCTCCTCTTGGAATCTGATATCTACAAAAAATTGCAATTAAAATCAAGATTATAGCTGTTAGAAATCAATCCCACAATTTAGGGAAAAGCATCTGTCACTTTACAACGGTTAGAATTTTTTTGTCAAACATTAGAGGCGACGGGTCGCAGAAATAGACTTTGAAAAAACGTATCAACATTTACACGGGGTGACCGGTCGGCGTCTACCTCGGACCGGTCGACCTATGCCTCAACCAGGTCCCCCTCAGGTTTGGAAGAAAGAAAACGTTCTGTTTCAATTTTTGCTCCCAGTGCCGGCCGCCCGTGTGGTCGACGGTCGGCAAGACCGGATTTGCCCTATAGGGCGACCGGTTGCCACGACTATTTTCTCGCAAACATGAAGTTTTCTGTTTTCTCAACTTTCAGTGCGGGTTGCCCTATCTGGGACCTAGGTTGACCTCAAAACAAAAGTGTTATCCAATTTTATATCGAAAATAAACTTCAAGAAATACTCCAAAAAATAGTAAAAATTTTTGCCGATCGGGAGTATTAGGACAATATTTTAGAACCATTGTTTTTGTGTAAAAACACATTAACACAAAATCATCAAAAGTGTTGTCCAATTTATATCGAAAATAAACTTGTAGAAATACTCCGGAAAATATTAAAACCATTTTAAATCATTTAGGAGTATTTGGACAACCTTTAAAAACATTGTTTTGGTATAAAAACAAAATCATCAAAATCATGATAAAATCATTTATCAAACAATATTGGTACGGCAAGTCTAAGTAGAAAACATTTCACTTTTGTTATAGTTGATGATTTTTCTAGATATACTTGGGCTCTATTTCTTACAAATAAAAGCGATGCCGTTAATGAGTTTGTTAAGTTGTGTAGACTTATTAAGAATGAAAAGGAAGATACTATTAAGTCTATTCAAGTGATCGAGGTGGAGAATTTGATGGAGAATTTAGAGTCTTTTGTGAAACCAAGGGATATAGTCACAATTTTTCGGCTCTAAGGACACCTCAACAAAATGAAGTAGCCGAAAGGAAGAATCGGACACTTCAAGAAATGAGTCGGTCCATGCTCAATGAATTTTCACTTCCAAAATATTTTTGGGCGAAGCCGTAAATCTTGCTTGCTATGTCATTAATCGAGTTTATATTCGTCTAAAATGAATAAAACTCCATATGAGCTTTGGAAAGGAAGAACTCCAAATATTAGTTATTTCAAAATATTTGGATGTAAGTGTTTTATTTTTAAATACTAAGGATCAATTGGATAAACTTGATCCTAAGGCCGATGAATGAATATTTATGGGGTATTCAACCAAAAGCAAAGCATATCGGGTTTACAATAAGACTAGTGGGGTTGTTGAAGAATCCATCCATGTCAAATTCAATTGAGATTCGGGTGTTGAAATGATACCCAATGATGATAGTGATGAAGAGGATGTTATTGAACCAATTGTTCAAGATGATGCTCAAAATGATCAACCTTCAAGCTCAAATGTTCCTCAAGAAGATAAAGGTGATACTTCGGATCTTCCCGTAGCATTGAAATTTAAGGAGATCGCCCAAAAGATCTTATTATTGGTGATCCCCTTGATAAAGTAATGACTCGAGGAAAATTTGCCGAGAAAGCTCTTATATCTCAAAAAGAGCCTAAAAATGCTAAGGAAACTATTGAAGACGAGGATTGGTTTTAGAAATGCAAGAGGAGTTGAATCAATTTGAAAGGAATGATGTATGGAATTAGTACCTTGTCCTCCATCTTAAACAATTATTGGTACAAAATGGGTATTTGAGAACAAGCTCGATGACCAAGGCAATATTGTTGAAACAAAGCAAGGTTAGTAGCTCGAGGTTATTGTCAAGAAGAAGGTATTGATTATGATGAAACATTTGCACCCATAGTACGTTTAGAAGCTATTCGTATTTTATTTGCCTATTCTTGTTTTAAAATTTTCAAGCTTTACCAAATAGATGTAGAGTTCGCATTTTTAAATGGTCTTATTCAAGAATAAGTCTATGTAAAACAACCTCCGGGTTTGAAAATTTTCTAGGCCTAATGATGTTTATAAACTTAAATAGGCCTTGTATGGTTTAAAACAAGCACCCCGTGCATGGTATGATAGACTTAGCTCTTTTCTTTTGCAAAATGGTTTTACAAAAGGTAAAGTTGATACTACTCTCTTCGTTTTTGAAAAAGGGCAAGATTGCCTATAAGTGCAAATTTATGTTGATGATATTATTTTTGGTGCTACTAATGAATCCTTGTGCAAGAAATTTTCTAAGTTAATGCAAGGTGAATTTTAAATGAGTATGATGGGGGAGCTCAACTTCTTCCTTGGACTTCAAATTAAGCAATGCCAAGAAGGAATTTATATTTCACAATCAAAATATACAAAAGAGCTTTTGAAGAAGTTTGGCATTGAAGAAGGAAGAACCGTCTCTACCCCAATGGCAACAAACGTCAAGATTGACAAAGATGAAAAAGGCAAGCGGTTGATGAATCCAAATATCGAGGTATGATTGGTAGTTTACTTTATTTAACCGCAAGTAGACCGGATATTCTTCATGTCGTATGCCTATGTGCTCGTTTTTCAAAGCAATCCCAAAGAATCTCATATGAGTCGTTAAAAGGATTTTTCAATATTTGAAAGGCACTATTCAATATGGTTATTTTATCCAACGAATGAAAAATTCTCTCTTAAAGGTTATAGTGATTCGGATTATGCGGGAAATATTGATGATCGTAAAAGTACTTAGGATCATGTCAATTTTTGAGCGATTGCCTAGTTTCTTGGTTTTAAAAGAAACAAAATTATGTTTCACTTTCAACGGCCGAAGCCGAATATATTTCGCGGCTTTTTGTTGTACTCAATTGCTTTAGATGAAACAAACTTTAGCGGATTATAAATGTTCTTTTGAAAGTGTTCTATCTTTTGTGATAACATATCCGCTATAAAATATTGCTCAAAACCCGATTTATCATAACTGTACTAAACATATTGAGATTCGACATTATTTTCTAAGAGATTGTGTGTCAAAACGAAAAATTGAGATATCTTTTGTTCCATCTCAAGATCAATTGGCGGATATCTTTACAAAACCATTATCTTCCGAGACTTTTGCCTCAATACGAGCTCGGTTAGGCATAATGCATATTGAATAAGGTCTATGATTGCAATTTGCATGTTTTTAAAACTTAGGGGTGAAAAACCGGATTTTTGGTGTAAAATTCGGATGAAAATGGCGGTGTTCGAGGCATCCCGTCGACCGGTCGACCAGTACGAGGGCGGTCGGCCGACCTCTTCTGCGATTCGGAGTTTAAAATGCCTTATGTCCTTCATTTCGTCATTTTGGCTATTTTCTTCCAAAATCGAACCCCTTCGCATTTTTCACTCAAAATTCACTCAAAATGATTTTCATCTTATAAAATTTATATTTTTGAGTTTATGTAACTTCTATTCCATCCATATCATCCAACTTCTCAGATCAATTGGTAAGAATTTCTCTTTTTAATCTCAATTGGGTTGAACCCTTGAGAATGTGCTTGTATCTTGCGATTTTGATGAAATTCTTGTATTAGTATGTTGTATATGATGATTGTTGATGGATGAATTTTGTTATATTGCAATTGGTGATGAAAACTTTTGGCTTAAACGAATTACAAAGGCGGTATATATCTCTTATTTTATTCGACGCACGCCAAGTGTTCGACAAAATATTTCTATGAAAAATTTATCACCTACGTGATTCTCTTGATTTGAAAAGTCTTATAAGTTTATAGAGATCATGTTTTAACATTCAAATGAGCTTTTTCAAATCAAATGAGCAAGTTTTCCCTTAAATTTGGAATTTAAGCTTCCATGTTCAAAATGCTCGATAAATCGATTAAATTGCGCACTTTGATATAATTGTATGATGTTTTTATCGTGCTAACATTCTTTTTGATGATTCCAAAGGGGAGAAAAAAAAAACGCTCATACGCTAAAAGGAGCGAAAATAAGCTTGCAAGAAAAGTTATAAGCTAGCGCTCTTGAAAGCAAAAGTTGTGAATAATACTTATTCCACTCGAGTTCTTGGTTTTTCAACATGATGGTGTGGGAGCAACATCCTCTTCTCCTTGGTGCAGCTCTTCTTTGCATTTGTGTTCACCTTTAAGATTTGCGGTGGCCCATCTTCTATTACTATCCACATCTCATCATGTAATCTTTGATAGATGAGCTCGCATACGAATTTTCCAATCATCAAATTCTTCAATTGTGAACATAGGGATGCGTGTCAAATTTGCTTCCATGATAATAACTTTTAATGATAAAAAGAGTTTTGAGAGTTTAAGTACTAAAGCGGACTTTGAAAAGTTTGGAGATCTAGTTCGTAACCTTGATGCGGAGGGTTCAATGAACCAACCGCCGATACCACTTGTAGGTCCCAAGGGGTGTAAGTGTAAGGTTTAGAAGGGGTTGAATAAACCTTGCAAATTTTCGATTTAGTCCTTTTAAATATACTGAGTTGATACTACTGTGTGTCTTGATGGGCCAGTCAATTTAGCCACTCGGTAGAGTTAATCTCTCAACAGACTCGACCGAGAAATTTGTTGATGGAATAACTCATTTGTTGGCTCTAAATTAACTCATTTGTGGTTTTGTTTTTATTGGAAGACTTAACACCCTTAAATTTGATTAAGCAAGAGTTTAGTGCTTGGTTTAGTACTTATAAATTATCAAGTGGATAGCAAATTTATCGTGAGATATAAGCGAGTTAAAAATGCGAGGAATTAAAGTCTTTGAAATGTAAATGACACAATGAAATTTTTATAGAGGTTCGAAGATGGGGTAATTCTTCTACTCCTCTCTTCTCCAACTCTGGAGGAATCCACTAGGTAATGATCGTATACAAAGTGGTAGCAGATCCGGATACAAAGTCTTGATCACACAACCGACTTGATCCTTTGGGACTCGATGCGGGAGACGCCTTGATCACTCGGTGGCTTCTCGTGCGACTCGAGCTTCTTCACAGGCGTTGCCTTGCTACTCTGACTCACTTGCTCAAGCTCTTTGGATTTGATCACGAAGCCCTCCAAAAAGCTTAAGACTTGGTTCGACCTTGAACCTTCCTACAATCCTTCGTGGAATGTAGACCCCTTGATTTTTCAAGTATTTTCTCTCTTCAGCGATTGAAGTTATCTTTCCTTCACGGTGAGTGTTGGATTGATGTTCTTCGTAGTGTAGGCTTGAGGATTGAGAATGTTTGATTTTCTAATAATTGCTTGAACGTTGTTTTGTTGGTCAGAACTTGTGTCACACTCTTGTCACTCCTTCTCAAACAAACTCCTCGGCCTTTTATAGTGATCTTTCAAAAATTTGCCCGTTGAAGAGATAGGCTTATTTTTGAAAGTCACTTGCAAATCGTTGGCTTGTCTTGTTGCGATCCTTGGAATTGCCATTTCCTCGTATGAATTGTTCTTTCACCTTTTCAGAGTTCGACACGGTGTAGTGCTTCCCATTGGTTCATTCCTTTTGCACGCTTACGGGGGTGAGCACTCGAGAAAGGTGGTATGGAGATATTACTTGTTTAAGTAAATCTCTTGATTTACGTGCAACGGATCTTTTTGATTATCTCGACTTGATTGCATTTCCTTGCTTTCCCAGGTGACTTGGAGTCGACTTCCAATCATTGGATGACTCTTTGTCACTTCAACTTGAGACTTGGCTTTTCTCGAGTTGACTTGGTGATACTCCACTCAGTTGTATCTCACCGCTTCTTGATAGAGTTCCCGTCTACTCTTCTTTGCCATACTCATTTGTCTCGCAATGTGAGTCTTCCTTCTAGTCTTGATTGTCTTCTTGCATGTTAGGGCGTGGTGACTTAACTCGGCTTGGCACTCTATTTATTACAATGCATTTTACAACAAATTGGGGTGCCAACTTTCTATTCTAAGTTTTACATGGCATTCATCAAAATCTAAACAATAAATTTCCTAACAATTTCCCCTTTTTGATGATGCCAAAACTTAAACCATTCAAAAATGCAAATAGCAAAGATACATCTGAGATAGTGTTTTGACATAGAATGTATCTTGTGAGAATCAATCCTTTTATTGATCATAACATTCTTGTTCTTTTACATTTGTTTACAAGGTGTATCAGAGCACATATTTGTCTACAAAAAATAAAGAATTTATAGCTTTATTTGAAGTCTTACATTGTATGTATTTACATAATAAAATACACGAAGGGTTGACTGACAACACTTCATCTCCTTATTTGTCTCCTTCTTTCATCTTGTTCAAAGATCTTCTTCTCTTCTTCTCTTTTTCTCATCGTCGGATGCCTTCTTTTTCTTTTCATATGCCTTCCTGGCGACTTCATCTCTTCTTATTCTTTCTGTCTTTCCTCCCATATTTGAGTTTGTCTCTTGTTTTTTCTTCTATTCTTTTTGCATACTCGGCGTTACTTTTAGCCACTTGCAAATTTGCTACTTGGTCAAGCCCGGTGCCCAGTAGATCCCTCCTTTCTTTCCTGGATCTACGTATTCAATATTTTGGGCGAGGCCAGGTGCAAACCTCTTCCTCCACCACTACTTTTTCCTCTACCTCTCAGGCGTGTATTGTCTTGGGGGTCTTCTTCTTTCGGTGATTGACCGGCGGAGTGATCGTGCCAGAGTGATGCTTAGGTAGTCTGTTTGCTGTCGGCTTCTTCACATAACGTGAGACCCTTTTCCCGAGTACAAGTCCCAAGCTTGAGCCATAGACATTTTTGCAAAGTATCCTTTAGATGCGGCGTTTTAAATTCATCAAGCGATCGTGGCTCTGTCCCGACATCGAAATGGCATAAGTATCTCTCTCTTGGAATGCCTCCATGTTCTTTCAAGATGTTCATAACTCGGGCATCCATTCTTCCTTCCACTTCCTTCATCCCTGCTTCAATTGTTTTTCTTTTCGGCCATAGATATAGCGAGTGTTGGAGTGGCGAGTCACTGAGGAGTTTTGGCGATAATGTCATTTGTGATAGGACCTGTTGAGGGGTTTGTGCAATCATCAAGGTCACATCTTTCGATCCTTCCCCCTCGTGATTTTCCTTTCTTTTGTTTCAACACTTCCTCGCCGATTTTGATTTTCCCTTCGCATTTCTTTCTTCCTTCCTTCTCAACTTCGAGATCCCCCTTGCGCCTTTAGGTATTCCTCTTCCCCCTTTTTGGCATTATCAAAGGAGAGAGGAACGCACGGAAAGCAGACTTGCAAGCGGGAAGTCGAGCCTGGCGATAGTTGAGTTTTGTCTCGAGTGCATTGCGAGTGTGCGGCCACGAAGTCGGATCGAGTAGCGTTGGACTCTGTTTGAAATCGGCTTCATCTCGGCCATGCATGAAGGCTGAATTTTGTATTCATGGTCTCTTCCAAACATTTGTAGATCACTCTTGTTTTGCTCACGCGTGACTTTATCTCGGCAATGTGAGCTTCATGCATGTGCTCAATATGTTCTCTCGGCTTCATTTTTGCATCGGCATTTTCGACTCTCCATACCAATGACTTGTTGAACAATGTCTGAAGTATCTAACTTGTTCCACACGCATTGTTTCTTCTTTGTTGCCACCATTCCACGATCTGTTGTTATGCCTCTTAAATCGCGGTGAGATTTGCATCTCTGTTATCGATCGCATATCCATAGAGGCACGATGCCTCTCCATCCGTTCAATCTCGTGAATAATGCCTTGAACACCGCGGACTTGGTGATTCTTCCGTTGCGGTGATGGCCATGCGGCGTCAAAATCATAATCATTTGGAACAATGGTGCCGATTGAAAAATGGGAGGTGGTCGTGGTAGCGTGCACGTTCATTTTTCGACTCTTCATGGAGGTCGGGTACCTCCAGGAGAAAAAGGAAAAGATTCTATAAAGGATTCATCACCGCCAACCGGGATTTGTTCGATGATGAGTGGTGCGCGTGAAGTTTTTTTTGGAATCGACCTGCTGCGGCTTGAGGAGCTGTGCGGTGGACTGGTTGGTGGGGTTTGTTGTGAAGTGGACCGACGACTTGCGAGCCTCAATTGTCTCAACGACTTCGTTGGTCTCGGTGATTTTCTCCAATTGAGTAGGCTGGTCCTCGGCCTTTCTCGAGCGTCATCGGACGATGATGAGATTTCCATTGGTGGCTCATCATCAAAACTAAAGGTTTGTGAGTAGTCTTGGGATCGAGTTGCTCGTGCTTGGAACATCCCATGGTGAGTCTTTTGGATGCATCGGGATGGGGATGACTTCTTCTTCGCCTTCCGATCCCGAGAAAGGTGACATCAGGATTATCCTGGGAATCATGAAGTGCGCTTATCTCCTTTTCGGATGGGTCGATGATAGCGGGAGGGATGTTCTCTACTTGACTTCTTTACCCACGGGGAAGTCTCAACCTCCCGTGGGCCTTCATTACCTCCCGAGTCTCAAGCTGCGGCGAGGCTTGGACCTCCTTTCGCGGTGTCGGTTTGTCTTAGGGTCTTCGTGGTGGCATCCATTGGAGTCTCAACCCCATGGATTGCACTTTCATCGCCAGTGTTAACTCCGGGCATTCCTTCGTGCCTCGTTTGCATCGGCGGCGTCAACGCTTCAGAGCGGTTGGCACCTCGGTGAGACAGTCTCAATCGTACGAGCCGTTGATGGCAACTTCTTTGTTCTTTTTGTGTTTGTATTTTCTCTACTTCGCCTCCTGGATTCGTTGTTGAGTCATCTGCGGCATTCTCCTTTTGCTGCGGTGGAGGAGTTTCCCCTCATTTGGCGCACCGGTGAGTGACTAGGAGAATGGGGTCACTCGTCTCCAAACTCCGGATGTTTCGATTGATTGTTCAGTAGTTGGGCGGTGGTAACACACCTTCAATAGGGGTTGGCTCATTTGGGGTCCCCAATATCCCGTTTCATCGCCCGGTTCCTTTTGCCTTCCGAGTGAGTGAGGGAAGTGGTAGCGGCAACAACGATGGCGATTTGTTGAACCACTCCCATTGGATCAATTTCATTTGTGTTACGGAGGACTCTCTGGTCCCTCCATCAATCTTTGCTCGTGAAGGATTCTTGATTCGTGCAATGCTTGCTGCGTTGCAACTCTTACGTGGCGTGACAATCTCGGGTCCTCATCAGCTGTCGGAGAAGACATCAAGGAGAGGATGTGTGTGTTACGTGGTGGGAGATAGGGCGGATCTTGGCCTTCTCACGTGCCTCGGCTTCCTCTGCTTTGCTTTTCTTTCTCCTTGTCCTTGAAGATCTGCGGGATGTCGTGCGGTTGTCTTCATCGATCTTGGGAGTCACGATGTGGTCGATCGAGGAAGCTCAGATTCCTCTTCTTCTTCTATAAACTCGGGCCGTTAGGCTGTTCCTGGATCGACTCAATTTCCATTTCCTCCACTCACGCAGACGATGTTGGATGTGCGGGTAAGGTGGAGATAGAATCATCACATCACTATCCGTTTTATCAAACTTCTTTCTTGTGTGTTTGTTTGTGTGGACTACATTTGTGTCTTAGGATTTGCCTCTGCTGATCGCCTTGGTGAGACTTAGCATTTGTTTCATCAATTACATCGGAGACTCTACTTCTCCAGTGAGTCTCCGATATCTGCTCGGTGAGTGGTGACTCGGTAGGTTTCTCAAGCTCGGAGTGCTTGATGATTCTTCTTCGTCTCTAGTTTGTACCGGAGGGATTTACGGTTGAGACGGTTTCCTCTCGAGTCTTGGGCGGGGGGCGTCTTTGGTGTCTTTTTACGAGGAGCGGGCCGTCTTGGCTTCTCGGTTCTCCTCTTTTTGACGATCGGAGAAGGTATTTGTGAGTCCTTCTCGACCGGCGGCTTTGCGAGGCGGGGGAGACACGAGCTGCGAGGGCGGGTGACTTTCTGGCTGCAGGGGCGGGGAGCATGTTTGGCTTTCTTTCTTTGCGAGGCGTGATCTTTTAGCAACAAGTGCGAGGACATCTTTCTTCTTGGGTGGAGAGGAAAGCTTGAGTTGTATCTTGAGGTCGGTGATTCCCCCTCACTCGTGTCGACTCTCTTGGCGTAGGCTCTCTTACGTGCGCCGAGAGAGGTTTGCTCTGAACATCTTCTTGTTAACATGGAATGCCTTCCCATGTCTAAGAGGGACTCCTTTCACCTCCATCGGCCGGCCAATCACTAGGCCATATCCTGAGGGATCCTCCAAATGAGCCATCTTCCTTGAAGGATTTGTTCCCTACGTTACGGTAAGTCTGCTTTGTAGACAAACTCGGCTTGATTTATTTTTTTTGCGATGATTGCGGCCATTACAATCGCTTTGCTTTTGTGATTGGTCAAAAGTTGCCAAATTTGATGTCAATACATTTGGCAACTATGTCCAACTGACTTGTGATAATCCTCCTTTGTGATCTCTTGTTTCTTTGTGTACACTATTTTATCGGCATAGTCGGGCTTGGCTATTTCTTTCCAAGCATCGGCCAAGTTTACATCGACCGTTGATTTCGAGGCTCCTTCGGTTGGTAGTGAGCGATGGTCGGACCAAATCCTTGGCGAGATAGTCGGTGCTTTCCGTGAGCAGATGACTTTATTCCTTCATCGTGAATCTCGGCATTCACATAGAAGCTGTATGCGACCTCCTCCACATAGGTCATCGGATATTCTAACGTCGAAGCGGTTTCAGCCCGGGGCGTTTCCAATTTTCAGCGATTTTCTTCACTAGGGTGTCGTCGGACCCTGTTTCACCATTCGTCGAAATCCACAGTGGACCCGGTGTGGATTTGCTTCCTAATTTGACAAAGTCGTAGGTTGGTGCCATTTTCAGGATTTTATCAAAGAAAAACTAAGAGATTGATTTGAAGATAGATAAGGTTTGAGAGAATTTTTGCCTTTGCTTTTGAGAGAAAGAGATGAACGAGTTTTGGTAGTGTGAGAGAGAAACGGACGGAAATGGTTTAAGTATGGTTTATGAAAGGGCGTGCGGGTGGTTTTGAAATGTGATCGAAATCAACGGCTTAGATTTTGCACGCCTATTTAGCATTTAATGTCTCGTATTTAATGCGGCGGCATTTATATCAATCATAAGCTTGGTGTGCGGCTTTATGTCTGTACACATCATCATTATCTTTGACGTATTCCTTAAAACATTCCCGCTTTGTCAAAGCATTGCGTTTTTGTCACTTTGCTCATAAGTGACTCAAACTTATCCTTTAGGCATTTGATTTAACTCTACTTCTCACAGTTCTCTTAGTGACTCGGCTACCGGTGACTCGGTGTAACTTGTCTTTCCGATCTGGTGATTCTTGGTGATTTGTGTGTTGACTCTTTTTCACCCTTTTTGTGTTTCATTTCTTTTCTTTGATTCTTATGAGTGTATTTCGGCTCAATTAATCCTAACTCATGTTTGAGTTCTTCAAATCTTGACTCACATAATGGTTTTGTGAAGATGTCACCAATTGTTTATCGGTTGAGATATATTCCAAGATGATGTCCTTCTTTTCAACGTGATCTCTTATGAAGTGATATCGACATCGATATGCTTTGTTCTTGAGTGCAACACGGGATTTTGAGTAATGGCAATTGCACTTGTGTTATCACACATGATTGGAATTTCTTTTCCTCAACTTCATAGTCTCTCATTCTTTGTCTCATCCATAGGACTTGGGCACATTTTTGCCGCAGTATGTATTGTTCAGCCCCTTCATTTTGTGGAGGTGGCTATTGAATTTTTTCTTGCTAAAAATAGGAAATCGGCTGTTTCTAGCATTTGACATGTGCTGAAGTGCTCTTTCTGTCCACTCTGTATCGGCATAGTCGAGATCTGAATAGCCAATTAGCTTGAATCCACCTTCTTTTGGATACCATAGGCCTACTTCTTGGCTTCCTTTCAAGTATCTCAATATTCTCTTATTTCTTTGTCATATGGCTCTCTTTTGGAGCGATTGAAATCTTGCACATACACCTCTGACAAAGGTGATGTCGGCGCTTCTTTGTGAGATAGAGCAATGATCCAATAAGTGCTCGTATCTTGTTTGATCTCTGAGGCTTGCCATCTGCATCCATGTCCATTTTGGTGATGTATTCATTAGTATTTTCTGAAGACTTCTCCTCCATACCAAACTTCTTCATTAAATCTACGGTGTATTTTGTTTGACTTATGAAGGTTCCATCCTTCAAATTTGTTTCACTTGGAGTCGAGGAAGAATGTCGACTCTCCCATCATGCTCATTTCAAATTTACTTTGCATGAGGTTTGAAAACTTTTCACCATGACTCTTTGTTTGTAGATCCAAAAATGATGTCATCCACATATATTTGAACAAGCAAAGATATACTCTTTTTGTCTTGAATTCGAAAAGTGTTCTATCTACTTTTCCTTTTGTGAATCCATTTTCGGTTAGGAATTGTGACAAGGTATCATACCAAGCTCGGGTGCTGTTTCAATCCATATAGAGCTTTCTTGAGTTTGTATACTTTATCTCCAAGAGTCTTACGCTCAAATCTGGAGGTTGTTCAACATACACTTATTCTTCCAATAAACCATTTAGGAATGCACTTTTTACATCTATCGATATACAATGAAATCCTTACATTTGCATAGGCAAGAAACATCCTTATAGCTTCCAATCTTGCTACGAGGGCAAATGTTTCATCAAAATCTATCCCTTCTTCTTGGCAATATCCTTTGGCTACTAACCTTGCTTTGTTTCTTACCACAGAACCTTCCTCGTTCATCTTATTTACGAACACCCATTTGGTGCCAATGACATTTTGATGTATGGGTCTTTGCACTAATTCCCATACTTTATTTCTTTCAAACTCGATTGACTCTTCTTGCATAGCTTGAATCAATGTGTGTCGTCAATGCTTGTGACACGTCTTTGGGCTCTATTTGCGAGATGAAGCATGTGAACATTGCTTCTTGTTGAGTTACGGATCTTGTTTTTACACCTTCTCTTATGTCTCCAATGACAAGTTACGGTGGATGGTCTCTCGGCCATCTTACATCGAGGTTGGAGTAAGTTAGTTTGGATTCAATCGACTTGCGTTGTTGTGTTCTTTGTGGTCGGCTCTCTCGTAATCACTTAGCGCAAATTTTTTTGTTTTTGAGATTGACTATCTCATCTTCTTACGAATTGATAATTCGGCTTGACTTGACATAGGGACTCTTCGTATGGTTGGATGATTCAACTTATCGGTGACTCTTCAATGTCTTCTCCATTTACACTTGGCTCATCGAATACCACATGAATGGATTCTTACGCAACCATAGTCCTTTTATTGAGTACTCTGTAGGCTTTGCTTTCGGTGAGTATCTAAGAAGATACCTTCATCGGCTTTAGCATCAAAAGCCTTTAGATTGTCTTTGCCATTGTTGTGGATGAAGCATTTACATCCAAATATTCAAATATGCAACATTTGGTTTTCTTCAGTCCAAATCTCATAGGGAGTCTTTGTCATTTGTCTGTTTATCATACATCTGTTTTGGGTGTAGCAATTTGTGTTGATTGCTTGACCCAAAATCTTTTTGGTAACCTGCTTGACTAACATGGTCTTCGCTTCTTTGGGTTCTTTCTTCTTTCGCAACTCCATTCTCTTTGTGGAGTCCTTGTTGCGATAGTTCATGACCAATACCATTTTCAATGCAATCTTTTGAGTTATTATTCCATTGACAAACTCGGTTTCTGCAATACGATCTTATTTTGATAATGGTTTGGCTCTTCTCGTTTTGAATCCTCTTCATCATTTGTGGTAGTTTTTGTAGAGTTTTTTTCTTCTTACACATGAATATTGTCCATGTATATCTTGAGTAGTCATCTACTACCACCAAGGTGTATTTCTTTCCACTTATCTTTGGTTGGTTCCTTTGGGCCAAATAGATCCATATAAGCGGATGCAATATTCTTGTTGATGATGGGCATGTCTTTTCTTTGAATGATGACTTGATTTGTTTTCCCTTCGACATGCGTCACATATACTCTCCTTTTTGTATATCGAGAGTGCGGAAGTCCTTCCACAAGATTACTTCTTGCAAGCATTGTCGTTTTGAAATTTAGGTGACTCGGCTTTTTGTGCCACATCCAATTTGATTCGGTGTGCTCTTTGCTAGTAGGCGGTGTTGGGTGTTGCGGTTGACCAATCCACGACATACATATTCTTTCGTCTACATCCTTGCAACACAACTTCATTTGATTCAATATCCTTGATTTGGCATATACCCATGTTGAATCCAACATTGTAACCCTTGTCCGCGAGTTGGTGATGCTCAAATAAGTTGAAGTTGAGTCCTTCAACATATGCAACGTCTGTGATTTCTAATCCATTCCTCTTGATGGATCAATGCCTCTTATTTCACCAGGAGCTTCATTTCCTCCAAATATGACTTTTGCTCCTTTAACTTCCTTGAATTTTTGATTTTTCTTATTTCTGTCATATGTCCGGAACGACCACTATCCATGTACCAGGTTCCTTGGCACTGTTTGTTCCTTGAACTGCAATCAAGGAAATTAAGTTTTAGGTACCCATACTTGTGCAGGTCACGAGGGGTTAGAATTGTAAGATGATCCAACCAACCTATAGCCAAATAATTTGACTCTAAGGGGTTGCCATCTATCGAGTGCCATAATCATAATTAATCCTGGCAAATTGCTTGGGGATTTTAGGTTCATACATTGTCTCTTTTGTATGTATACTGCATATGTGTTTTAGCAATTGCCTTTCTTGGGTAATTGTGGTGTCTTTGAGTGTAGTGCCAGGTGCATATGTGTCTTTGATGAAAGCTCTTATACTTTTGGAATGGCCTTTCTTTGAGTTCTAGGCCTTTGCCATTTGGGCTTATATTCCATAAGTCTATCTTTGATAGTTCACATTATTCAATCGGCTTGGCTTGGATATTTTCTACCATTCCCATCATATGTATTTCTCTTATAGATTTTACGGGGTTTTGGTAGCTCGCTTCTTCTTTCTGAGTATTTTTGTTTGGAGTTTCTTTGAGGAACTCATTTGAATCTCTTCTCAGTTGTCCTTTCAAATGCGCACTCAATGGTTGTTTTCCTTTTCCTTTATAACCAAGGCCGGTTTGCTTGTTCTTGTGTTTTGGAGTGAATGTGCGTGCATCATTTAGAGTTTTGGATTTTTGACTCTTCATGACTTGAAGATCCTTTTTCCAAAATTACTTTTGAGGTTTGACATGGCGAGGAATTAAATCTAAGCTGTCTTGTCTCCACATTCTCTTTGACTCATAATAAGATCATCCAATGATTTAGATGCCTTAGTGAATGAGGCAATAACATTTTTGAGGTCATTCTCCCTCTTCTTCTCTATAGCGGCAATTTTCGCTATTAATTTAGCATTTTCGGCCTTTAAACTTTCATTCTCATCGGCTATTTGACTTAGAGTACTCGGCTCCTTAGTCGACTTTGAGTTTTGACTCTTGAGTAGGCTGTTTTCCTCATTTAATAGAGTGTGTGAGGATTTAATGTGTTCAAAATCTTTCATCATTTTTCCTAATGAATCATAAAGATCGAGTGGGTGATGAGGTGTGTGTGTCACGATCACTATCACTAGAGTCCGAGTTTGATGAGTTAGAGTGTACCTCATCTTCTTGGTCGGGTTGATCTTGTTCCTTGGCCATCAAGCGGATCGGGGCTTCTTTGAGTCACTTGAGTAGTCGGCTTCTTGCTCTCTGAATCGGTGTCTCTCTTGACTTGCATTTGTTTTTTGATCTCTGCCCGACCATCATTGCCTTTTTTCTTTTCTGTCTTCTTTCTCTCGAAGACCTTCCTTTCTTCTTCATTCTGTATTTGTTAACTACGAGGATATGAGCGATCAATAATGGCATAGTGACCTGGTTGTCTGAGTTCAACATAGATATTCAGCCTTTTGATCGGCTCTCTCCATTCTTGGATTGTCACCCTTTGATACTCAACTTTTTGATGATCTGTTCTCTTGGTTGGCCTATCTTCCCTTGATTTTGGAGGAGCCGAGTGTCTTCTGGAAGATTCACCCTTTCCTCTCTTGTAGTTCTTATTGAAGAACTTGTTGAACTTCTTAACCATCGGGGCTATTTCTTCCGGATCAATGACTTCTTTGACCTCGGCTCTCTTCCCATCTTTAACAATTAGAGCGAGTTGTTTTGGGTACAGTTTGTCTCTTCCTGGTCTTTTCTTCTCGGCTCAAACTCGTAGGCTTTGAGGTCCGAGAATAATTCATGGTTGGATGTCTTTGATAGGTCCATGGAATGTCTCGGTGCCATGACCTTCATTTCCCATTCATTTGGAAGACTTTTTAGGATCTTCATACACATTTCCTTTGTGTATATTCCTTTCCAAGTGCGAGACATAACTCATTTGTGATTTACGTGAGAACCGAGCATCCGGTTGATCCAGGTTCTCTCCCGAGATCATTTTGAAGTTCTCAAATTTCTCGTCGACCACCGATAATTTGTTTTCTTTGATTTGCTCACGAGCCTTCACAAATCAATGTTAGCTTGTCCTGATTTCTTTAGCCGTTTTGCAAGATTTGACTTTATTGAACATGGCTTTGTCAAGGTTTTGTAAAGGATGTCCTTGGCTACATTGTCCAGGTTGTATCTTTTTTGTCATCATTTGTCCACTCGGTTCTTGGTTTTTCAACCGATCGAGTGCGGGAGCAACATCCTCTTCTCCTTTTGCGACTCTTCTTACAAAATTGTGTTCACCTTTAAGATTTGCAGTGGCCCATCTTCTATTACTATCCACATCTCATCATGTAATCTTTGATAGATGAGCCTGCATCTGAATTTTCCAATCATCAAATTCTTCAATTGTGAACATAGGGATGCGTGTCAAATTTGCTTCCATGATAATAACTTTTAATGATAAAAAGAGTTTTGAGAGTTTAAGTACTAAAGCGAGACTTTGAAAAGTTTGGAGATCTAGTTCAAGTAACCGGTGCGGAGGGTTCAATGAACCAACCGCTCACGATACCACTTGTAGGTCCCAAGGGGTGTAAGTGTAAGGTTTAGAAGGGGGTTGAATAAACCTTACCAAATTTTCGATTTAGTCCTTTTAAATATCGAGTTGATACTACACAGTTTGTGTCCTTGATGGACGATCAATTTAGCCACTCAAGTAGAGTTAATCTCTCAACAGACTGTCGAGCTGTTGATGGAATAACTCATTTGTTGGCTCTAAATTAACTCAACTGTGGTTTTTTTTTGGAAGACTTAACACCCTTAAATTTGATTAAGCAAGAGTTTAGTGCTTGGTTTAGTACTTATAAATTATCAAGTGGATAGCAAATTTATCACAGATATAAGCGATTAAAAATGCGGGAATTAAAGTCTTTGAAATGTAAATGACACAATGAAATTTTTATAGAGGTTCGAAGATGGGGTAATTCTTCTACTCCTCTCTCTTCTCCAACTCCTGGAGGAATCCACTAGGTAATGATCAAGTATACAAAGTGGTAACAGTCGGATACAAGTCTTGATCACACGGTGACTTGATCCTTTGGGACTCGGTCGAGACGCCTTGATCACTCGGTGGCTTCTCGTGACGACTAAGCTTCTTCACGGGCAGGCGTTGCCTTGCTACTACTGACTCACTTGCTCAAGCTCTTTGGATTTGATCACGAAGCCCTCCAAAAGCTTAAGACTTGGTTCGACCTTGAACCTTCCTACAATCCTTCGTGGAATGTAGACCCCTTGATTTTTCAGTGTTTTCCTCTTCAACTGATTGAAGTTATCTTTCCTTCACGGGTGAGTGTTGGATTGATGTTCTTCGTAGTGTAGGCTTGAGGATTGAGAATGTTTTGATTTTCTAATAATTGCTTGAACGTTGTTTTGTTGGTCTGTAACTTGTGTTGTGTCACACTCTTGTCACTCCTTCTCAAACAAACTCCTCGGCCTTTTATAGTGATCTTTCAAAAATTTGCCCGTTGAAGAGATAGGCTTATTTTTGAAAGTCACTTGCGTCGTTGGCTTGTCTTGTTGCGATCCTTGGAATTGCCATTTCCTCATATGAATTGTTCTTTCACCTTTTCGAGTTCGACACGGTGTAGTGCTTCCCATTGGTTCATTCCTTTTGCACGCTTCGGGACCGAGCACTCGAGAAAGGTGGTATGGAGATATTACTTGTTTAAGTAAATCTCTTATTCTGTGCAACGGATCTTTTATAGTTATCTCGACTTGATCGCATTTCCTTGCTTTCCCAGGTGACTTGGAGTCCTTCCAATCATTGGATGACTCTCTTGTCACTTCAACTTGAGACTTGGCTTTTCTCGAGTTGACTTGATCGATACTCCACTCAGTATCTCACCGCTTCTTCAAGATAGAGTTCCGTCTACTCTTCTTTGCCATACTCATTTTGTCTCGCGCGTGAGTCTTCCTTCTAGTCTTCAGTTGTCTTCTTGCATGTTAGGGCGTAGGTGACTTAACTCGGCTTGGCCAGCTCTATTTATTACAATGCATTTTACAACAAAAATTGGGGTGCCAACTTTCTATTCTAAGTTTTGCATGGCATTCATCAAAATCTAAACAATAAATTTCCTAACAGGATTGATGTTTTAGACCGGAAAATATGTTTCGTTTTTAAAATCGACTTCCTAAAATTGTTTTGGTTTGTAATCATCAAAAAGGGGAAGTTTGTTAGATAAATGTTTTTATCAAGATTTTGATGATTTTGTTTAAATGAGTTTTTATACCAAATCAATGTTCATAAAAGTTGTCCAAATACTCCCGATTGATTTAAAATGTTTTTACTAATTTTTTGGAGTATTTCTTGAAATTTATTTTTGACAAACTCGGACAACACATTTTGAGGTCAACAGGTTTTCTATAGGGCATCCCAGGTACTGAATGTCGAATCTTGAAACGAGAAACAAAACGGGGAGGGATTTTGGGCCTGGTCGATAGGTGAAATTTTGCCAAATTACAAACTCTTTCTCTATATTGAATTTTGAGAGGCAACCGGTCCGGGTAGGGCCGACCGGTCGGACCCCTTCGTGACCGGCCGCACCCCTCCCCGCACTGCACTGGATCGCACTAATTCTTTCCAACGTTCAAAATTTTCTATAGGGCAATGGTCGCCTGTGCAATTTTTTGAAATATTTGTGTCGTTGGACTCATTATCGCAAGATTTACTTTTTAATTTTGTACATTATTTCTACATCTTGTGATCTTCTTTTTGTAGACAAAAGTGAAGATGGAGGAGCCTATGTTGGAGATCCGATCTTGAAGACTCTCCTATAAATAGAGAAAGATTTGAAGCAAACTACACAACAACACAAGCAAACAATACAACAAGAAAATCAAGCAAATTTCTTGTTGTAATAGCCTAAGTTCTTGACTTGCACAATCTTGAGGTCTAGGCTTTTTGTTCTTGATTACACTTGCACTCAAAGTTTGTATACTTCATTTATTGAGTTGTAATCTTGAATTTTTCTATCATCTAAAACCAGGGCCGGCCACGAGGGTAGTCGTCGAGAGGCGCCGCCAGGCCCCCAATTTTGAGGGCCCAGTTTTACATAGACCTTTATATATGTATACATGTTTTATTAAAAATATATTACATGTTTTATTAAAAAATATATATATAAGGGCCCCCAAAAATTAAAAAGTATCAAATGGCAAAAATTTAAAAAAACCAAATGATCATTTTCTTTAAAATTGTACTAAATAATTAATCTAACTTCTAATTCAAAATAAAATAAAAATATTTTTCTTTCATATATTTAAAAATATTTTATGGTTATGATGTGTTCTCGTTCTACTTAAAAACAAAGTGGTTTGTTTTAATTAAAAAAGATACGAAAATCTTTTTGTGATATGGGAAATTCTTATCTTAAAGTGTGTCATTTTTTGGAGTTGTGCAACGTATGTATACTTTATTTGCTAGTTCTACGGAAAGATAAAAGGTTTTATAAGATCATGTTTATCACTTGACTTTAAACCCATTGTCAACAACAAGATGGGAAAGTGTTGGATTATTTTCTAAATACTTCTATTGCTTATAGAGTTTTGTTAACTATACCGATTCCATACCATCAAAGATAGAGAAGTTTTTCAAAACTAAAATTGATAAAATTATACTTGCGTTCAACTATGTCTCAAGAAAGATTAAATGGGTTAACAATTTTATGTATTAAAAATAAGGTATTGGAAAATCTTGATTTCGATGATAATATTGATAATTTTGTTTCTCAGAATGCTAGAAGATCAAAAAAATTCAATGATTATTTTATATTTTTTTGTCTTTATAGGTGTTGCACTTGTTGAATATTCTAGATGTCGAAAAAGATGTTGACTGTGGAATTTGAACTTTTTTATTGTATTTTTATATAGAGCCATCTATTTTTCTTATCGCCAAGGGCCCCCGAAAAGTCAGGGTCGGCCTTGTCCAAAACAAAATATTCTTGTTAGTGTTCTTGTAGTAAGAACACACTTGGGTGATCTTAGGTGTTGAAGAGTGTGGTACTCTTCATAGGTGTTGAAGGAAGATTGTGGTAATCTCTTTGAAGTTGTTGTAAGAAGATTGTGGTAATCTTCAAAGGTGGTGTTATATTAATTGTGGTAATTAATAAAATCTTTTTTTCTTTTCGAAATCCATCCCGAAGATACTGGGGTGGTAGAGGATTAGGCCCTAGGTGGGTTGAACCTCTTTAAATCGACGAGTGTTTTTTATTTTCCGCACTTACATTCATGTCATTTATTTGTTCATTCGAAAAAGAGGGCGATTTGCGAAAAATTGGCATAATCTATTCACCCCCCCTCTAGATTATCGTAGCCACTTGGACTAACACCCGAACCCGGTCGGGTTTTGAAAACCATTACCCATTACCCGCTCCGCGACCCAATTGGCCGGGACGGGTTTAATGCGGGTCGGGTTTCAGCCCAATTGCCATCCCTAGTCAGGCGGGCTTCCACACACCACTCCCAAAAAAAATTATTTTACTACCTATATATATGTGTATTTATATGTAGTATTTTAATATTTTTGGCCTCCTAACTCAAATTGTTGATTAATAAAATTAGTTGTGAACCACACAAGCCAATGACTATTATTGTAAAATTTGAATTATTAATAAACTATTGTGTGAGTCTTGATATAAATCATAATATTTAAAATTGTGGAGTATACATCTTGATTAGGATCTACTGATGTATTTTGAAATATTTAACTATGAATATTGATGTAATTTTTTGATGCAAATATATTATTTATTAATTTTATTGTCATATATGTAAATGTTTGATAATTCGTTCTTTAACTATTACCGCTAGTGGCTAATTCGATGCTAACTGAAGGGTAGTGCCCGAATCCATTCACTAATTGACACGTGTCATGTCTTATTATTATTTTTTTAAAGTAAAAAATAATCCCAGCAACCTCTTAAGAACCCAACCATGGTTTATCCGAATTTTCTTGCAAAATAAATTCCCGCCCGTCTATGCCGCCCATCAAATTTCATAATAAGAAATTTTCAAATATTCCGAATTTAAATGCTACAAAAAAATCTTCATTCATATTCATCCAGAAGGACCAAAAATATGACCCAAAAAAAACTGTGAAGAAAAGGTGAGGCTGCGATTGGATGTGAGCGAAAATCCATTTTTGTTCCGCTGGAGAATTTTTTTTGACCAAACACGTCGATTGTTTATGAAAATTTTCTTTAAAATATATTATTCTCTCACTTTCACTTTTTCTCACTTTTTCTTTCACCAATCAAATCTACACATTTTTTCACAAAAACTAATCATTAGTACACATTATCCCACAAATTTTACTATTCATTTACTTCAGACATTTCTAACTATCAATCACATCCAATCATTATTTTCTATTTTCACATCAAATCAACTTTCATCATTACTTTTTCATCTTACATTCAATCGCACTCTCAAAATTCATCTTTTTCTCCCAAATTTTTTTCACTACTATTCTCTAAAGAAAATAAAAATTTTCAAAATGAAAGTATATCCAATCGCACTGAGTGTTTCTCTGGTTCTCTTGAGGCGGTGATTCTGCAATACGCCTCTCCAGTGCTCCGTTACGTGATTGAGCTCTACCTGCAGAAACGTCATAAGAAAAATCGAGTTTGCTGGAGCACAAGATCGAGCTGGACCGCTAGCATGAAAGGACGATTGTAAATTTGGGGTTTTTTTTTTGCGAAAGAGGAAAAGGGTTTAGATAAAAATGAGAAAAAGTATTCATATTCTGTGGTGTCTTCGTTCAGGTTGTCGGAGCATCGTATATGATAATATCTGATTTTTTTAATTTTTGAATTGAGTTATTTTTCTCCTTATGAAATTCAGTGTTACATTTTTTTTTTATGATAAATGTTAGCTTTGTCCTATCTCCAAATTCTTTGGTTGTTGTATTACACTGAATGCATCAAGACAAGATGTTTGAAACATTTTTCCTTCAATTTATTCTAATTCAATTAAAAAGTGGATGTGCTTTAACTTTCATAGGTAGAGGTTGAGCATGAACGATTTATCATGGAATGAACTTTTTCATTTCAACAACAAATACACACAATTTGCGGTATCAGGTCTTTTGGAGGGATATCTCTGAATCATTGAAAGCTGAACTTTAAATTCAGTTGGATATGGCAAAATGTGAAACTTCATGAAAATATACTTCAATCGAAATAATGATTACTGAACAAAAATGAGAGTTAGGTACTCAAAATTCAACCTGGAAGAAGCAAAACTTAAACAGTCAAAGAAAATAAAGATGATAATCATGTTTAAACTTTAAACAGCCAAAGAAGATGGAAATGATTCTCATAAAAAAAAAACTGCAAAATATTCCAAAGAATCGAAACTACGTTACAAGTTTAAGGTGATAAATGAAGCAGATACAATATTGCAAAAGAGCTCCATGATAGACAAGAGACACAACATGAATCAAATAAGAAAAAAATTCATTTTATTTTAGAGTTGCAGATATACACAACCGATGGAGAAAAAGAAAAAGATATATAAAACTAAATCTTGTCTTAGATACAGGAAAAAGAATAATACACATCATTTTCACACTACTGAACAAACATTATATCTCTTGCAAATGACCTATTCTGGAGAATAATTTGAAAGCAGAATTCCTCTACAATCAAAATGGGACAGAAGTCAGTTTTAATCCTTTTTCGGTTCTCGCTCTCTGTTTTTCTTCTTTCTGAACTGGCCATTTTATTCTTATTCCTTTTCTGCTATCTTTGCTCCATCACTGGAGTGGTGCTCTAGCATTCTCGAAAGTGGTAACGAAATCTTCCCCTTTCGTTCCTCTGTTCCTCTTTGCATTTTTTTTTTTTTTTTTTTTTTTTTTGGGTTTTTCTGTTGGTTGGTTCAGCTACAAGATGTAAGCCAGCACTGGCAATGGCATACATGATACATACCAGAGAATACACATATTTACATATTTCATTTTTCTTGTTTTGTAGATTAATATGAATGAAACGAAGAGAATTTTTAGTTTATATTTGAGGGTTGAAATTCAAAATTTGAAACTTAAAATCTGAAAATTTCTGATTATGAAATTTGATGGGCGGCATAGACGGGCGGGAATTTATTTTGCAAGAAAATTCGGATAAACCATGGTTGGGTTCTTAAGAGGTTGCTGGGATTATTTTTTATTTTAAAAAAATAATAATAAGACATGACACGTGTCAATTAGTGAATGGATTCGGGCACTACCCTTCGGTTAGCATCGAATTAGCCTACGCTAGTATATATATTTCTACCACAATCCTGTAATATTAGCTAGTACTACTCGTATTCATTTTAAACTGGATTAAAATATTAACCTTTTGATCCTCGGAAGTTTATATTTTTTTTCTCCCTCCCAAGTTTTAATTATTTTCCTCATTCGGTCCAAGACTCAAAACCTCAGCAAAACCCACATTTTGCCTTATCAATTTGGTGAGGTTAACGGCATCGATGCCTTCTCCGGTGACCACCAGCTGATTTTTCTCCTCCCCTTGGATGGCCACCGATACCACCCCTACAAGTTATCATCACACATTCCATAAGTCTTCTATTAACAACTTATTAATTAGACATTTACTAAAAAAATAAAATTAAAAATAATAAATAAAATTGCTAATTAAGGCAAAGAGGTGCATACTATTTTTATCACAACCATTATTAATTCTTATAATATGACTAACGTGTTCTTACTTTAGTTTTTTTCGTGATAATTTGAAATTATTATACATATTTAAGCGATTTAATTAAACAAACTATTTAAGACTGACAAAATGAAAAGAGTGCATGACCCTCCCATGCCTAATTCCATTTCAAACCCATTATAGCTAGCTAGTACAAAAACACACTATTCTAAAAGTCATCGCTTAGCTTTATTAGTCCCCACCTAAGTCTTTAGTCTCTTCTCCACCTACATTATTTTTTCAATTAAGCTCTCCGCCATCCCGCCTGGCTCCGCCTAGACAAGATCTTTATCTTGCCCGTCTGCCCGACTAGCGCGCCATAAACATGCACTAAGTTAAATCTTGAAGTGTGAGAATCGTTGAAGAATTGAGTTGATTAAAAAATGTCTGTCACGTTTGGGCCTTATATTTGGGTGAGGAAAAAAAGTATAAAACAAAAACAAATAGAGTACATAAAAATAAAGTATAAATTATTACCATTTCAAGTTAGCTAAATTATAAAAGTTAGGACGTAATTTTACCTGGGGAAGCTACTGCAATCTTCATGGCCTTTATTCTTATCTTGGCAGTAGATATGCTTCTTTTATTCTTCCATATTATCTCATAAGGCATCATTAGCTTCAACACATAAATCACAATCCTTATAGCCTTGGGCAGGCACCTCTTCCCATCCATCCAAACCTTAATAACAATCTTTTGCTACATAATGCAATTACTACAAGTCAACAAATTAATATTTCTCAAAGAAATTTAATAGAAAGTGCAAAAAGATTTATCACTATACCTTCATCTTTTTTTGTGAAGTTTGCTATGTACTAGAGTAAGCGACTTTTTATTATTGAGGCAACTTAATTAATAGTTATAGATGGATGGCTTATGGTTAATTTGTGTTTACCCTTTTGGTAGTTAGAACATTAAAGGAGTCTTGTTTCACTTGTTTGAATATTAGCCTCGGAGTAGTGTGGTTTATTTTTGGCCGAGTCTTTGTCCTAACACGGTTTCCACAAAAGCCATGGTATAGGGAAAGCAACAAGTGAAGTTTCTGAATTCTGCTATTGCAACAATAAAATTATTAATTAAAAATTAAGGTAGATTGACTTGAGTGTCAAGGTATATATGACTAAACCAAGTCGTTTCAAACCAAGGCGAAAACCTTTCGTTTTCTGGACAAAGATTGAAGGATACATTAGAGTTTGGATCCAAGATTTTGAAAATGGGGTACGATATATATTTAAAAAAAAACATACACATAAATATTACTTAATATTTAAGGTTACGTTGTACAATCCAAAATATGCAAATAAACATAAATTAAACTTCTAACTATTTACTTCTTAAAACTGTAAAAAAAATAAAAAAAAATAAAAGAGAATAGTAGAATCCAATTTAATTAATCCAAGATTCAGCATTAAAGAAAATCGTAGAAAAATTTATAATTGACATCCCATAATTTGAATAAAAAATAAAAAAATCAGGAGAACTTTTACGTAAAGAATGTAGAAAAGAATAAAGATTATCAAAGTTTAAGAAAAAAATGTCCATACGGGTTGTATTGCTCAAGAGTTTTCTGGCAAGTCAAAATTGCTAATATGCATATGCGAAAAGAAAGTTGGGCCAAAATCTATAAAATGAGTGTGGTCAAACAAAGTCGGACATTTATAAGAAAACAATCAAATTCCAAACGAAATAATTTCAATGAGAATAAAAAGCATTTGGAATTTTCAAAATTCCGATGGAAATTCCAATCTTAAAGATACCATTTGGAAAATTAAATGAAGAAAGTCAACAATAACCAAAATCATTTAGATTGTTGGAATATTTTTTCCATTGAAATTTTTATTGGAATTTTGTCATTCCAACTACCATTATACCAATGGTGTTTTTCATTGCAATTTCATTGGAATCGATAATTTGATGGAAATTGGTCAAACGCCAACGGACTTTTTTCGTTGGAATTCCCTTGTTTTCTTGTAGTGGGACATTAAAAGAGTCCACGTTGAGAAATATTATTTTTACATTTAAATGATTAATGTATTTTTATGTAAAAAGAGGGTACAAATTTATTAATATTTTACTAAATATCTTTTTTTTTCCTGGATTTTTCTGCCTCCGCCACTAATTAGAGTCTTGTTTTGTAGCCTTTGGTCCCCCAATCGTAATTGCCTCTTTGATCCGTTACTACTCATGTAATTGCAACCCTTAACTTATTATTATCACATTCTCACATAAGGATAATTCCGGGCCTTTATGACTAGTCACCAACCATTTTTTTCTTTTTTTTTTTCGGACCAGAAAAAACGACTTCACGTTTTTAAACTTAAAAGAATGACTATACACAAAGATGACCTCTTATATATGACCTCACTTTGTCCCAAAATGAACACATATTCTCTTACTGCATTTGATTAATAAACTTAAGTATTTTTTTTCTATATATAACCATAAAGACGTTAAAAAAGTTATTATATCGTATGTAGAGTGTAGACTATTAAGAAACATGGCATCTAGTATCGCAAATTAATTAATTTATTTACCGTGTTTTTGTATTTATAATATTAGAAAATTTGAGGGATGTAACTGTACGACGTACGATAAATTTTTGCTATTTATTATTTAGAATAGTGAGAGATGTAATTTCCCATCAGTTCAACTAATGGTTAGTGTAAAAATATAAGACGAAATGACACAATATCTTTTTTTTTACTAATTATCCCCAACTCTAATGACACTTAGGTTGCGATTGGATGTGGCGAGAATCCATTTTCATTCCCTTTGGAGAATTTTTTTTTTACCAAACATGCGATTGTTTATGAAAATTTTAGGAAAATATCTATTCTCTCCCTTTCACTTTTTTCTCACTTTTTCTTTCACCAATCACATCTATACATTTTTTCACAAAAACTAATCATTATTACACATTATCCCACAAATTTCGCTTATTCATTCACTCACATATTTTTAACTATCAATCACATACAATCATTATTTTACTATTTTCACATCAAATCAACTTTCATCATTACTTTTTCATCTCACATCCAATCACACTCTCAAAATTCATTTTTTTCTCCCAAAATTTTTTTCCCTACTATTCTCTAGCGAAATGAAAATTTTCAAAATGAAAGTATATCCAATCGCACCCTTAGCTCCTACAATTGTGGCTTCATTTCACCAGTAGAAGGTATTCATATTGGCGACGACTAAATTTAATTAAGCAAAAGTATCATTTCCACATGATTTAGGAAAGTAAATCGGATGTCACTGACCTAGGGACCCACGAAGCGAGGTAAAGTGTTGTCCACGAGGTGACTGTCTCGGGATCCCAAAAAGCGAGGTGAGGTACTTTGTTCGAGGGTACACGATCTGAGACGCACGTTAGGCTAGCCAGGATGGCTCCCGGCTAAGGCCCTCCGATGCCTAAGTCGAGAATCGGATAGTTGAGGTACTTAGAAAGCTAAAGAGCGAGGTAATTTAAATAATGACAAGTTACCTTTTACCTTGATTTTCGTGCCATATTTATAATCGCATTCACCGAGTAATGCGGATCACCGTACATGTGGCGCCCGATCGACGGTGTGTGGCTCGCGGGACGACCCGACCGGTCATCCGGTCGGGTCGGGATCCATATAAAAAGCCGCCGATCCTGGGGGCATTTTGGTAATTTCGCGGCGAGGTCAAAATGGTCAACTCGAGCTAGGCGAGGCTATCTTTGTTAATTTCCACATCATTTACTCCCGATTCTTTAGTAATTTATTCTTTGAAGTGACTTGACGCAGTCCTCGAATTGAAGCAACACGGAGCTCAAGCTTTATGAATTGAAAAAGACCCTTCCATCTCGGTAGTTGAATTTGAATAGCCTTTTGATCGAAACCGTTGATTTTCCGTCCTTCTCTCTCTATATATAAGATGGTCTTTTAAAACCCTCACTTTTCACATTTTTTTACCGGATCACCTCTTTTGCTCGGCTCGTCCACGACCAGGATTTTGACTTCGTGCTCATCCACTTCACTTGACTTAGAGGTAGGTTCTCTTTCTCTCTCTACTTTAAATTTTCTTATTCTTTTATGGCGACCCCTCCTCCATCTACACGGCCTCACAGTTCGCGGTCGAACTCGGTTCGTCTCGAACTCGGGTTCGTCGACTCAACTCGTCTTCGAGCTCTTCTACTTCTACTAGCGGGCGACCCATATTCCCCTTCTCAAGATAGGGTATCCCACGAGGCCACCCCATCGGACGACTGGAACACGTCGCCCTGCGGGCTTTACTTAGGTCCCGAGTCTCCGTTCACGATATAGACACCATTAGGAAAAACTTCTTCATCCCCGTTTCATACCAAATCATAATTCCTACTACTAGTGATAAGATAGACAAGCCTCCACCTCTTTGCTTAGCCTTTCACCTCGCTAGCTTCGGGCGGGTCTTAGATTCCCATTGACTCGCCCAGTTCGACATTTTAAGAGGGCTCGATGTTTGCCGCTCGGCTCGTCCCAAATTCCTATCGTCACATCGTAGGTTTTATCATTTTAATAAAACATTTCGGCGAGGCCACCACTACTAACTCCGGATTCTTTTACATCTCGCCTCGCACTAACCGAAAATTTTTGCATCGGGTTCCTTCCTCGGTGTGGCCTTGGAAAGATAGGTTCGTATTCAATCGAGCCCCTATTGAAAATCCTTGGGACCTACCGGATTGAAGCCGAGCGGCTCGCCCCGAGGCCGCTCTCACATTTCTTGGGATGCCAACTTCATTTCTAGGTTGACCCTGAATTGGTATGAGGCTTGCGACCTCATTACAGAAGACGTTCTATCCTCGTCGGCCTTAGCCCCGCTCTCGCCATGAAACTCTAACACTTGGTAATCTATTTCTCTTTATTTTTTCCGGTTCGCTTATCATGCTTATATTGATGTCTTTTGTTTACTTGTGTAGATATGGCGTCGATCTGCCCGTCTTGTGACAAGGCCTCGCCAACAACAAAGAGGCCCTCTTGGCTCAAGCGAGCTCGCAAGATCTTTGCTCGTCGGATTTACCGCTAGGTGTGGCCATAGCCGGCCCCGTTGTGACCATAGTGTCGACCCAACTCCGAGGTACCTGAAGAAAGCGGCAAGGCCTCGGGTAGTAAGTCGAAGGAAGAGAAAAGGAAAGTTGTGGCGAAGACTACGCCCTTGAAAAAAAGCCCAAGACTCAAGTGCCAAGAGCTCGCTTTGACTCAATGGATGTCTCCGCCCCAGGATGCGGGCTCACGACGCAAGCGAGCCCACCGATGCGAACCTTCCATCAGTGTGGGCCAGGATGATGATGTGGTTGAATCGAAGTGAGTCTCATCTTCGAGGCCCAACGACTTGCGGCTCGCGAGAAGGCTCGGAGCTTATGCCCGAGCTCGCGAGCTCTCCATGCCTGACTTTGTTCCCAGCTGGAATATCGGCTCGCGGAGCTCGGTCCTCGAAACGAACCAGGGAGGACTCTTTGAATTGTACAACTACACTACCCTTCCGCCGATCGTTCGCCTTGATGACCACCGAATTTACTTGCATCGAATAGCTTGCGGCCCGTGGTATCATGTCGGTATGTGGCTTCTTTTAAATTGTGCAACACTTTTGCCGGTTTTTATACTTCGCCATTTGCTCTTTACTTCGCTTTTTCATTTGTAGCTCTGCCTTGTTACATCAAATGGCACTTCGTGGTCCCGATTGGAGGCATCGAAGCGAAGTGTACGTCAATCAACTAAGCGAGGTCCACGCGAAGCTCAAAGCGCCAAGCGGATAAGGCAAAAGCCATCGAGGAGGCTCGAGCCGAACTTCTCGAGAAGTAGCCGATCCGAAAACCAGCTCTCCTCGTCCCAAAGCGGCTGAAAACTCGTGAGGGGCTCCATGCCAATGAGGTGGCGATTCCTTTGAGAGAGCTCGGAAACAAGGTCTCGAGGAATACCTCTCTCTCGAAGAGCATAAGGCCGCTAGCCTCGTCTCGCCTCTTTGGAGTCCAATCTTTTCTTGATCCTCCTCGGGAGGAAGCTCGTAGCCAAACGAGCCGTGGTGTACCTTTTTCGGCGGCCGAGCGATGTCGTGAGCGGGGAATTAAAAAAGGAGCCTTCAAGGCCGATTTCTACCTCGAGAAGCTTGACCCCTTCGAGAAGGACGAGTGAAGGAAGACATCGCTAAAGGCAAAGCGAGGTTGGCGCTCGCGTGATGTAGAAATCATCGGCGAGGTGGAGGAGGTTGATGAGTTCACCGAGCTCGTGAAACCTCTTTTAGCATCGTAGGGATCATTCATGTAAATTATTAACGAAGTATTGAACTTGATGTATTTTCATTGACAATCTCATCGCCTCTTAATGTACTTTTGAGTTTACTTCGCTTTTGGTGTATTGTTTTTACCTTACCTCGTTTGTGTGTCATTTCGATGTATCGCACTTCGTTTTTATATGTTGCATGCTCTTTACCTCGCTTCACCCTTTTTTTAATCATCCCGGGTCCCAGGCTTCTTCGCGAGGCCAAGCCCGTGGCGAGGCTAGGTCCTGCGCGAGCTAGGTCCTTGCTTAGGACCATTGCAAACTTTGCCCGCCTAAAAGGATGCTTATGGCTAGATCCCTCGTGGGGTCGTCTTGGGCCTATTAGCCTTTTAGGGGGCTTATCTTGCGAGCCACAGGTCCCTTTGTTGGGACCATCGTGGGCTTTGACGGCTAAAGGGAGCTTATGGCCTAGACCGCCCGTGGGATCGTCTTGGGCTGCTAGCCTTTTAGGGGGCTTAACTTGCGAGCCTAGGTCCCTTTGTTGGGACCATTGTGGGCTTTACCGGCTAAAAGGGAGCTTATGGCCTAGACCGCCCGTGGGATCGTCTTGGGCTGCTAGCCTTTTAGGGGGCTTATCTTGAGTGGTTAAACTACGACCTGAAATACTAAGCATGATTTGTGCAAAAAGGTAAACATTGCAAGTGAAATTCCGTCTTCTTTCATTGATGAGAGTTTTTAACATAAGCCTTCAATGCTTCCAAAATTAAGCTAAACACATGAAATAGATTTTTAAGTATAGAACCTCCTTAGGTTATGAATGTTCCAAGGCTCAAGGAGCTCCTTTCCTTGCATGTTTTCTAGTACGTATGTTCCTCTTCATCACTTCAATTACCTTAAAAGGTCCTTCCAATTTGCCTCCGACTTCCCAAATGTTTGGAAACTTCCACTTTTTTGAGCACTAGATCCCCTACTTGAAAGCTTCGCTCTGAACCCTTTTGTTGTATGGATTTTTCATCCTTCCCTTACCGCTTGGATCCGAATAAACGCTTTATCCCGCTTTTCTTCAATGAGCTCGAGTTCGAGTTCTCTAGCTTCACTATTGCTCTTGAGCTAAATCGAAGCGACCGAGCGAAGTTTCTCCAATTTTCAAGCACGATCGCTTCCGAGCCGTACACTGGCGAAGGCGTCTCTCCCGTCGAAGTCCGTAGGGTCGTTCGATATGCCCAAAGGACTCGATAACTCATCCACCCAATACGACTTCGCCTCTAGCACTTGTTTTTAGGTGTTGTAGAATAATTCTATTTGCGACCTCGGTCTGTCCATTTGCTTGAGGGTTTCCCACATTTGTAAAATTTTGCTTGACTTTATATTCTTCACACAACTCCCTAACCTTCTTTCCTTGAAATTGAGTGTCATTATCGATATTAAGATTTAAGGCGCCCATACCTACATGCGATATTTTTTCCACAAAAATTCATGACTTGTTTTAGTTATCTTGCCATTTTGCTCGGCCTCAATCCACTTAGAAAAGTACTCCTTTGCCACAATGATAAATTTCTTACGAGCTCTAGCCTTTGGGAATGGACCCAAGATATCGATTCCCCATTGATCAAAAGGACAAGCAATGGGGATCATTTCCAAGCTGGGTCATTTGGTTGGTGAGTTAGGTTCGCGAATGGGCCCGACACTTCGCACAATTTTTAACAAACTCCATTGTATCATTTGCTAAAGTCGGTCAAAAGTAATCTTGTCGGATCACCTTACGGGCGAGTGCCTTACCTCCGAGTGGTTACCAAAGTAGCCCTCATGAATCTCCCCTCATTACATACATCGCCCTCTTGGTCCGAGGCACTTTAGTAATGGTCCTCCTACCGATCTTTTATACATCTCATTGTCTATCATTAGGGACCAGGACGCTCTAACTTGGACCCCTTCTAGCTTTTATCGGGTCCAACGGTAAAGCTCCATTTTCTAGGAAATTTTTCAAGTCTTCCATCCAATCGATTGGAGTGTCAATTGCACAAACCGATTGCCTCGCTTGATCTTGCTTTCGATGGGACCTTCCTCCACTAACGAGTCCATTGCGTCGCCACCAACACGATCACCTTCCTCGAGCTATTGCCACTTTGCACTCATGGCGAAGCTAGAGCATCGGCTCGCTCATTTTCATTTCTTGGGATCTGCTTTGTAGGTGAAAAAATTCGAACTTTTCCATCAACCGCTTCGACTTTCTCCAAATAGTTAGCCATAGATCGATCCTTAGCTTGAAACGAACCTTCAACTTGCATTGCAACCAAGCAATCGAGTCGAGTGTAAGCTATCAACTTCTTCACATTACATACTGCGCCATTTTTAATCTTGCCAACAGAGCTTCGTATTCGGCCTCGTTGTTTGTCACTTCGAATTCGAGGCAAAGTGCCACCTCCACCTCGAAAGAGGTGAAGCCTGCAGCAAGATCCTGGCTCGCCTCCGGTGGCCACCGCCGACCCATCCACATGCGGTAGCCATGTCACTTCCTCTTTTTGAACTTCAATTTTCGATCCACTTGCCGTTTACGAAATCGGCCCGAGACTTGAGCCTTCTTTGCCGTCTTACTTTGATATTTAATATCAAATTCCCCCAATTCCACGGACCATTTCACTAAGCGGCCTGTGACTCCGGTTTTCTAACACTTGTCTCAGTGGTTGATTTGTGAGGACAATAATCGATGAGATTGGAAGTAAGGTCGTAACTTCTGGTGATACTACCAAGGCGAGCTAGCTTTTTGGTCTCTAGATACCTCTCTTGGCTCCTGTAACAACTTGCTCACGTAGTAAATCGGGCGATGAACTCCCACCGTCTCGCACCAACACCGAGCTCACGGCTCGCTTGAAACGGCTAAGTATAAGAATAGAGCCTCTCCTTTTTAGGTTTGGACGAGTAAAGGTGGAGACATAAGATATCCTTTCAAATCTTCAAACGCCTTCTCACATTCCTCCGTCCATTGAAAATTCTTCATGTTCCTCAAAGTGTTGAAAAAAGGAAGGTTGCGGTCGGTGACCTCGAAATGAAACTGTTTTGAGGCAATTTTTCCGTAAGTTTGTTGTACTTCATTGACCGTTCTAGGTGAACTCATTTCCATTATAGCTTTTATCTTCTCCGAGTTCGCCGATCCCCTCTCATGCACCATGAAGCCCAAAATTTTCCACCTCGCACTCCAAAGGTGCACTTCACGGATTGGTTTCATACCATAGGCTCGCATTATTTTGAAAGCCTCCTCAAATGCTCAAGGTGATCCTCTTCCACCACGTTTTTTACCAACATATCGTCAACATACACTTCTATTGATTTGCCAATTTTCTCTCTAAACATGAGGTTGACTAACCTCACGGTAAGTAGCTCCGCGTTCTTTAGCCCAAATGGCATTACCATGTAACAATAAACCCCGTTCTCCATCACAAACGAGGTCTTGTCCCTATCTTCCTCCGCCATAAAAATTTGGTGATACCCTTGGTATGCATCCATCATCTAAGCAAGGCACATCTGCTTTGTGGAGTCCACCGAGAGGTCGATGCGAGGTAGGGGTAGGGATCTTTGGGGCATGCCTTATTCGGATCTGTAAAGTCTGTGCACATCCTCCATTTGTTGTTAGCCTTGGGCACTACAACTACATTTGATAACCACTCGTGAACTGAATTTCCACAACATATCCCGCTTCCAATAATTTGTTCACCTCGTTTTCTATAATTTTGTTTCTTTCGCTTCCAAAGCTTCGCTTTTTCTCGCTTCACTTGGCCTTGCTAACGGATCCACATTGGTCGGTGAACCATCACCTCGGGTCTATGCCTTGGAAATCGAAGGTTTCCAAGCAAAAATGTTCACGTTCTCCTTAAGAAATTGAATCATCAACAACTTACAGCTTGAGTCCATTTGCGACCCTATCTTAGTGAACTTATCTCGGATCGCTTTGGCTCGAACTCAATCACTTTGTCTTTGCTCCGTTGGCTCAACCCTATATTCCGCCATTGTCTAGCTTTTTAACATTCTCCTTTTTTTTTTTACTCGCCCATTGACTTCTTCTTCGCGTGTTATTTGTTTTATAGTTCTCACTTCTCTTCCTTCCTTCTTCTTTTTTAGGGAAACATTATAACATTCTCTAACCGCCTTCCGATCGCCTCATACTTCGCCTACCCCTCCGATGTACGGAACTTCATCTTCAAGTGATAAGTGGACACCACGGCTTGAAATTGATTGATCGGGTCGCCCCATGATCACATTATAAGCAAATGGGGCGTCTACTACCAGTACTTGATCATGATTGTCTTTCGGCACGGTGCTTCGCCTAGCGAGGTGGGGAGATCTATGGTCCCTGGGGAACCACTTCGCTTCCTCCGAACCCCCATCGGCATGTCAACCGAACGCAAGGCGGTTACATCTAGTTCCATCTTCCTCAACACATGCATAAATAATATATCCGCCGAGCTCCCATTGTCCACAAGACTTTTTGCACGGCGAAGTTGGCGATATCCATCGTGATTACCATCGGGTCGTTTTGGCTGCCTCGACTCCGCGAGGTCACGGCCATCGAACGTAATAGTCTTTAGAATTTTGGACACTCATGACCTTCTGTTTCCTCTTAGAATCATGGGTGAGGTTACGCGCATGCTTCCTTCTCGCACTCTGTGAATTACCTCCACTAGGACCCCCTGCTATCATATGTATAACTCCCTACGAGGCAAGTTATCTTCTTCTTGATTTTGCACAGGCCAGAGCGCTCCTCGGGCATTCTTGCCTATGTCGACCTCATGGAAACCTCTCGACCGGCTTCGCGACTTGCGAGCCGGTGATCTTCGCTAGGGTCCCAGTTAGGTCCTCCACCTCGTTCTTCTTTCAAAACAAAATTTTGTAAGTAACCTTCTTTGGATGAGCCTTTCAATCTCATCTCGCAATTGAATGCGATCCCTCGGTATCGTGGCCATGGTCCTTGTGGGGCGACAATATTTATCCATGTTTCTTCGACTGAGGTCGTCTTCATCTTTTTGGCCACCTTAGCATATCGGTTCGCTCTATGGCCATTAGAACGTGACCCGGGCGCGTTCAACAGTATATATGTTGTACCTCATTTTGTCTGGGCGATCTTGATCCGGACCTCGATCAGGCCTCTCTCGACCCTAAACCGAAGCCTCTCTCTAAGATCCCTCACCTCGAGTGGAGCACGAGCCACTTAGGACCACTCCTGGTCTTTAAGGGCATTCATCTCTTCCTCCCGTATGTATGTTTTTGGGTCACTTCCATTAATCGCTCCTTATCGATAGGCGGTTCACGAGCGGCAATCGATGCTAATGGTCCTTTTGCAATCGAGGATAAGGATATTAGTCATCATGTCGATTCGCATATCTTGTACCTCAATGCTTCATCATTGAACCGATTTATGAATTCCTGAGCGACTCTTTCACCTCGCCTTATAGTGAACAAATGTGAGGTCGACCCCGAGCTCGCTTTTGGCTTGCGAATCGGTATAAGAACTTTCGAGCCAAGTGTTCGTAAGAAACCACGATTCCTAGGTAATCCCATGAACCATTCTGCACCTTTCGGTCGGCGTTGTGATGAATATTCTAGCATTCATGGCATCAGGCCGCCCATACAATTGCATCACGTGGTCGAAAGCGTGAGATATTCTGAGGTCCCTGTTCCCATCATATTTCGGGAGATTAGGAAGCTTGAAGTTCGGGCGTGACCACCTCGGCTAGGATCTCGGGAGAAAATGGAGATCCCCTTTCGCAAAGCGGATATTCTGACTCCTCCGCCTCAAATCATCCGGTTGTCGAGTAGCATGCTCGATTTGTTCACCGAGTTCGTGTATGTCTCGTGGCTTATTGGTGGTTCGCCACGACCTCCTCCTGCAGTCGCCGCCTCGGTGGCTGACGGCTTGACCGCCACCTCTTCCAAATCAACCGGTACTTCGCGTTTCGTTTTTCCACATTCCCCTTCCCGTTGGGGGACTTTCGCAGGGGCCTCCATAACCTTTTTGCCCTTTCTTTCCCTATCCTCCAACATTTTTTCAAGATTATCTCAAAGTCACTAGCCTTCATGTGAATCATCCGCTCCTCCTCCCGAGCGAAATATGGTCCCGCGAAGTGAAGCGGGCAAATTGGTGATGTTTCGGGAGGGTCCTCCACGACCCCCACGAGGTGTCTTGGACGCATGCTTAGGTGTTTCCAATAACTCTCTGCGGTGTCTCCTCCATCTTTAGCTAGACCTCTTTCCCACAGACGACGCCTTGATTTAGGAAAGTAAATCGGATGTCACGACCTAGGGACCCACGAGCGAGGTAAAGTGTTGTCCACGAGGTGACCTGGCTCGGGATCCCAAAATCGAGGTGAGGTACTTTGTTCGAGGGTACGAAGCAGACACACGTTAGGCTAGCCAGGGATGGCTCGGCTAAGGCCCTCCGATGCCTAAGTCAAAATCGGGTAGTTGAGGTCTTAGAAAGCTAAAGAAGCGAGGTAATTTAGAATAATGACAAGTTACCTTTTACCTTGATTTTCGTCCGTATTTATAATCTTTTCATTTGAGTAATGCGGATCACCCGTCACACATGGCGCCCGATCGACGGTGTGTGGCTCGGAGAAAGGAGGACAATAAATTGAGTTCATCTTAGCAAGTAAATGTGGGGAAAAAATGAAAAAGGTGACTAATTAACGTTTGTTTGAGCAATAAGTAGTAGCTATGAATTGACATATTTCCAAATTTTAAGGCCCAATTGATTGATTGAGGTGACTGAATAAATCTTAAAACTTTTTGAGGCAACAAGTCGGCAAAGGCTTTTTGTCGATGATACTTTTTCTAGAAAGAAATTTCAATTTGGCAGAGCAGTAAATTGATTTTACTTTTCAATAAAGTTTGATTACTATTTACTATACTACTGGTACTGGAATACTGGAAATAAACGTGGGTCAGTTTTGATCCATGGAAACTACACTAGTAGAGCTCATGTGGCACATATATATAAGATTAAAATAAACTTAATATTTTTTTATTTGGTTATATTAAGATTAATTTTTTTTTTGTAATTATATGCATTAAAAGAATCTTATAAGTGATGTTTATGGTAGAAAAGCAAATTGGATTATTGATTAGTTTATAATTCACACTCAAACTTATGATGATATATTCGACATGTTATTTTTTTCCCAGAAATTACCTGATTAGAAATTATTGGTGAGTTTAGTTATTTGTCTTTTTTATTGAACTGTTGACATTTTAAAGTGTTGCATACGCATTTGAAGACAAAATTATTTTTTTAGTCGTCTAAATGGACTTTGTGGAGATTTAGTTTTCACTTGTTTCGACTTTGACATTTAGTCCTTTAAATGACCTTTTTCCAACTATTTAGTCCTCTGACCAGCTATAGCAGGTAAAAGTTACTTGTTGTGCTTAAGTAGAATTTAAAAAAAAAAATATTGTTTAACTCATTTTTTATTGACTAGGCATCATATATGGCATTATAATTGTAGGAGGTGAGAATGAAGGAAATATAAGTATTTCAAAAACATATTAAAATATAAAAATATTCAATGTATAAATAAAATAAAATAATTTACAATTTTAATAATATGGTAATTTCAATAAGTTAATTATTTATAAAAGTTGAAAAATAATGTTAAAAGTTATATTTATAACTAAATGTTACTTAAATAATTTTCAAAAATAATAAATTATTTATAGAAAAATTTATTTATCATAAATATTAAAAATTTTAATATCTTTATTTTCAATAATTATATTTTATTTATAATCAATATAATATTATATATAAAATTTAAACATTCAAAAATTAAATAATCTAAAAATAAAATTTCAAAAAAATGTAGTTTAAAAAAAAACATAACAATATATTCGAAAAATAATATAAGTTATTTCTTTCAAAAAAAACAATTTGGTTATGATTTACAAACAAATACTGAATTATTCTATAAATAATTTATTGTTTTAAAAAATAATTTAAATTAAATTTATTTCTAATATAATTTTTAGTATTACTATACATTCCAAATTTTATAAATAATTCAATTTTTTGAAATTATCAAGTTATAAATATTGTTTTTTGAAATTATATTCATTTTTGCCTAATGTTTAATAACTTGATAATTTCAAAAAAAAACTGAATTATTTATAAAAGTTGGAAAAAATAATGTTAAATTTATATTTGTAACTAAATATAATTTAAATTAAATTCAAAAATAATAAATTATTTATAGAATAATTCGGTATTATTTTTTTAAATCATAACCAAATTGTTTTTTCAAAACAAATAACTTATATTATTTTTTTCAAAAATATAGTTATTTTTTTTTCAAAATATAGTTTTTATTTCAAATTTTTATTTATCTGTTTAGATTATTTTTACTTTATTTAGATTTTGATTGTTTAAATTTTAAATATTAATAATATATTGATGTTATTGAAATTGATTATAAATAAAATATAAATTTTGAAAATTAAAGATATTTAAAAATTTAATATTTATGATAAATAGCTTTCAATAAATAATTTATTATTTTCAAAAATAATTTAAGTTACATTTAGTTTTAAATATAAGTTTTAACATTATTTTTCAACTTTTATAAATAATTAAGTTTTTTAAATTACCAAATTACTAAATTTATAAATTGTTTTATTTTATTTATACATTAAATATTTTTTATATTTAATTTGATTTTTAAATACTTATATTTTCCTTCATTTCATACCCTACAATTGTAATGCACATATGATGTCTTGTCAACAAAGAATAAATTAAACAATAAGTTTTTTTTAAAAAAATCACATGTAACTTTCATCTGCTATAGCAGGTCACTCGACTAAATAGCTGAAAAAAACTCACTTAAAGGACTAAATGTCAAAATCGAGATAAGTGAGGACTAAATCTCTGAAGCTATCCACTTAGAGAATTAAAAAAATAAATTTGCCCGCATTCAAATATTTAACACACGTCTAGCTCTTTTTAGGGGTGTTCACTTGCTAAGATCAAACCCTATTCGGTTCGCTAACCAATTATTGGTAATTTGGTAAATAGAATCTAGAAAATAAAAAAATAAAAATATATATTACAAGTGAGGTAATCCTTGCCTTTCCATCAGAGTTCAAGGGTTCGAGCCGCCGGGGTATAATGGTGGGACAATTATTAATATTTAGGGCTTCAAGCGGCAGTGTGGGAAGTTGGAACTCGGTGGGAACCTGCCACTGGATTGAGCCATCGTGTTATATGGGGCAGTTCCTCCTACATGACTAGCCATGTGGGAATATAGAATTTCGGTTATAAAAAAAGTAATGAACAAGACCTTGAACTTAAAAAAAATCATAAAAGTTGAAAAAGAGTATTGACGTAGCTGAATTTCGTCAATCACATACTGGTTTTGCTTTTGGATGGGTGTATCTGATAAGGAAATTACTATATTGACCTCGCCTCGCATGGATTTCTAGAATGCCACTAGGATCCGCAACTTTTAATATTGGTCCCAACCCGACTCCAAGATTCGGGTTGGGTTGACCGCGAATTCTCCACCGTCGATGGAAGACCACATGTACGACAATCGTTATTTCATGGTGAACAATATCATACATACGACACGAAAATCAAGTTAAAAGATAACTTATCATTATTCTAAATTACCTCGCTCTTTAGCTTCTAAGAGCATCTTCAACCCATGACACCAAATTTGGTGTGATTTTCACACCAAATTTGGTCTTTTGGTGTAATTTTTCAAAAACCATCTCCAATCCATTACACTAAATTTTACACCAAATAAGTATTTTAATATTTTTTTATTTTCGAATAACAAGTTTATTTGTTTATGCAATTATTTCTTTTACTTATATTTTATTACTATTAATGTAACTAAATAAAAACTTATATTTAATTAATATTACATCAATTAATTATATTGAAAAATAAATATTACAACTAATATCACAATAAATAAAAATACTAAATTGCACACTAGACAATAAAAACAAAAATTAATACATTACTAATTCTCAACTTTGATGGTTTTTTTAATTAAATTGTAATTTTGTTTATTAATTATTATAGTTTGTAGAATATTTTAAGTTTCGTTTATAATAATTTATTGGTAAATATTAACTATTGTTAGTTATTATAATTGTTCATCGAAATAATAACTTTATACAAAATTTAAATAACTAAAACCATATTACAAATGAATTATATATCAAATATAGGATACAATAGGAATTAAAAGTTTGAAGTAGAAGAAATTGGAGGGCAAAGAGGGAATATTTGTATTACACCAAATTTGGTGTGATGTTTAGAGTTGGGTTGGAGGGAATTTTTTGGATATTTGGTGTTGGTATGGGATTTGAAGTTGGGTTGGAGTTGGTCTAAGTACCTCAATTACGTGATTCTGACTAAAGCTTCGGAGGGCCTTAGTTGGGGCCTGGGGGCCACCCAGACTAGACTAACATGTGCTCTGTTTCAGATTTCGTCAAACAAAGTACATCACCTCTCTCCCTATGATGACCCTAGATCAGGTACATCTGATTTACATTCTTAAATCAGTATCGTAAAAGTTGAAATTCTTCATCAGTTAATCAATATAATGAATCGCATTTTCTCAAGAGATCCCATTATAGTTATGAGTAATTACCTTCTTAGCATATGTATAAGAATATATTTTACGCAGGAATTGATTGTAGCTCAGTTGGTTGAATATTTGTAACTCATATCATTTACTTGGGATCAACTCCCACTAATTTAACCCCTCTGAGACCTTGTGCTAAAAAAAACAATAAAATACGTTAGGTTTATTGATTTTGTTGTGTATTATAGTAAGGATTTTTTTTATTTCATTAGTACCTCATTAAAAATAAAATAAGATATTAAAAGACATAAAAATGACTTTCATTGAAAATAATCAAACATAAATTGCCCAACATATTTAGTTTTAAATGTGATGTTGTCCAACTTTGCTATCAAATATATAGTGCAAATCTTTATCCAAAATTTGTGTAGTATAAAAATCGAAACACAATATCACATTTGCATGTCTCACCCCATGATTTGGATCAATTCAAATTGAAGATTTATTTTACTAAATCATACCACATATTTATTGCATTTGTTATGCTCTTTCTGTGATTTGGAGCAGTCTAATTTTGTGGGTCTCCTGTTATGATAGTATAGTTAAAAATTAATCGGTAGTTAGAAAAACAACCACCCACTGCCAATTGATTTTCAATTGGAAATAGGATGAAAAAAAAAAAAATCGATTAGGCATCAATATCAGATTTGAAATTTTGAGCTTATTATGACTACCCATGTCACAAAGTCAATCACTTGAAAATGTTGACAAATCTTGCACTTTACCTTTATTTATTTATTTTAATTTTTTATCCATTTTGAAAATCGATTGACACTATGGAGAGGAAAACTAATCAATTTCGAGGTTTAGGAATATGCAAGAGAATTGCTATCAAATTTGATGTTTTGATTTTTGTGAGCTCTCCAACTTTTTCGTCATTTTTTTATTTTTCCTACTTTTCTTTCCCCAAAAGTTATTTACTTTTAAAATTAGTCTATGAATATTGTTTATAGACTATCAATTTCTTCATTTGTTATCCATTCATCTTAATATCATCAAAAAGTTGGCTGGAATTTTCGTGAAATCGTGCTATCGTTTAAGGTTTTGTATTCCTAATACGATTGTCGAACGTTTTTTTGAAGTACAAATTCTAGAAGGGGGAGTCGGGTTGAATCGAACCCAGGACATCTGATCGAGCTTGTGGGTTTTTAACGGCTGAACTACAATTCAATTCTCATTTTGTGAACGTTTTTAATTTCCTTCAAAACGTATATTTGGCATTCCTTAATTTGTAGACGATTATTATCAAAAGATTTAAAAAACCACGCATATTTTTTTTTAACGGAAACGGCAAAAGATATATTAATACTCAATGAATGTACAATCCATGGGTTAACTAACCCAAAATTCCAAGCAGAACCAGACAGAAATCTAGTACCCACATAGAAATAAGAGATCAAGTCAAGCAAGACCTATGAAGAAAACCTCAGGCAGGACAGACCCATAAACCTGAGGCCTGATGGCTTTGGCTATTCCAAAATAAAGTAACAAAATAGCCTGAACATCAAGGCAAAAGTGAAAAAACATAAAAACAGCAAAAGGAGCAGAACCAAGGTGAGCAAATCCAAAGCAACACTGAACAAGGAGTATTCCTGGAGACAATGGAAGAGACTAACAAGGCAGCAACAGCATCAAAACAAAACGGGCAAGCACTGGTGAAATACATCACCCTACTTTTCAAGAAGACCAGCAAAACAACAGATAAAATTAAAAGAAAACCATTACAATTGAAGAAATTCCAACCATTCGGACTTAGCAACATCCACAACCATTTTCTCCGGCATCCAGATTTTTTGAAACATCCATAAGTTTCGAGATTTCCAAAGCCACCATAAGATGTAGGTGGACAACTGGATTCGAAATTCAGATGTTTCTTCTTTGTTGATCCCACAAACTGATTTCCACCAATGCACAAAACAAGAAGTTTTATCAATCAAACCGTCCCATTGAATTGGAGCCAATTTCCAAGTAATTTGAGCTCGAGGGCAATGGAAGAGAACATGCTCCAGATTCTCCTCAGAAAGCCCACACATAATGCAAATGGGATCGAATGAGCACCCCTTCTTAATCAAAGCATCAGAAGTAGGGATACATTGAGAGCAACACCTCCAAATGAATTGTTTTATGTTCTCCCTGACTTTTAGCTTCCAACTTCTTTTCCAGAAAGATACAGAGTTCAAGGAAAGAGTACTACATTCAGCAGGCTTAAGCTTCAAAACTTTCTCCTGTACAAGAACATAGTAAGCAGACTTGACTGTGAAATCACCCTTCTTCTCAAAGTGCCAAACAAACCTATCTTTATCTTTAGTGGGATGCAAAACAATGTTCTTGATTCTTTTTGCATCATCAGGAGAGAAATATTTTTCAAGTAAAACAGAATTCCATTGAGTACCCCCTGATGAGAAAAGATCACAGACCCAAGTAGGAGCATCCGCATCAAGAGGAGGAAATTCTGGCTTGAAAGAGATGGAGCCAGGAATCCACGGATCATTCCAAATATTAACCGTCTTGCCATCATTCACAGAGTACCTGAATCCCTTTTCTACGATAATTCTAGTTTTCATCCAAGATTTCCAAACCCAAGAAGCAGAAGGGCTGACAGAAGCTTCAAAAATGCTACCCCTGGGAAAGTACCGAGCTTTCAAAATCTTACTAACAAGCAAGTTTGGTTTAGAGATAATCCTCCATAATTGTTTGGCCAAGAGGGCATCATTGAATAATTGTAAATCATGAAAACCAAGCCCCCCAAATTCCTTAGGCAAAGTTAAAGATTCCCAAGATTTCCAATGAATTATTCTTTTATCAACATCCTTAGCCCCCCACCAAAACCTAGCAGCAAGCTGCCCCAATTCTTTGCAAATGCCAATAGGAATTTTGAAACAGGACATAATGAAAACAGGCAATGCATCAAGCACAGCTCTAATAAGGACCTCCCTACCCGAATAAGAAAGAAGCTTACCCTTCCAATTGTTAAGTCTGTTTTGAGCAGCCTCCACAACAAACTTGAAGACTTCTTTTTTGGCTTTCCCAATAGCAAAAGGCATCCCCAAATATCTGCAAGAATGGTGTTTTTGAATGCCACTGAGGGCAGCACAAACATCATTTTGAGTTTGGGTAGAAGTGTTTTTACTAAAGAAGATACTAGACTTATCCCAGTTAACAAGTTGGCCCGAGAAGGCTTTATATTGGTTCAGCAGGTTCATGATAATGGAGGCTTGTTCTGTTGAGGCCTCACAAAAAACAAGGGAATCATCGGCAAAAAGGAGGTGAGTAACAACAGGGCCATTTTTGCAAATTTTCAACCCTTTAAAGACCTGTGAAAGAGAAGCCTGCCTAATAAGATTAGAGAAGACCTCAGTAAGAATAAGAAACAGGTACGGAGAAATGGGGTCTCCTTGCCTAAGGCCTCTAGAAGGGATTACATAACCTCTTGGCTGACCATTAATATTAAAAGAGAAAGAGGATGAGGAGATGCAGATAGAGATCCAGTTGATAAAAATGGGGGGAAAACCCATTTTAATCATGACTAGCCTAAGCCCCTCCCACTCCACCCTATCAAAAGCTTTAGCCAAATCAAGTTTAATAGCCATAAAACATTTTTTCCCCGACCTATGCCTATTAAGAAAGTGGATGGATTCATGAGCAATAACCACATTGTCAACAAGTTGCCTATCAGAGATAAAAGCAGATTGGTTATCACAAATGCAATCATTAAGACATTGCTTTAGCCTATTAGCCAGAATTTTTGAGATAATTTTATAGGTGACAGAACAAAGACTGATGGGGCGGAAATGAGAAATAGCAGTTGGATTTTTGCATTTAGGGATCAAAGAGATAAGTGTGTGATTTGTGTTTTTGAGAATTTTGCCAAATTTGAAAAAATCTTTAACAGCAGTGCAAACATTAGGGCCAATGCAACTCCAAAAATGCTGAAAAAAGAGAGGGGACATACCATCAAGGCCAGGGGCCTTAGAAGGGTTCATGTCAAAAAGAGCTTGCTTTATCTCCAAGTCTTCCACGGGGAGGATCAAATTCTTATTTGCATCTTACAAGTCTCTTCCTCAGTTTCACAAAAAGAGTTTGGACCATTAGATAACCGAAGGATATTATTGGACTTTCTCCTTTGGATAGTAGAAGCATGAAAGAACTTTGTGTTTCTGTCTCCTTCTTTAAGCCAACAAATTCTGGATTTTTGTTTCCAAAAAAGTTCTTCACTTTTGTAGGCAGAATCAAGCTCATCTTTCAAACCAAACCATCTATCCCAATTTCGACTGCCACCAAGTCCTCTCTCCTGGTTCATCTTTTCAGTGCACTCTTTAATTTTAATTGCAGAATTTGTCTTCAAATTAGCACTCCATTTCAGAAGCTGAATCCTACAGTTTTTGATCTTAGATTGAACTTGAAATAAAGCTGAGCCAACAACCGGCTTCGACCAGGCAGTAGCCACCACATCCTTAACACTTTTCTCACTGATCCACCTCTTATCAAATATGAATCTTCTTTTGATTTTTTGAGCTTCAGGTTGGGCATTTAAAATGAGAAGTACATGATCCGACGACGATTTGAATTCATGGTTCAGCTTTGCAAAAGGGAAAGAGAGGAGCCAGTCACTAGAAGCAAATATTCTGTCCAACTTTTCCTCAATGAATCCCTCCCCAGCACGATTATTTGCCCAAGTAAACTCACAGTTTAAAAGAGGGATTTCAACCATGTCCATCTCTCTAATGAATCTGTTGAAGTTTCTAAAACTAGAATCAGCCCTTCTGATACCCCCTTTCTTGTCACTGTTGCAACAAAGATCATTAAAGTCTCCCCCAACAATCCAAGATTTGCCCCATTTAGCCTTGGCTTGACACAAAAAGTTCCATTGAGTGTTCCTGATGCACGGGTCAGTGCTTGCATAAACAAAAATTGCCCAATATTTAGTGACATCCCCCTCCTTAAGAAATTCAACTTCCATACAAAAGTGGTTTGAGAAAATCTGGGATATTGTGATACTATGATTCCAACAGAGAAGGAGCCCTCCACTAAGACCAATAGGATCATAACAATTCCATTTATCTCCACAACCTAGATTTTTACAAACAGTTTTAATAAAATTTGATTTTTTTTTTGTTTCGCTTAAAAAAAGTAAATCCGGCAGATGGAGTCGCCAAGACTCCTTAAGCTGGGAAACTGTAGAGGGTCCTCCCAAACCTCTACAGTTCCACACCATAACTCTCATAACTGGGACTGGGGCCACTCTAGGCTGGCCTTCTCCACCTGACTCACACTCCCCGATTCTCCTTTGGCTCTTTTAGAACTTGCATTTCCATTAATCATAATGGCATTTTCTTTATCAGATTCCAACTCACACAATTGTAGGCTCCTTTTTTTCCCACGACTCTTTTGAAGCTTAAGAGAAACTGAAGCATCATTACAGGCCAGAGAAAACTTTGCAGCCAATCTAGGGCTTCTTTTAAACCTTTTCAGAGACATTTTTGGAATAGCTCCCTGATTGCTAGTACTTGGAAGATTAGATATATCCTTCAAAGCACCCAAAATTGCCTTCTCAAAAACCACGCATATATGAGAGGAAAATGAGAATCCAAGATTTGGAGCGAATCAATCACAAAAAAGACCAAGAACGTGGTATCCAAATTTATCATCATTACAATAGAGACTCAACTCCAGGGTATGATAATGGAGAGAGGGACCATATTTCTTGCTTTTTAAATTTTGTAATCACTACAACTAAAAAGGCTGCATGAGATATACATTTCATGGTCCAGCTGTGTACACAAATTCTCTACTTATTTGTGCTTTTCGGAGCTGTTTTCGTATCATTGATGTTAGAAGACACAGAAGAAAACACATCATAAGTTCAACAAAATATTGAGAAAAAGGTCAAAAAATCACAACACACACAACACATCTATTTATGTATGATCATCATATCGTAGCACATCTTGTTTGTGTACATTGGGCTAACCCTAATAGTTAAAATGGTCATTGCGGTTTTAGTCCCACTTTTCCTCTTTCAATCTTGATCGCAACAAAAAAAATAACAGGGACCAAAATTGTATGGAAAAGAAATTAACGGCAGAAGCTAATTCTGCAACAAAATCATTCTAGTTAGACTATTTTAAAATCATGGAACTAAAATCGTGCAGCACTAGTCTTATGAGACCAATATTATAATTTTCTTTTTTTTCAATAAACCAAATATAGATGGAAAGTTTTCGTAATTGTGAAATAGGAATGAGAGGAGTTGGTCATTCAACTATTTAAGAGGGGAAACAAATGCAATTAGCCACATTTTTTTCAAACTATTCCGGTTAGCCCAATGGCCACAGATACTACTCTTCAGTAAAGAAGTGCGACTTCGTGTTTATGTAATGACAGGACCAAATTTTTTTCAAAAAAGAAAATACCCACATAAATTTTTCAAGAAGATTGGTAATTTTACCAACTTAAATAACAAACTCATTTCGTTATAAAAAGTATGACACTTTTGCAGTATTATAATTATCTGTGCCTTGTAGTGGAGGACTAGCACAACAGCAGAAGATAGTGTTGCTCAGCATAAACTTTTGTAGACCACTACAACACCCCAAATTTCTAATCTCCTTTATTACATTCTGACTAACTTCCAACTCTGAAATTCTACATTCCTCCCATTAAAGCCAAAAGCCTGTCAAAAGGACCCCACCCCTTTTGAAATCTAAACAAATTTGTCCATTCCTCAAAACTTCCTTCTCCTATATAAATATACACAATAAAGCAATATAAACTCAATGCAATAGTCACACAAAGCTAATATTACTCTAATCATCCAACTTTGGCTTTACACACCAAAAGTAGTAAGGTGGCTTTACAACCTTTTATTTCATGTAAATTAGATTTATATATAAATCGATGTTGCATAAGGATACCATATAGAAAGATTAAGAGATAAGAGACAGGGGTTGCCATGGCAATCATAAAAATACCCTATTAACTGATCAAAAGTACTTTTGCAGCTTTCAAAATTAGCCTGATATGCTTCTTTCTTGTTCTTTTAGGTTTTTACTCTGAAACATGATATTATCTCAGAAGCTCAATCTTGTACAATCGGTCGAATCGTCTCATTTCCAGTCGAGCAACAATTACAAGGTATATATATGTTTTCCAGTTGAATTGAACTATATATGGTTCCTTAGCTTGTGTATGTTATGATATATAGATGCATTACAAGAAAATCATCTTTAGCAGTTCTGGTTTTATATGAATACAGAGAGCCCCTTTTTTTTTTTTTTTTTTTTTCCGCACCAGACTCTTTAAAACATAGGAACGGCCCTGGTTCTGATGAATCGACCCGACTGTGTGTGTTTGGTTTCAGATGAATCCTCAGCTGTCATTTATGATCAAACTCCATGGATTTCTCCTCTGGGCTTCAGTTGGCTTCTTAATGCCAGTTGCTATACTTATAAAGAGGATGTCAAACAGAGAGCAATCTGGTACAAGGCTAAGAATCATATTCTATGTTCATGCTATTACACAGGCAAGTCCATATTCTTCCATTTTTTTACAAAATTAGTTCCAATTTTAAGAACTACATTATAAATCAAATTCATCTTTTTAATTACTGTTATTTATGGTTTTTTTTTCTTTTAGTGATATTTTAATCTCTACATGATGAACAATATCCCTACAGTGTCTGAAAAACATCTCATTACAACTTGGAACTTTGTTAGTTAGATAAGGTACCCCACAATCAAAAATTAAGTGACTGGATTAAATTGAAATTGATTATTGTAAGTGGTACTAATTATTATGAATATTTGGATGGAAAGATAAGGTACTAATTATCATCCTAAGTTGATTTATTTCACCAATGGGACTTATTTTGGCAATATCATTATGATGTTAGGTATCAAACATCATCTTAATTCTCTTTTAACCTTACATCAATTCACAATAATGATGATAATGTAATGCCTAAAAACATTATATTTTTCTTCAATGTGACTAGAATAAGACATATTTCATCTTGCAGGTTTTCTCAGTTCTTCTTGCAACAGCAGGGGCAGTAATGTCAATAAAATACTTCGACAATTCGTTCAACAATGATCACCAGAGAATAGGCCTAGCCTTCTACATTGTCATGTGGTTGCAAGCATTTCTTGGCATCTTCAGGCCACATAGGTAAAGGATCAATCTTTAAATGCATTGTATGTGTGTAATTGAGTCGAGCAATTTATACCAATATTTAAAAACCAAACCGGTGAACAAATCAGTCTTCTAATCACCGGTTCAACATGTCAATGTAAATTAATATAAGGGATAATTAAAAAAACACCCCTGAGGTTTGGGCTAATTACAAAAAAAAAACCCAGAGATTTTTGAAAAGTACAAAAAACCCTTGATGTTTGATTCCGTCTTACATTTTCCCCCTTCATAAGCAAAAAACATATCAAAAAACCCCTATTATTTATAAAAATACTACAGTTACCCCATTAAATTTAACACATAATCAAACCCGATGGGGTTTTTGTAATTTGAAACATCTCTGGTTTTTTTTTGTAATTAACCCAAACCTCAGGGGTGTTTTTGTAATTATCCTTAATATAATATTTGTTATATATTATAACATACTAATATAACAAAAACTACTGGTTCAACCACAAAAAAAAATTGTATATAAAACTTACCCTGAGGTTTGAGTTAATTACAAAAAAATCCAGAGGTTTTTAAAAATGACAAAAAAAAAAACCAATAAAGTTTGATTACGTATTATACTTTACCCCTTCATAAGTAAAAATATTTCAAACACCCTCTTACATTTGTAATAATATTACAATTACCTCCTTACATTTAACGCATAATCAATCCTCAAGGTGTTTTTTTAATTTTCAAACATCTCAGGGCTTTCTGTAATTAACCCAAACTTCATGGGTAGTTTTTGTAATTATCCCCATCAGATTATCTTAGCATTTGTCTGTCATTCCTTGTTTGCAGGGGAAGCAAAGGCAGAAGTATTTGGTTTCTTTTTCACTGGCTAGTGGGAATAGCTGTTTCTCTACTTGGAGTCATCAACATATACACAGGTTTACAAGCCTACAGCAAGAGAACATCAAAGAATGTGAGGTTTTGGACTATAATTTTTACTGTTGAGATCTCTCTCATACTCTTTTTCTACCTTCTCCAAGAAAAATGGCACTATATACTCAGACAAGGCACAATTCTACGAAATAAGCCGGTTCAACCGACTGACCGAGAGATGTCTCCAAGATGCCAGCAGAAACAAGCATCACCTGAACCTTGTTGAGAAAATGTGTGCACTAATAACTTAGACATAATTTTTATTGAAATTCGATTCTTGCCAACCATTCGATGATTTTGCAATATTGTGGGATTAAGTTCATTTTCGACTATAAATTTGTAAATTCTGATTACGCAAGAAAGTCATATACACTTTATATATCGTAAATGAATACTCAATTTTTTTTATCATACTGGAATTGTCTTAAACAGATTTCAAAATATTAAGTTTGAGGTGTTTCTGATCCATTGGCTTTACCATGTGTTGAATGTACAGAATTCTTGATGAACACTAAAATGAAGCAACAACCTAGCATAATGTAATCAAATGTGATAGAGTATTTTAAATTTTGTTTTGTTGCATATATAAAAGGGAACATAAAAGAATCTACAACATATAAACAAAGCAACAGATTCAACTTTGGGATAATTACAAAACTACCCTGCGGTTTGGGGTAATTACAAAAAATCCCAACGAAGTTTCAAATTACAAAAAACAAAAACCCAAAGGTTTGATTCTGCCTTAAATGTAAGGAGATAACTGTAATATTTTCACAATTGTAAAGAGGGTGTTTGAAATGTTTTTGCTTATGAAGGGTACCACATACAAAATCAAATATCAAGGGGATTTTTGTAATTTTCAAAAACCTTTCAGTTTTTTATAATTACCCTAAAACTTGGGGTAGTTTTGTAATCATCCCTTCAACTTTTGGTGCTTTTTTTCCTCAGAAATGGCATTTTACCCCCATGTGTTTCTCAAAGATTCAAGGGACTTATGTCCTCTTGTCGAAATTATAGTAGGTGAATACCGCATTTTTCAGAAAACACGGATTTAAAACATCATCTACCATGAAGAAAATTATAACCTCCCAATGTTCTTATTCTTTGTAATGTCTATTAACTAGAGTTTCAAGAGAATTTAACTAATAGTGAAATTTGCAACCAATGCAAGTGATTTAGCACATGGACACACCACGAGGAGAAAACTTTGACAGATGAAATTTGAAAGGTATTGAGAATCTATAAAGTTTATTATACTGATGGAAGGAAATGTGATTTCTCTATAATATGTACAGAGGTAAAATTATCATGGAAAAAGTTGCACATAACCTGTTGCAATCGCTATTCCTAAAATAACAACAGGCGGTAGGATAACAAACGCACCAATGGTGGCAAAGAACACTGAATCATTCCTCTGAGAGACTTCATTCAAGTAAGCCTGCCTTCGGATGTTTCTCTTCTGTGATATAGTTAAGAACTTGGCACTAACCTTCTTTAGATTTTTACCTAACGGAAGGCTAAAATCGTCATCACGGCCTCCCACCAAATTAGCAAGTTGTTCGCGTATTGTTGGTCTACTTGAGCTACCATCGCTCTCGTAGCCTGGTTAAGAAACAAATAGAGTTAATCGAGACCAAATATTTTTCCTGTTCAGATATAAAATAAAGGGATAATTACAACAACTGCAGCTGAGGTTTGGGTTAATTACAAAAAAAACCACAGGTTTTCGAAAATTACAAAAAACAAAAAACCGTGAGTTTGATTCTATATTACACTTTACCCCATTCATAAACAAAAACATTTCAAACACGCCCTTACATTTAACACAGAATCAAACCTTAAGAGGTTGTTTTGTAATTGTCAAACTATCTGGGTTTTTTTGCAATTAACCAAACCTCATGGGTAGTTTTTGTAATTATTCTTAAAACAAAACATGGTAATTTTATTATCCCTTGAACAAAGAGAGCAAATACCATCAACAGAGGTGCGGCCAGAAGTGAGTTGTTCCAAGAGATCCAGTTGGGTCCGAGCAGAGGATGACCCTAACATCACAATGAAGGAATACTAAATCAGCAAAACAATAAATTTCTAAAAATTTATACATCAAACATGGAAACAGTTACCAATGGATACACAGCAAACAACTATCCATGTAAAAACCAGTTACTTCTAACAAAACATTCCTTTGCCCAAGCGTTTTAAAGGCAGCATTTGGACAAGTTAATGTGAGTACGTACTGAGAAATCCTATATCTTTCTTAATTTGTCCAAGTCATCAGAGTTTACTTTCTTCCTCCTTTCTAAATCCCAGTCTTTAATCTCCAGTTATACACCGTTAGAACTCAGGAAATTGCGAAGAGGACTCAATCCCTAATGACCATGGCAACGTTCGAACACCATCTTGCTTAAACAGGGCACGTAACCAATTGAAAAACTACTCATAAATTACAAAAATTTAGGGATTTTCCTAGTGTATAAAGTGGTTAAAATTCAGCCAAATTTTCATAAAGTGTTACAATCTAATGATGTGGTTGAAATTCAGAACTTCATCAAGCTCTAGTTTTGCACATTCCCACTTGATTCTAATAGAAATAAACAGGCTTACCAGTGAAATAACACAATACACAAGAAAAATGATATAATCGTTCTAACAACAATTTAACAGTAATCCTAGTACCAGCTGCCCTTGTAATAGTATATAGGAATTGTTTACAATCACTAAAAAAATGCCTATCTCTGTCCAAAAAAAAAAAAAAAATGCTTCTCAGCATTTGGCTGAAAAAAATCACTTTTTTAGTATTTGCAAATGTCAACTTATGTTTCTGATTCTGCTTCATTTAATTAGGATCTAAATGCAGGAAGATGTGCTATAAATTTCTAATTCTACTTTTGTTTGCCTTTTACAAACAAATACGCATTTTACAACTTTTATCCAAACACTTTCAACTTTTATTCTCTTCGCAAACACCAACTTCTGATTCTCAACTATTTTTACTCTTGCTACAATAATCCATTTCTTCTTAAAGCAGAAGTTTTTGCAAGCAATCCCAAAACAGTCAGCTAATAACTACTTTAAGCTCACCAAAACTGACTTTTCAAGATTCTCAAAACACTTCATATCCTAGGTTACTTCACAAATAAACCCCACAAACTAGGGTGAAATTCCAAAAAAAGACACAGAAAAAAACCAAAAGGCCCAAATGAAACATCAGGCAGCTTAAAGTCCATATCTTGGAACTGCAAACATTAGAAAATCAATTTACATTCTAAACTAATTAACCATTTCTTATCCAAATTAAATCCAACAAAATCCTCGCCAATCAAAAACCCTATTTAAAACTTCATTTCAAGAAAATACCAGCAATTATACCTGCGTAAGTAGGTGGATCTTCCTCAGTGACTTTACTCTCAGTCCCTTCAGAGAGAGCAGCAGCCGCCTTCAGACAAGATGGCGATGAAGTGTCATATAGCTTCAAACCAATTTTGTGCTTAGAAATTTTTGATGAAATTAAGGGTCTTTGGTGTAGTGTAGTAGAAGCGGTTCCAATATTCAGGGCCATGGAAATATTTGTGGTTTTCTTGGAGCACTTGTTCTAGTTGGAAAAGGGCTTTCAGCTGCCATTGTAGTTGCCAAGAAATTGTTAAACGACAACCTCAATTTAAATGGCCGTTGTGGAAATTAGCTCCTCCACATATATTATTTATTGTGGGTCCAGTAGTAACCTGATGCACCAGTAAGGCAGATTATTTATGAAATTCTTGTAATTTTCTGTCACGCCTTACCAAAAGTAGACGACGAAATTACTATTTTCTAGGTCTAAATTGCACTATTTTTTCTCCTAGAATTCATGTAAACTTGTCTTGTTTGGGAGCATTTTTTAGATTAACTTTTAGCTCTAAAAATCTCTTTCAATAATAATTAATGTTTGGTGATTAATTTAGAGCACGCATGGATGACTCATTCCTTTAAAAAATTCATTCTATAGAAGTCAGAATTAGAGGTAGAGGGCTATGTTCCTTAAACTTGTTTGAAAATATATGAGCAAAATAATCTTTTTCCCCGCTTCATGTGGATGGCGAGTTGGTGAAGTAGATGATCGTGGAACTCTGATCACAAGTTTTTCTTTCCTGTCGATTAGGGATGGCAGGCGGGTTTGGCCAATTTCGGGACCGTCCCACCAAGAAAAATCAAGACTAGGGGCCCGCCCGCCCCAAACCCATCGGGGTGGGTCTAGCGGGCAATATTTTTTTTTAGTTGTAATAAATTATTTTTTGTATTTGTGACCAAATTTTCAAAATCAATCCAATGTCAATAGGTCAAAAAAAATGTAAATTATGAAACTTATTATAACTATATTTTACAACTATTTAGCTACTATTATGATTTTTTTTTAAAAAAAACTACTATTAGGATCTTGCAATAGTATTCAAATAATACTCAAAATAAATATTCAAAATACAATATTACAAAATCTTTTCTACTTATTAAAAAATACTACAAGATCTTTTTTAAAAATAAATTACATCATTACAATATGTTATAATAGGAAATTAAAATCAACATAACACTCAAATCTAAAAGTAAATAATGAAAAATATCTAAATACATATTAAAAATATAATAAATATTAATGTGGTGGGGTGGGTCCTATTTGTCCCGGGACCCGCCCCGGACCCGATCAGATTTTCTATTTTTAAACCCGGGACCCACCCGGGGACCCATTTTAACCAAGTCTAGCCCCGCGGCGGGCGGATTTAATGCGAGGACAAGTTTTAACCCGCCCCATTGACATCCCTACTACCGTCGAGTTTGATTTCTCCTACCAACACTTTCTCGATCGAACATATCGCATGAAAGTTTTTTTGGTGTGTGATTTATCGATTGGCGCAGTTTTTAGTCTATTACGTCAATTTTCCTTACTGGTCTAGTTTGCATTCTATTCATTGAGCTCGAGAGTTCAACGCGGCCTAACATTAACTTGGTCATAACTTCCGACTCAAAGCAACAATAAGAAGACACAAACAACGAAATTGGAATCCAAATCTAAGATATACACACAAGCAACTCAAGAACTTAATTACAAGTCTTCAAGAATTCAATGTAAACTTACATTTGGTATTGTTTGGATTCTTCGTAGATGAGTTCGCATCAACTCACCATCAAAACAGTTTCTTCATTTTTTTTTTTGTCTCTTGCAAAGACAATGTTCCCTAACCAAATGACCAAGTATTCCACAAATATAGCAATGTCTCTTTCTCTTCTTATCCTTCTTGACATTATTCCATTTTCATCATTCTTGTAACATCCCTTAGCGGGATGTTTCTTACTTCATTCCTCAAGGAATATTTATATCATTTTTGACAAATCATTTAAGAAAACGATCTGGGTAATAAGAAAGATGGTCATATTTTTATTTTTAAATAACATAAAACAAATTCGTACCTGAAATTCCATGATTTTTCATATATAAATATACCAAATGGTCCATAAAATTAATTGATTAAATACATAATTTGCTCATCAACTAGTATTTTAACTTGCTTGGCTACAGATTATATCGTTTCGTTTTGTTCATTGAGGTATTTGTCTAAGTTTTTCTCTTACTTTATTTTGGCTGTAAAAGATTTGTGGCAATTGGTATAATAGTTTTATGGAGAAAATAGTTTTTTATTATTATTACATGCATGGAAATTTTGTTTATCTGTAACTAGTTTCAGAGAGAGACTAGACCGTTATATAACATTAATAGCCTCAAAAGGCCGTGACCCAAAAAAATGTTGAACTCAATTTGGTGGGGTGCGCCAGGCCCGTGCAGTAGTGCAACGCATGGGTGACGCGCGGCGAAGGCCCAAGTAAAGCAAGCTACCTTGATGGACCTTCCCCATAAAAAAATTAATTTAATATCGTGTGGGCCATTGGCCCACGTATCAGATATTAAACTGATAAGAACAGATACTACACTTGATCTTAGCCAAAAGGCCGAGAAAGGTATGAGTAATTCAATGTCTGGGCCCGCCCTTTTATCTACATGTCTGAGGCGTTCTTAGTCTCTCGAAGACGATGTGGGAAGTACAATAAGAAACTCAATTGGCTTCGCGTTTCTTCCTCACACTCAGCCTTGAGCACTTTGCAAAGCTACAGTGGAGAAATAACCCAAAGCCATCAAATTGTCTCCTTTTCTCTTCTTTCAATTTCCTTGAACTATAATTAAAAACCATCACCAAGAAACTAGAATATATTCCGTGTAAAAGAACATGCACAATGGAAATCTTTACATATATTCCTTGGAATCAGATACCAAAACAATGGAAGCCAAAACTCCACAAACCCCAAAACCCATTCCCAACTTTCTATTTATTCTCTCTCTCTCTCTCTCTCTCTCTCTCTCTCTCAGAGTCTCTCTCTCTCCTTTTTCTTCTTGAATACACAGAGTGGGCACAGAGGATATGAAGAATGTAGTTATGAAGGTGGTGGAAGGACAAGGAAGAAATCAGAGTATAGCAGGGCCTCAAACTCAGCATCCTGATGATTTCCATGTGTGTGGGCCTCGGAATGTTCCATCTATGAACTGGAAGGACCTCATTAACTCCACTTGGTCAGTGCCCAATTTCTCATTTTCACTCTCATTGTGTGTGTGTGTGTGTGTGTGTGTTTTCTTGATCTTGAATTGATATTTCAGAGGTGTAGAAATTGGGCATTTTACCTGCCTTGATCTTGTTTACTTGTTTAAAGAATGCTCCTTTAACTTAATTTGTTTTGTGGGGATTTAAGAAAAGGGCTAAAAATTGGGTGGATTTAATTTGAAGATCATGATTTAATGTTGTGCTTATTCCTGAATAAATTAGTTTTAGATGATTTTGGGTTTTTGTGTTAGTTAAGATTAGCTTATTTTCCAGAATTTGAAATTGTGATTGTTTTTGTAATTGGATGAAGTTGAGGTGTCTTTTTGGGTTGTGGGTTACAAATTGTCAAGTGAATCACAAAGGTCCATTTAAAATAATAATAATAATAATAATAACAAACAAAAGAAATTGAAATTTATAAATTTATCTTATATTTATTACTACTACTACAAAATTTTACTATTCCCTAAAATGTGCTACAAAGAACATATAATTGGAAACTACCAAATTATCCAAAAGGAACCAACTAAAAGACCCTTGAGGACTCATGGACATGTATAATGAATTACACCCTGAAAAGGGTCCATATAATAAGAACTGACTAATTGATCAAAGTGACATGTGGGACTAAATAGCATAGGTTTTTAGTTTGATCAGTGTATTCTCAAAACATCCCATTTAATACTTGATAGTTTTTACACTGCACTGTTGTTCCCCAACATGTTTGTTAGATCTGACAAATGAAAAGAACATTAAAGTTTGGTAACCTAAGAATCTGGAAAGAATCTGTGTTTTCCTTTACATAGTCCGAAAACAAAATATGATTCCCCTTAATGGTCATAATGAACAGGAAAGATGGCAACTACAAAAGGACTGTAATCGCCTGCTTCATACAAGCAGTGTACTTGCTTGAACTCGACAGACAAGAAAACAGAACCAACGAAAACGCTCTCGCTCCAAAATGGTGGACACCTTACAAGTACAAACTGGTCGAAACCCTGATAGACGAAGCGAGACGGATCAATATTCGGTGCAATACTAGAATGGGATCGTGCTGCAGCCTTAGCGGTTTCGTGCCCATGAGACCTAACGGTGCGCCAAGGGCCGTTTTGGCGTTCAGAGGAACTCTTCTCAAAAGTCCAACAATCCGACGGGATATTGAGGATGATCTACGGCTCCTAGCCTGGGAAAGTCTGAAAGGATCGGTCAGATTTAGCTGCGGTTTGAAGGCGTTGAGATCGATTTCTGACAAATACGGTAGTAGCAACATTTGTGTCGCGGGTCATTCTTTGGGAGCTGGTTTTGCTCTCCAAGTTGGGAAAGCGTTAGCCAAACAAGGAATATACGTCGAAGCGCATTTATTCAATCCGCCATCGGTTTCACTATCTTCAAGTATACAAAGCATGGACGAAAAAGCCGCTGATATCTGGAAAAGGGTTCGATCCATGCTTCCTTCGAATGGTGAGAATCAGGGTGGTAATAACGACGGATCAAAGTCGATAAGGTTGGGATCGAAGCAATGGGTGCCTAATTTGTACGTAAATAATAGCGACTATATTTGTTGCTATTATAAAGATCCAGATGGAGCAGCAGAGGTGAAAAGTACAGAGACGGGGAACGCAAATTTACCAACGAATAATGCACCGTGTGCTGCTAAGCTATTTGTGTTTTCGAAGGGAAAGCAGAAGTTTCTTGAGGCACATGGTTTGGAGCAATGGTGGTCTGATGAATTGGAACTGCAAATGGCTCTAAATAATAGCAAGCTGATCAGTAGGCAGCTCAAGTCCTTGTATAGTCTTCCACCTTGAACAAACACCGGGAAGGGTCGATAACATAACGAAGAAATCAGTTCTTAATGAGTTCCTTCAAGTTAAAGGGGACATGAAAAAGATAGGGGACAATTACGAAAAATCCTTGGGATTTTGGCTATTAAAAAAAAAAAAAAAAAAAAAAAAAACAGAGGTCTTAAAAATTTAGGAAAAGCCCCTTGAAGTTTGATTCGGTATTACACTTTACCCCCTTCATCAGTAAAAATTTTTCAAATAACCCCTTACATTTGTAAAAATATTACAATTACCCACTTATATTTATCACATAATCAAACCTCACGGATTTTCTCTTGGATTTTTTTCTTAATTAATCGAAACTTCAAGGATTGTTTCCGTAGTTATCCCAAAAATATAACAAAATGGTTTTCTTGTTTTTGTCCTAATTAGATCTGTGTTTTGTGTCAACTATTGGCTTCCACAATCCACATGTATGTGTGTGCATGATGTATGAGGAAGCAAAACAAATGTTCTTTGAATCTCAACACGCTTCTAAACAGAGCCTGTCACATTAGTGATCTTTGGCTCAACTCAAAACAAATTGTTCGTTGTCACATTAGTGATCTTTGGCTCAACTCAAAACAAATGTTCATTGTCACATTAGTGATCTTTGGCTCAACTCATGTTTTTATTCTCACATTTATGTTTGCCTTTTTCCACATGAAAATTTTGTTTCTTTGTGATTGTTTTCAGAGGAAAAATACGGAGAAATTTCTAAATTCAAATTCTCGGCACGCAAAGATCCAATGAAAACCTATACATACTACATGAAATTTAATACATTTCTTTATAATACATAACGGAGAGACAAGCCCAAACACATCAATAGCCCCACAAGGCCGTAAACAAAACATTTTTGCACTCGATTTGGTGGGGTGCGCCAGGCCCATGCAGTAGTGCAACGCATGGGCGACGCGCAAAGGCCCAGGTAGCAAGCTACCAACGCCTTCCCTAAAAAATTAATTTAATATCGTGTGGTAATTAGCGCGTATCGACGATATTAAACTGATAAGAACAGATACTACACTTGATCTTAGCCAAAAGGCCGAGAAAGGTATGAGTTTTTAGTCTTTGGGCCTGCCATTTTATTTACATGTCTCAGGCGTTCTTAGTCTCTCAAAGACAATGTGGGAAATAGAATAAGAAAACTCAATTAGCTTCGCGTTTCTTCCTCACAGTCACAGCCTTGGGCACTTTGCAGAGCTACAGTGGAGAAATAACCCAAGCCATAAAATTGTTCTTTTTCTCTTGTTTGAATTTCCTAAAAACTTATTTTACTCAAAAAAAAAAAAAATCCTAAAAACTTATGGTTAAAAACCATCAAAAATAAACTAGAATAAGAGGCTGAATAAGGGAGAAAAGAAAAACAAGAAAAAAATACGAATCAAAAATCAAGAACCATGTAAAAGAACATGCACAATGGCAATCCAGCATATATTCCTTGGAATCAGATGCCAAAACAATGGCAGTCATGCTGCCCATGCCTCCATAAACCCCACAACCGCAGACCATTCGAACATGGCGAAAAAATGTACGCACTTGAAACAAAAAAATCAAAATTTATAATACAATTTTGAACTCAATCTATAAAACTTTTAATATATCAAAAACGACATATTTTCGCACTTAATGCTACTATTAAAATAGCACGATAGTGAAAAAAATAAAAAATCAAAAATACTTTCTTGAGCACTAGGGAAGAAGAAAAATTTTCTTAAAAAAAAAAAAAGATGAGGTGTATTTAGAATTTTGTTTTATGATAGTAATGGCGCAATAGTCATTTTAAGGTATTATAATTTTGTAAAAATAGGGAAAGGTGTATTAATTATAAAAAAATTAGAGTGCAAATGACGGCGCCCCCAATGTTTAGGTAGTGATTGTTTGGCCTTTCGTTGCTCATTTTTACTTTTAGAATGAATAAGTGTGAAAATTTTTTTTTAAAAAACTAAGAATAAATTTTGAGAGTATTGGATATAAGATGAAAATATGATGAAGATAGTTGATGTGATAGTTTTTAGTATAATAATGGTTAGATTTGATTGATGATTTGAAAAATAAGAGTGAGTAAATAGTGTATTTATGATATGATTGTATAATAGTGATAGTTGATGTGAAATTTTTTTGTTTAAATTATAATTGGATGTGATTAATGATTTGAAAAATGAGAAAAGTGAATAATGTATTTTTTAAAATTGCAATCACATGTCCATGTAAAAAATTGTCCAAAAAGTAGAAGGGGTGAAAAATATTCCACAAGTGCGATTGGATATCTTTCATTTTGAAAATTTTCCATTTAGAGAATAGTGGAAAAAATATTCGATGAAAGTTTTGGAAAATTTTGAGAGTGTGAATGGATATGTAATGATGAAAGTTGATTTGATATAAAAATAGTAAAATAATGATTGGATGTGATTGATAGTTAGAAATGTGTGAGTGAGTGAATAGTAAATTTTGTGGGAAAATGTGTAATAATGATTAGTATTTTGTGAAAAAATGTGTAGATGTGATTGATGTAAGAAAAAATGAGAAAAAGTGAAAGTGAGAGAATAGTATATTTTAGAAAACTTTCATAAACAATCACATTTTTCGTCAAAAAAAAATTCTCTAGCGGAACGAAAATAAAATTTCGTTCATATCCAATCGCATGACCTAGTTTTGGTTTCAAAAAAAAAAAGTATATTTATGTAAACTCTCTTATCGATTTTTTGTCATGGAAAAGTTAATAGTATATTATTTAAAAACTTATTCTAAAAACTAAGAATAAATTTTAAGAGTATGATTGGATATAAGATGAAAATATGATAAAGATAGTTGATGTGATAGTTTTTTTAGTATAATAATGGTTAGATTTGATTGGTGATTTGAAAAATAAGAGTGAGTGAATAGTGTATTTATGATATGATTGTATAATAATGATAGTTGATGTGGAATTTTTTGTTTAAATTATAATTGGATGTGATTGATGATTTGAAAAATGAGAAAAGTGAAAAATGTATTTTTTGAAAATTGCAATCACATGTCCATGTAAAATTTTGTTCAAAAAGTGGAAGGGGTGAAAAATATTCCACAAGCAAACACTCCCTTATTTTTTGGTTTCAACAAAAAAAAAAAAAGTATATTTATGTAAACTCTCTTTTGTCATGGATAAGTTAATAATATATTATTTAACTTGTGGTTTTATTTAATTCCTGTGGCTTACCCTCACAGGCATTTTTCTTTTGTTTTTGGACACATCCTCACAGCCATTCAATGGGAAAATAAAAAAATATTGTAGAAATGTATCTCAAACGACTCCACTGGGGATCGAACCCAGAATCTCTGGTTCCGTAGACCAGCGCCTTATCCATTGGGCCATGGAGTCAATTGTTGACGCCCAATCTCTGCTTCATTTACATTAGAATAGACAGATACGTATTGAATCCGGTTTTAGGATTTGGTAGGTGGAATCACTACCTAATTTGGGAAACAATAGCACAAGTGATCAGCTGCAGTCACAAATACTGTGAAATACATGTTAAAGATTTTTTTGGTGATAATAATTAAAGTAATTAAATTCACTAATGGTAAATAAGGTACAAAAGTAACAAAACAAAAGCCTACACAGTAGAGATGATCAAAGAAGCAAAAACAAAAAAAAGAAGAAGAAGAAGAAGAAAACACCAACATAGAGGGAAAAAATTAGGGTTTTGAGAAAAAATGCTCTCTTCTCTCTCCTCTCAAACCTCTATGGCCGACGCATCTTGATCTTCTTCATGGAGCTCGATTTTTTTCTTTTTCCAGAAATTACGAAATCTCATGATTCTCCTATCCCTGCTCCTAGGGTTTTACCAAGGGTTTCCCCAAACCCTAATTGCATCTCTTGATCCTCCTACACAAACATTTCAAGCCGCTACAAGAATTGATCAAGAAAATCAAGATGTTACATTCTACATGTTTTCCTCAAGTTTTAGATCATCCTGTTGATTATGCTTCCAAGATTCTCAAGAACCATCCAAGAACGGATCCAGGTTTTCAAGAAACGATTGTGAAGAAATCTTTTAATGGTGCACTCGAGAAGGATACAATTCGATTAAGAAAGGAGATTTTTATTCGTAACGATAGATGAAGGGATTTATCATCAACGTACAACGGAGTTCACGAGATTCATTAATCGGACGACTCCTACTTCCAAAAGGGGCTAAGCCGTACACGTTAGAGACGCTCAAATCGAAATTGCATGTCGTTTGGAGAATTCAACATGCTTGGCGATTGGTACCACTAGGTAAGGGTTATTTTAGTTTACAATTTAATGATATAGTGACCATAATCGTGCTTTTGTTAAAGCTTCATGGGATATGAATCCGGATACAATCCGCATCACTAAGTGGATCCGGATTTTAATCCCTATAAAATTAATACTTCTATGGCACAAGTTTGGGTTCGGATTTATGAATTAAGTATCGAGTATTGGCATCCCTTTTTGATTACGAAGATTGCAAGTGTGATAGGTACTCCGATCCAAATTGATGGTCGTTCGTTATCCGGAGAGGTAGGACATTTTGTGAGGGGGCGTGTTGAGATTTGTCACTTGTGAGTTGTCCCACATTGATTAAATAAGGGAAGAGAGTCCACTTTATAAGTCAGTGAGCTACTCCTTCTATCACCAATTGGTTTTAGGATGGAACCTCACTTGGTGGGCTTGGGCTCTCTCCCATATTGGGTGTACGCTTCATGTGTGGGACCGTATCAAGTCCCCCGAATTTAACATGGTATCGAGCCACTTGGTGGGCTTGGGCTCTCTTCCCATATATGCACGCTTCATGTGTGAGACCGTACCAAGTCCCCCGAATTTAACATGGTATCGAAGCGGAGGCTCATTGCTCGGCCCAGGTGGGCCGTATCACATGATGTGATTGAGCATGGTGAATCTGTTATGATGATTAATGAATTGTGAAGGACTCACAAGTGAGGGGCGTGTTGAGATTTGTCACTTGTGAGTTGTCCACATTGATTAAATAAGGGAAGAGAGTCCACTTTATAGCCGAGTGAGCTACTCCTCCTATCACCAATTGGTTTTAGGATGGAACCTCACTTGGTGGGCTTGGGCTCTCTCCCATATGGGTACACTTCATGTGTGGGACCGTACCAAGTCCCCCGAGTTTAACATTTTGTTCGAGTGTTAGTTGAACTTGATTTAAATAAATCTCTTCACGAATTTATTATGGTTGAAAGGGTGGGACATTGCTCTGTTGTTTCGATCGATTATGAGAATTTGCGGATTTTTGCGTTAATTGTCGGATTGTTGGGCATCATATTAAGAATTATCGCCATCAAGATGAGACAAAAAGAGTCGACATTGTTCAAACCGATAAGAGCCGGTTTCGTGGACGATCTGTCATTAGAACGGGGAATCGTGATAAGATTAGGTTAACAAGGGTAAGAAAGTAGTTTCGGAAACTTGGGTTCAAGTTAATCCCGAAAAGCCCGTTCTGCGGAGAGGAGTATTGGCTTAAGGAGGGTGGACCATCCACCGGGTATTCAAACACAAAATTCTTTTAACGTGTTGGGTGATACATCGAGGATTTGCATGAAGAGAATGAGCCCTCACATGTCCATGCGGATGAGGGCCTCAAAGGTTCGAATGTCAATCCCGAAAGGACTATGGTTCTTTATCAACCACGAGCGGAGTTCGATTATTGTTCATGAGGACACGATGATCGCACCAAATTTAGATGAAAAGAGTCAAGTGAATCTCCACGAGTGCCATGGAAGTTGTATCTAGAAATCATCTCGCTTAATGATTATGTCCTTAGCTCTAACGATCGGTTAGAGGAAGCAATGATTGCATCAACACGAAAGCGTTGATACGATATCTTTGGATGAAGAAGAACAAGATGAACAGGAAGCTTTAAAGACCAAGCTAGGTAACTCCTCAACTACTCCACTTGTTATTCACTCATGTGCTCCCCAGGAAGCTATGAAGGCTCTCGGAAATTGCGGCTCGATGATCTGGGCCGACATTCCACAAGCTACATCAGACCATAAAGATGATACTCGGCGCGTACAAAAAAATACAAATGACAATATCACTCGAAAATCCTTGAGACATAAACGTTTTTAATTTAAATTGCGCCATTAAGTTATTTTATTATTTTTTTTTCTGAAATTTTGCATTGTTTTTCCTTTGCTACGATCGCCTTGTGATCAAGACTTTTTCTTTCTTTTTATATGTTTTCATTTATTAAAAAAAAAAGAAAACACCAACATATAGCAAAATGAAATATATGCTTAATATTGGATATAATCATATAAATAGGCCCATTTACGCTATCATGTTAGATAGGGAGAAATATTACCCATGTACATGAGCAAGAACATACTATACACAAACAACTACAAGAGTAATTAAAAAAACAAAAAGTACATCTTTAGAAAATAATAAAAAATACACTATCCTCAATTTGTACAAAAATGTACATGTCCTTAATACGATACAACATATACATTTTCCTATACCTCTAAATATACAAACAACTGTCATAAAAATACACCCACATCTATGAACAAAAACACATCCCTTACATATATATTTGACCAATAAAACAATATATACCATCATTATATATGATTAATAAATTAATTCATATCAAGGTAGACAAATCATGATCATAATCATAAACACAGACCTCTTGAAACATCCCATTGTACCATGCACCATAATCGTACGGCCCAGATTCCATCTCCATCAGCATCGATTCCAAATCCTTATACCGCGATGAAAAATCCATATTTTGGTTCAAAGATTCTGGCAGGCTTAAATCTGGTGATGAGCCCTCCAATGGGGTGCTGAAACACGAAGACGAATCATCGAACAATAATAAGTCACGGAAGCTGTTTTCTTGATCATAAGCATGATCCTGATCTGCTGATCTCGCAACAAAGGACGGTGGAGATTGAGATACAGATGTTGAAGGAGGTGGAGATGAGAGCGGAGAATAATTTCCGTTTCCGGTGAGTTGTTGAACTAGAGTCTTGAAATTTGAAGTATTTGTTATGTACACTTTGGGACGCAAAATCTTGATCAAGCTGTTGAGTTCTTGTCTCTTTTCATGCTTAGATATTTTCATCGGGGATTGAATTTGACAGGATTTCTTCTTTCCCATGTAATTTCAATCCTTCATAAAAAAAAAAAAAAAAAAAGAAGGGCAAGGTTTTTTGTGTGTGTGAATTGTGTTTGGCCTTGAAAAAGAGGTATTAATATGAAGAGAGGGATTTGTGGAGTTGAATAAATATTATGCATTTTTAGCTAGTCACTTAAGACAGAAAGATGCCGAAAATGATGTTTATTCTGCATAATGGTATGTAAAATTGGACCTTACTGCTGAATGTGAAACACGTCATTAATATGCCAAGATTTGTAAATATATGGATGTTGAATTGCAATTAAGGGATAATTTTTTAGTTAGGGGACAATAATGTGTGTAGCTAGTTAAAAATTCTTGATTTGTTGTGATTCAAGCTCATCCACAGAGAATGAAACATAAGATTTTCACGGATTCAAATTTTTTGTTCCATATATTGTCCGGATTTACGTGTGCAGATATATTAACAAAATCAACAACTCATATTTATGTCGATGGCACGTCTTATTCGTCCACTTAAGTGGAATAGGGAAGTGGAATGGGAAATCTGGTCTCGATTTTCACTAGCTTGATTCGCAAACTATTATTGGAAGTAATAAGTTCAAATCCCTTACTTTAAAAGTTGAATAATATAGCTAACACTAAATCAAGATGCCAGTCAGATTGAAGCATGTTAAAATAGAGATAATTGATTTATGAACCAATCACTTGAAGCTTGATCTTTACGATTTTTGTAAAAATAATAAGTCCAACCAATTGTAATTATATACATCTATCATTATTGGGTTATAAGTAAGACTGGTGGTCAATTCATGAAGTTGAGATTTTGGAGAAAGTGAGACGAGGTTAAAAATTTAAGCAGTAATTGTGTTTGATGTGAGGTAGACCACCAGCGAAGGCACGTTCATAAAACTATTCACCGGTTTGTCTTCTTCAACTTAAGACTTACTGTGAAAAAAAGAGACAGAAACACATTAAATTTCATGGATAATTACACCCAAAAAATCCTGAGGTTCGGGCTAATTACAAAAAACCCTAGAGGTTTTGAAAATTACAAAAAATCCTTGAAATTTGATATCAATTGACATTTTCCCTTCATAAACAAAAATATTTCAAAAACCCATTAATATTTATAGAAATATTACAATTACTCCACTAAGTTTAAGTCATAATCATACTAAGGAGGCTTTTTGTAATTTTAAAAATCTCTGAATTCCCTAAATTTTAAAACGAAAAAAAAAGCCAGAGGATGCCCTTAGTGACTAGTTATAAGATATATATGCATTTTTTGGGGGTTAGCAAATATTATGGGCTAAAAGACATGAATCACGTATTTATATATATTCGGATGGATCGAGTATATCTTTATGTGGAGAAATTGTCTATCTACATAACCACCGAATCAAGCTCGCCTACAAGCCTCTTTTATGATTGAACCATGAATAACAAACCACGATCAATCTTGTAATCAACACCTTTTCTTTCTTTCAATATATTATTACATTTATACGAGAAAAAAAAAAACAACCTTTTAGGATCCGGGCGGGTTGAAATGAATAGAGAGTGCATCTTCTATCCTTTGTGACCGTAAAATATCATTAAAATTGAAAGAAAAATTTTATAAAACGGCCATAAGGCCCGCAATGCTTTATGGAGACGAGAATGTTGGGCGACTAAATATGAACACGAACAAAAAATGATGGTAGCGAGAGATGAGAATGTTAAGAGGATGTACGGACACACTAGATTAGATAGAATAAGAAATGAACACATTAGAAACAAAGTGGGAGTAGCACCAATAGATGAGAAAATTAGAGAGACACGATTAAGATGGTTTGGACATGTTTATACGAGACCTTTAGATGCACTGTGCGGCGGCGTTTAGAATGTAGAGAATCACTCACACAAATCAAAAGAGACAGAGGAAGACCTAAAAAGACTTGGAAAAAAACTATCAAACAAGACATGTTATATCTAGAAATAAATAAAAATATGGCTTATGACCGTAAATGATGGCACGATATGATCCGTATAGCCGACCCACATAGTGAGATTAAGACTTAGTTTGTTGTTGTTGTTGTTGTAACCTTTTGGCCCGTTTTAACTAGTTCAACCGCAAAAATGATTTGGACTGAATCGATCACCAATTCACATTCGAACCGATCGAACTGAACTGAAGAATTCGTTTGATTTTCAAATCAATGATCTACAGTGTAAATCAATTATAGCAAGTAGTAGAAACAAGGCCAAACCTACTCCCCACCAAAACTGTTATAACCACTCCAGATTTTAGTCGCATATACATCCCACCAACTGGATAAAATGGGTGTTCAAATTCCCGATTTTGACCATAAAATTAATTAATTGACTTAACAAACACAAGTCAGCAACCTAATCTAGTTCTGCTTCATATAAGCTCTAATATTGTTCTGTTTCCAGTTCATGTCCTGGTTTTTGGAATCTGCATTGGCTGACCAACTATTTTTTTGCTTAATTTTAAATTCTCACATAGAAACTCTAAACAAGTGAACAAATCTGTCAACTATAAGCCATCCAACAAAAGGAACACAAATAAACAGGAAATCAATCAAGTTCTTACACATTTCTTGTTGTGCTCAGGAGACTACACAAAGGATTTCAACACTAAATTCTCGGATTGAAAAGTACCACGGCATAAAATCCATTCATTAGAAATAGCACGCTGACCACCAAAAAATCCATATACAAGAACTTAAATCTACTTATTCTATAATTTCTTTTATCAAGTGAAGGTCAGTGATGATACAAATGAACGAATCAAAGCTAGAACACTGAAATACAAACACAAAACAGTAAGAGGTATAAGATTAAAATATAGTCTTACCACCCATAGCGGTATTTGGGGACAAATCCATCGGGCCAAGATTTATGGACAGACTGTTTTAGCAAGTCGAATATTTTTCAAAATTACGATTCGTTTCTTGTTAAAGATGCCCCAACTTTCAGCATCAGAGGATAGACAGGGCTGAACTCCTTGTCCCCTCTGGCCCTCACCTTTGCAGCATAATCATCTAAGGTCACTTTGACGCCTTTCCATATCTGATCTTCCCCTTGAGAATCCATCCACAGCGAATATTGTAGAGGTGTAAGTTTATTCCTTTGCAGAGGTGACTGTAAATCTTCGGGCCCGCGTGAATAGAGATGATGAAGTATAACACTTGGGGGAAGATCTTGAAGAAGTGGGGAGGATCCCAGTTGAGACGTTTCCAAGAAAAGAACAGGACGAACGCTCTAAGGGCCCGATCACGGTGCACCGAGCTGTTCCACTGGAAACAAATTTTGACCAACGGCTAATTCAAGTTCGGCCATATCCCTGGCCATTCTCAGCTTTCCCGATTCGGATAAAGGTCTAACAAGGGAAGCATGTCTTATGAAGAATATCAAAACCCTAGAAGCCATGCTCCTTACGAGCCTCGTGCATATGGTTTCTATTCCTGTCAAGCTAGCTCCGGAAGAAGGCAAAAGCCTGGACAAGAATTCGGCCCGGAAGTGAATAATGTTTTTTTGCAATTCTTCCATGTACGAGGATGCGTTATTGTCCATAGCGGCATCCACGCTAAGAGTTCCAAAATTCTGATCGTGGATTTGCAAGATGCAGGACTCGAGGCGATCAAGCATGGCTTGAAATAAAGATGTGACGGAATCACCTGCGACTCCGTGTATAGCACCAAGGGCGGGACAGGGCGTCCGCGGCAACAGTGGGCAGTCGTGCTAACATGGACGTTATGCGTGTGTGAATTTCTTGCAGATGTTGATAAAGAGTGAAGTTCTTGAGCTGGGAGGAGTTGCAGGACCGGTTATTTGGCGTGCTTCAGGGCCAGTTGATATCTGTCATAAAAAATTAGTTATGAAACCAAAATAGAATCAGAAAATCTTAACAAAATCACATAAATTAAATGTGTACAAGGGATATTTTCACCAAACCGCACCAAACAAAATTTCAAAACGGATAATGCACCGAATCGAAGCCAGTGATAAATTTTAAAAGTTGTTTAGAAATGTGACCAATAAGTTCCAATTGGCTGGCTAACTACTGACAAAATCAGGATTTAAATTGGTTAAGAAGGAAACTCCAAACATGCCTACTCGGTCGTGACTACAACAGAATTATTACTGAGTACATTCATTCACCATGTCGTTTTCAAGATAATTTTGCAAACTCGTTATATTAGGTAATAGAGCCGAAACGCAGCTACAGAATACTCAATAAAAGCAGTGGGAAATAATGAAAGGTTAAAAAAAGTGAATATGATGAAAAAGCTGGAACTGCATCTCGCTCCAAAAAAATGCCTCTTTTATCTAAATTATAGAGCCCAGGCTACCCCCACCCCCTTGGAGTCCGTATACAATTTTATTAATTAGTTTTGCGTTTGATTATGTTAGTATATCACATATACTCGAACAAGAATAGCATCTGATTATCTTCTCTAGAAGAAAAACAGAGTAAAAGTGAAACTAAACCACTACTTCCTCCCTTTTCCTAACAAGTGAAAATAACTCAACTATTGACTCAGCATTGCATGAAGTTTCAACATCTAGTGTCAATAGATCACATGTCTAAATAATAAGTGCAAACTGAGCCTAATTATTACAGGGCAATAGGGTGTTAAACTCCAGAATGAAAGAAAAACATGGGAGGGCTGCCAATCAAACTAAAAATAAGAAGAAATCTGGTCGAACTTGGGAACAACAAGCAATCTCACTTAATGGTTGGAAAATCAGCATTGTTGGTTTCAGATTTGGGGAAGGGGACAAAATAAGAGGATTTATAGAGCTAAATTAAAAGTTACCTGGTATTCAACTCTTTCTGCAAGTAGAATTAGAACTTTGTTGATTTCACGCAAGACAAGAAGAGTCAAACGTGGATCCTGTTGTACAGCTTCAACTTCTTCCTGAATTCGAGATGTAATCCTCGAGATATGTTCTTTGGAGGGTACACCTCCACGGTTTGACATCGAAAACACAGAGTTCACAAGATCTGACAGTCTATTTAAGCAAAGGGCTAAAAATGCTGTCTGGAAAATCTCAATGGCAGCTACCATTTGTTCCTTTCCTTCGGAACTGAGAGCTGGCGGAACTCCTTTGACATCTGTATCACGCGAAATTCTTTCAAGAAGGTTCTCGATCATTGTGACGAGTTTTGGATAACCAACAGTAAATATCTCTTTGACAAAACTTGAAGCTGTGAAGACAGACTTCATTTGGCTTGCAAAGGATTTTATTAAAGCGTCCCAAACACGATCATTAATGTTGGATCACCTTCCTGAGAAAGAAAGGAAATGTATGCAGCTTAAATTTAACCAGTAGAATTACATAATCTCAATAATTTCAAAAGAAAAGGAATACCAGTAATTACAATACGACAGATGAAAGAAGCCAATTTTACAGTGTAGTTACTAGTGTTGCGGCGTGTACATGGGACACTTGAGGCTTGGCTCAAACTATGCCAATTCAAGATTGAAAAATGAATTGAACAATCAAATTAAAGGAAGCAGTTTAGGTTTGTGAACAGATTTACTTCAAATATTGACTTAATAAGCAAATATATCAAAACCCAAGGAAACCTATGAGCACCCAAAACTTCACCTAACAACATCACAATTCACAACCAAGCTACAGATAAAAGGACCATCTTTGAGTAATTTTGAGAAACCAAATGCCAAACTTGGGCAGCCTTAAGCCTGAGATTATTCAGACCACTTAGCAGTTCTCTGCCCCCATTGGATAGTCTGGTACAATCCTGGCAGCTCTGAATAATAGCATAACTTTCAAGTCTGAATAATGCACCAGCTCGTCGGAGCCAATATGAGGCAACACACACACGCGCGTGCACACACACACACGCACAGAGAACCCAAACGTCGAATAAGTGTATATACTTGAAAAATCCTTAACATTGGAAACCTCAACTGCTTGTACCCATAAATTTGTCAAAGGATAGCTGAAGATGAGAATGTAGATTAGTGCGTCTTGAAGTCAGCAAGAGATGTGAATAGTGAAGACGTGGACTTGGTTTAGGATTAAACGTACATATATAAGCTACCAACATGAGACTAAAATAATGCGGCTGAAATTCATTAACTAAGTTTCAATCAAATTCTTTGTATAGTTTCGATCAAATTAATAATTCTGAGTGGTCAAGTGACTAACATAGCGCACCTGAACTGATTTTCCCTAAATTTATTTGGTATAAATTTTATACAGCTGACATAGTATGATTCTATGTTTACCTTATACTTTTTGGATACATGAACATCTTCACATGTGCATCATTCTTGATCATGAATTAGTTTATACAATTATGTTGTTATCTCTATTACTCCGTTTAGTATAAACCTCGTGTTACTCTTCCAAGCAATCCACCTCAATTTATGAGTTTAAGTGTCATGCCAGGAACCAGAAAGTATCACTATCTCTAATAGCAGTGAACAACCAAAGACAACTTCCAGCAGCAGTTCTTTTACTACAAGAATCAAAAAGTGCATTACGAAATATTAGCCATGTCAGATGCACAAATTTACCAAACAAGAAATTACACCTGCTTTTGTAAATTTGCCACTCATAGTATGATAATTGATCACAATTGATAAATTCGAGAAGCCACGATGAAACTATAAGTTCCATCAAATCCATATTTGAGCTATTTGATTTTATCGCGGGTAAGCTTACTTAAGTGTACATAATCTAACCTGAAAATTTTGAAATTTCCTTCGTGAAGTGATTAAACAAATAAGATGAAGCTAATATTCTATGCAGAGATAACTACAGAAGATCTCTTAGATAGCATACCAGAAAGCAGAGCCCTCAGTCAAACAGTCAACTTAACACATTATTCAACTTTTATTCTCAAGAGTCAAGATAGAGAGATTACAAGTTTACAAATCAAGGCACCAATTTACACCACTGCTCCTAGCAGACCCAAATAGATACAGAAAAGGCACAGAGACTGTCGTATTGAAACCTCTAATGCGGACATGCCTGTTTCAACATTAGTCACACATCACAAGGAGCACTAGCCAACCAAACCAAACTAAAAATCCCATCTCACAGAGTAAACGAAAATGTCTAACCACATTCACAGGGGACGCTCACCTCATACGTAGAAATAATCAACTAACCAGTTGAAGTAAGTTCACACTCTATGACTATTCTTTTAACTACAGAGCATCCAACTGAGTATATTGCAGGAGTATAACAGCCAAAACACTCGATAGTAGGTACAAAATCTCCATGGCAAATTAATAGGCCAACTCCCAACTATCAATCAAATGAAAATGAAAAATCTTAACTAAAAGTTTCTTTTACACAAAATCAGAAAGAGTAATAGAACAGGGCAATTAACTTTTGACGACTACAACACATAACGGATAATAGCCAAATGTAGAACGACAAAAGACACACTGAATAGCTTACCTGCATCACCTCATCCAGCAAAAGAACATGCGTGAATGGATCACGCTTCTTGGACAAAACCCTCTGCAAATGCCAAACCGAAAGCAAAACCGAGTGTAGTTGGTCCATACAACCACTCATCCTCTGCCAAAGAGCCTCCCTTGATTTCGCCCCACTCCCAATCTGTGGCGTTCCGTGTCTCTGCACCCCTCCTGGCCCTCCACCACCATATCCCCCTCCTGAGATTGCCTTCATATCCAGTGCATTATTCACACTCTTCACCCCCATTTGCTTGTACTTGCTCACTAACCCATCCACCGTACCCCTCAATTCCCCCATGTTATAAAACACCTGCAAACCCAACCCGACTTCTGGTTGATTCAAACTCTCAAGACCCTTTTCCAATACCTTCATCCCCTCCTCTCGGATTTTGGATCCGATCTCTGTAACCCATTTCAATTCCGTGTCTACTACGTCAATTCCCGATAAATGGTATTCGTTGTAAAGGGTCAAAATCTCAAAATGCAGCTGGGCCGCCTTGGTGAGATCCCATTTTGATGAATCCGGTTGTGAATCTACTAAATTTCTTAGCTTCTGGATAAGGCGGAGAGTGCGGAGAGTATACTGAAGTAATAAGGACGTCGAATGAAGATTGTTAAGCTGCTGGGTCTGGACTGCGATGACGCGATGGGGCTCGGAGAGCTCCGCGCGGGCGCGGCGAACGGAGGACTGAAGCGAGGAAAGAGAGGATCGGAGGGAGGATAGAGAGGATTCAGCAACCTTGACGGAGGAGAGCTGGTCGAGGAGCTCGTGGTGGCGGGAGAGGACCTCGTGGCGTAATTGGGTATCGAGGAGGCGGAGGCCGTCCTGAAGTTTTTCGATTCGGGAGGCGGCGGAGCCGGAGGAGAGGGCGGCGGAGGAGAATTGGGTGGGATTGAAGTCCGGGGAGAGAAACGCGGAGAAGATTGCGTCGGAGGAGAATGTGTCTAAGTGGGATGGTGAAGGGGAGAGGGGGAGCGGAGTGGCGGTGGCGGTGGGAGTGGGCGTGGCGGTTGGAGTGTTCTTGAAGGTGGAGAGGCGTTGGAGTGGGGATCTGGGGTTGGCTGGAGAAGCCATGGTCTGAGACGGTGGTGTGATCTGTCGTCGTTTGCTCTGGTATTTTGCTGTTATTACTAGTCCTGCCTCATTCTTGAATTTCGATCTCAGAACAGAAGTGTACAAAGAGCAGTAACTATTGTACAGTGTGGTACAATACACTGATACAGTAACATAATTCTCAAAACCCTTTTATAAGACAGAGGCACATAACCCAACATCAAACCCAGATCCAAAAACCAAACCCAACCCAACCCTAAATTTCCAATAATACTGTTGCAAATATGGATCATAAAGAATTCATCGTGATGAATAATGTAAGTATCTTCTTATTTTACAGCTTAAAGTATCACATTAATCCATTTTACACCTTTTTTTTAAATTCAAAATTGTTGTTGTATCGAGTAGTGTTTGACACGTATAAAACATGACACGTTCATGTTGTGCCTGTTGTGAAATCGTGTATGTTTTATAAGTAACATGATCATGTCGTGCCAGTTTTATGTGGCATGATCATGTCGTGTCATCGTGTCATGTTTTTTATCGTGTCAATCATGCCACATATAAAATGTATATAATATTATTGATTTTTTTTTTCTTATTTTTAATAAGAATCAAACTTGATACCTATAAAGTATATTGTTGTTGGTCCTCCCAATGATGAGATTGTTCAGGACATCATAGGTTACTCACGATGCACGAACTTTTTCTTCTCACAAGAAATTATTTGATTTGTGTGTGTAAGAGAGGATATATGAGCATAACATGGTGATAGTAATTAGCAGACCATATAATGATTTGGGTAAGAAAAGACCTCAGTTGTTTTTAGATTTGAGTTATGTATTCTTTTTTTCCTTTTGCCCGATTTACCCCTATGAGTTTTTCTTAGTCAAGATTTTTAACGAGACATATTCATACAGTTTATTATGGTGCTACGTCCAAGGAAATGCGTTAGATAAAATGTCTGCATATATGAACTTTACCATTATTGCCATACATAAGCATTCCAAGAAATAGTAATAGGCATGGCAAGCAATACTAATATGTCTATCACAAATAGTGAAAGTTACGTTTTGTGCATATATATGTGAGCAATGAAATTGAAAGATACACGATTTCTCTTGCTCATAACTCTTACCTTCAAAATAACTCTTGCCTTGTTTTTCTTTACATCCTAATCGTGTATCCTTGTTTTATGATTCGCATAATCATCTCAGTAAACATCTTTTGTTATTTTCTTGTGTTGCATCATTTTATTATAACAAAATAGGAATTATTTAGAACATAAAACATTAAATTAGGTTTCTGCTGTTGCATTTTTCTTGCTTGATATTTTCACTCTCCAGTGATAATGCCATGATTGCATTAATAAATTTTGATGAAAATAAAAAGAGTGAAAAAAAAAAGAAGTAGAAAAACAACTAAAAATAAAAGCACAAAGTTCTTCCATCATCTGAAGTGAGGAAAAATAATTTGTCAACACTCAAATTGAATTAGTTAGCTAATAGTTAGTTAATAAATCGATTTAGTTAGTTACAATATTCGATTATAGTTACGTATAAATGGAAGGCAATGTACACAAATTCAATTCATCAAGTTGTATCAATCATTCTCAGCGGTTTTCATTCTTTCTATCTCTCTTTCTATCTTTCTCCGCTCTCATTCTTGATTGATCAAGTTAACATGGTATCGATTTGATATCAAATCCGCTCAATCAAAATCTTGCACTCGATTTCTTGATCGCTTTTTCTCGAATTCTTGATCGGTTTTCTCGAATTTCTTCATACAATTTCTATATTCTTCATATGGCTTGATTCTAGTGAAATTCTGAAGAACTCCCTCGTGTTCCAAGACGGATCAACGAAGAACTCCCCGTGTTCCCGGACAAATTAATCCAATGAGATGATTTTCAATCGCCATACTTTCTTCATCCATCGATAAACCAGGTCTTTGTAATAGTCTATGAACCGTTTACAGGGGACAACTACATATCTTGGAGTAGAGCGGTTTCTATGGCCTTGACTGTGAAGAACAAGAATTCGTTTATTGATGGCTCACTTCCAGCTCCTCCATCAACCAGTTCCCTATTTGTTTCTTGGCATAGAGCCAATAACCTGGTACTATCTTGGATCTTAAACTCAATTTCAAAGGAAATTAGACAAAGCCTGCTATATTTTATTTCAGCAAAAGAAGTTTGGGATGAGTTAAAAATCGGATACATGCATAGTGATGGCCCCAGTATTCCATCTTGATAAAGCCCCGAGTTCCATTTCTCAAGGAACACAATCTATAACTTCATATTATAATCAGTTTAAGTCTCTTTGGGATGAGTTCCTCAATCACAGACCTATTATTCAATGTGTTTGTGGCAATTGTTCATGCAATATCTCTGCAAGAATGGCTGCCAATCATCAAGCTGATTCAGTCATCAAATTTCTTGTGGGGTTGCATGATTCTTATGCTCTATTAGAGTCAATTATTACTGAATTCTCCCCTACCTAGTCTTGCCAAGGTATATGCACTTCTTCTTCAAGAAGATAGTCAAAGAAGTTTTACTAATGACAACAATGGTACATTTACTGCTTCAAATCCTATTGACACTTCAATGGCTATGTTGGCCAAACAATCTTCAACTTCAAGATTTCAGTACAACAAGGATAAAAAGAAACCCAAGTGTTCTCATTGTGGATACACAGGCCACACTATAGATAAGTGTTTCCAAATAATTGGATACCCTCCAGGTTGGAAGGGTCCCAAAGGCCCAAGACAAGCACACGACCATCTTTGCTCATGCTGCAAAGACATTCTCCTAATCGACTATTAGTCTTACGATGATATTTTTTCCAATGATATGGTTGAGAAATTTTTGGCTTTTGCCAAACAACAGGCTCCATCTAAAGCTGTGAACTCTGCTGTCCTTCATACAGATATGCCAGTTCATTCTGCAGCAACTGTCAACACAGGTATTTCTAACTCCTTTGGCCCTTGGATACTAGATACAGGTGCCACAGATCACATGATTTGTGATTTATCATTATATACAAGCTTGCCACACTCCATATCCTTACTTATACATTTGCCTCTTTGGAAATGTTGTTGTTGCCACTCATATAGGAGAAGTCAAGTTCTCGATTCATTAATTGAAACATGTTTTACATGTTCCTTCTTTTACTTATAATTTCTTTGTCAATTTCAAATTTAACTAAAAATTCCAACTATGCAAAGCATGTTTTCTATCATCTCATTGTATTTTACAGGACTTGAAAACACAGAGGATGATTGGTTTTGCTAAGGAAACAAATGGACTTTACCACCTCAAACAACACTCATTTTGCTATAGCTTCTAAAGAAACATTGATGTGGCATAATCGTTTAGGACATATTTACGCACGAGAGATTATCTTTTATTCCAAATTTACAATGTACTTCTAAGTATTTTGATGCATGTGACATCCGCCACTTTGCAAAACAGAAAAAGATCAGTTTCCTACTAGTTCTACTTGTTCAAACTCTATCTTTGATTTAATACATTGTGATATATGGGGACCATTCTCTACAATTTCTCATAATGGCTTCAAATATTTTCGACTATTGTTGATGACTACTCTAGATGTGTTTGGATTTATTTGATGAAACAAAAAATGAAACTAGAACTCACTTAATAACTTTTTACAACTTTGTTTCTACTCAGTTCAACAAATCCATTAAGAGTGTCGGTCCGATAATGGCCCGAGTTTATGCTTGTTAATTTTTATAAAGAAAAGGAATTTTGCATCAAAAGAGCGTGTAGAAACACCCCAACAAAATGGAGTTGTAGAAAGAAAGCATCAACACCTTCTTCAAGTTGCTCGAGCTTTAATGTTTCAGTCCAACATTCCTATGGTTTTTTGGGATGAATGTGTGTTAACTCAGCAAAGACATATTATAAATAGAGTCCCCACTCCTATTCTTGGTTTTAAAACACCATATGAAAAATTGTTTAATAAAGTTCCGATTATACTCATTTCAAAACTTTTGGATGTCTTGCTTATGCTTCTACACTTACTTCTCGAGAGATCTAAATTTGATCATAGAGCTCAAAAATGTGTTTTTATAGGATATTCTTTTGGATACAAAGGATAAAAATTGTATGATCCTCTTACAAAGAAAACTCTTATTTCTAGACATGTTCATTTTTGTGAAACATATTTCCTTTCAAAATCGAGAATGACACAACAACCATAGTTGCTCCTTTATTTCTGTCAATAATCTTCGCGATCTTTGAATGTCAACACTCAATTGTTCAATCTCATTTTCACACACAAGTTCAAAGAAGACAACACACAAGTTCACCTAGATACTTCACAAAGTCCTATGAGTAATTCCATACAAAATCCTATACGAGAATCCCATACAAAATCCTGTTAACATTCCTAGTCCTCAACCTCAAAGAAGATCTACAAGATCTAGAGCTACTCCACATTACCTTGCGTCTATGATTGTTCATTACCCGCTCTATTCAACCTCAACACTCGGCAAATGAATGCTCAATGGAAAACAATACGGTATAGCCGATTATCGTCAACAACTCGATTATCCAAATCTCATAAAGCTTTCACAATTTTGCTATTAGCAAGATCATTGAGCAAAGACTTATAATCAAGCCAAGTTGTCTGTTGAATGGCAAGATGCCATGAAAGTTTGAACTCAATGCTCTTGAAAAGAACAATACATGGATACTAACCACTCTACCAACAAACAAGAATGCATAGGTTGTAAATGGGTATACAAGGTAAAATACAAGGTGATGGTTCTATAGAGAGGTATAAAAATTTAGATTGGTAGCCAAAGGCTACACCCAAGAAGGATTAGACTACTTTGATACATTCTCTCCAAATACTAAACTCACTACTTCTGATGATTAGTATTAGCCATTCAAATGAACAAGAATTGGTATTTACATCAATTGGATGTAAACAATGCGTTTTTGCATGGTGACCTCGATGAAGAAGTATATATGAAGCTTTCCTCCAGGGTTATTGCAATGATGATAGAGTATGCAAACTCACTAAAAGTCTATATGGCTTGAAACAAGCCTCTAGACAATGGTTTTAAATTAACCTCTTGCACTTATTTCCTATGGTTTTCTCAGTCTAAATCAAACACTTCTTTGTTTATAAAATCAAATTCAAATTCCATAACCTGTTTTATGTATCTATGTTGATGATATCATATTAAAGGTGATAATCTCGATGACATACGAGGCCATAAAAGCTCACCTTGATCTTTGTATTTACCATTAAAGACCTAGGTGTTTCAAATATATTTTGGGCATTGAGGTTCTAGAAGCAAGAAAGGCATTACATTATGTCAAAGAAAATATGCTTTAAACATCTTAACTGAAAGTGGCTTTCTTGGTTGCAAACCTTGTTCCACACCAATGGATTCAAAAGCAAGTTTACAAAGCGGACTCAACACCATTAGCTAATCTTGCTGAATATAGGAGATTAGTGGGAAGGTTACTCTATTTGACAATAACAAGGCCCGAACTTTCTTACTCTATTCGGACCTTATCACAATTCATGGCTAAACCTACGCCTATACATATGTCTCTCGCCTGAGGATTTTAAGATATATAAAATCCAATCCAGGTAAAGGTTTATTTTACCCCACTATTTCTACATTGCACTTAAAAGGCTTTTACGATGCAGTTGGGGAAGATGTGCGATACGAGAAAAAGAAGTATTACGAGGTTATCTTTGTCTACTTAGGAGATTCCTTAGTGTCATGGAAAGCAAAGAAACAAGCGATGGAAGTCGCTCATCCGAAGCCGAATACGAGCTATTGCATCCATCACATGTGAACTTGATTTGAATTATTTACTAAAGGATCTTCACATTCAAAGATAATGTTCCACGGTTTATCGCGATAGTAAATCACCTCTTGTATAGCACACAATCCATGCCACCATGAACGAACCAAGCATATTCAAATTGATTGTCACTTTGTAAGGGAAAAGATAGAAGATGGACTTATCAAGCTCATTCACATTCCTTCAGGTCATCAAGTGGCAGACATTCTAACAAAACCTCTACCACCACATACATTCAATGTCTTCATGTCCAAGTTAGGCATGATAAACATACATGCCCAACTTGAGGGGGGTGTCAACACTCAGCTGAATTAGTTAGCTAATAGTTAGTTAATAAATCAGTTTAGTTAGTTACAATATTCAGTTATAGTTCTGTATAAATGGAAGGCAATGTACACAAATTCAATTCATCAAGTTGTATCAATCATTCTGCAGTTTTCATTCTTTCTATCTCTCTTTCTATCTTTCTCCTGCTCTCATTCTTGATTGATCAAGTTAACAATAACCAAACATATGAATAACTATTTTCCTTTTTTTTGGGGACAAGTATATGAATCACTATTTTCAAACCCCTATGAATAGTATAAAACATCTAAGATACAGAATTCTAGTTAAACATTAGAAAACGTTGTTGGAAAAAAGATTAACATAATAATTATGAGTGGAAAGAAGATTAAAACAAAAGTGATAATACTTTCTTCGATATATTTCCCTTCCAATGCATTGCATTTATTAATTATTAGTACATCCTCTCAAAAAACCTCACTAAAAACACCTAAAACAAATCCAAAATTTCCCTCAATCGCTGTATAAAAAATTCATAGCTTAAATAGAAAACAAATGGTTACAATTTTCCTATATCCAGAGGCTAAAATCCATGTCTAACCAGAAAATAAAAACAAAAAATCAGAGATATGTATGAACCAAAAAGACAAAAGAAAGAACTAAATATGACAGCCACAACAGAGGTAGAAGAAGCAGAGTGTGGAGACAAGCACAACAGCTTCCAACACATACACAACCTTGAAAATAACATCATCCACAATCCATACTTGAATATTCATCTTCTTTGATTTCAATGAAGAAAATCTCCATGGCCACCACTCTTTGCTTACTCCCTTCAATGACCATATCCTCCTCACCATCTCTCAAAAACTCTCTTTCTTTCTCTTCAATTCTGTGTTTGTGTGTTTCTTGTTTTTTGGTGTGTGTTTTGTGTGTCATTTTCAGAATGGTGGGATGTATTTATATATGGTGCAACCAATGCACACAAGAAAAGGGTATTGGCATTGGTTTTATCAGATTACAAGTAGTTGCTGGCGGAAGCTGGTTTGGTGCTGTCAATAGTCAATTAGTCATACTATATTCTGCTCATATTGCTTAACAGCTGCTTTTTTTTTTTTTTCTTTTTCCAAAGGGGAAAAAGACTCAACTTTTTGATTATTGATGCCAAGCCCAACGGTCTGATTATCATTTAGTGTGGGTAGATTTTAGCTTAATTTCTCAAACGGCTAGTAACCGGTCTAGTTTGTTAATTGACACTAATTAATTATCCTTACTATATTGACACAAATTGGATAGAACCCCAGTCTCCTCTGAATTTTAAGTCTATGATAGTCGAACCTAATAGTATGTGAGGTACGTAAGACAGAGGTGTCAAATGGGTCGACCCAGGTAAAAAAAATCAGCCCGGGCTGGTCCAAACAGTGTTCAGACCACTATTTCTTGAGCCCAACCCACAAAATGTTTTGAAAATCCCGGGTCAATCGGCGACCCGATTTGTCGGGCGGTCGGGCAACCCATCGGGTAGGGACGTAATTGACTGACTTTATGTAAGACCCTAATTTGTATACAACGAGCCTTACATTAATTGTACTAAATTCGATATTGGTTTGGGGCATAAAAATAAGGACAAACCAGCTTATACACAAGTTCCACGACACAAAGATACAGCTGCTCAAGTTTTGTTCATGGGAGTTAATTTCAAGTACATGCTTTCCAAAACATACTAAATTATTTGCTAGAGGGGCCATTATTAAGATCAAGTTTTATATGGTTATTTTCCTCAACGGTCATGGTTGTATCATACCGATTTATTGTATAATCAATAGTGTGGACGTGGACATGACTTTTAGCGGTGCGATCATTTTTTTTTTTTTTACGCTGGCGGTTATCGCTTCGAAATTTTAAAAAATAAAAAGGGCAAACACTACAAAAAAAACTGTGTTTATTGATAGCTAAAATTTTCACTTGGTGATGCTTATTAATGTCACAAGGTATATCATCAACACTTTTGAAAGCGTCATGAGTTGTATTGTTAAATTTGATGTCACAAAATATCCGTCACGAAAATTCGATTTTCATACTCTCCAATTCTTTTGGCTTCTTAAATTTTAACTCAATTTTTATAGGTTGAATTTTCGGTGTGGTCCATCCCAAATTTAATGAGTTCTCCAAGTTTCGGTGTGGTGGTCCAACCCAAATTTAATAAGGTAACTTTGAAATCAATGTGGTCAACCGACATGTTTGGTCCTCGGTGGCTACACCACCGATCAATAAAATTATCATAACTAGGCGAATCAACGAAGGTGGGTTCATATGAAAGGACAAAAAAACTCTTACAAGCGGGAATATTGATGCTTAGGGTTTTAGAGTAGTGTTCAACGAACCAATTAGTGGTAAGCATTTTATACTCTTGTAAAGATAATCTTATTCGTGATATTTATTAATAAAAACATTTTTCTTATCAATAATTATTTTATCAATTGGATAAAGTACCTAGATCACATTTAGCTACAAGATGTGATCACACATGTGATGGAGATCATGGAATGATGTCTATATAATGGTGATCTTAAATTATGTTACGAGTCGAGGTTCATTTTGAGATGGGACATCGATAAGCTCGGGAGACTCTCACATACGATGAATGCTCAAAAGAAGAATGTCTCATTCCATGGACATTGGCATAGGGATGTTAATAATGCATGTGTGTGGGCTTGTTGGAGAACAAAGTATACGGAACAACCCAATAAAATTTTTAGTGGAAATTTCATTTGTCGAATAAGAATTTTCTCTTTTCACAATAGTGCATTAATTAGTCCTTGGACTTGAGGGACTGTAGCAATCATGTGTATGACACTATGAGCATTGATGTATTTTTGATTGTCGAACAATCATAAGGGATTTATATTAGATGTATAGTCTTTGTGTATGAAGACTAATGAGTCATCGATAAATGATTTGTCACCTATGGATCGGACTAGGTGAATCTCCTATCTCTTCATAGTCGATGATCTAAACAAGACATTGGTCGGGACAGGGGATGAGCAGAGATCCATCATAGGATCAACGTGACATGAAATAGGATCATAGTTATTAAGTTTATATAGGTTTCGATTTTTACTATAGCCTTGATTTTATCGGAGATTATACGACATAGGGATTGAATCGACCACGACATTCGTTATTGAATAGATTCGTCCGCTATTCACCTAAGATTATGTAATCAAGATGCACTTGATAGATGATTCCCTTGATTTATGAGGTTTTTGAAATTAAGGAGTTAATTTCAAGCGGAATAATTAATTGGATTTAAGAATATGAGATATTCATAAGTTGCAAATGTTGTAATCCCCTTTGTTAGCTTAGTTGTGAACCTAAAGGGCCACACACAAAAACGAGATGAAACTTTTCTAATCTTAGAATAATTTAAGGAGTTTGATCAAATGAAATCAATGGAACAATTAATTGAGGTTTTTAATTTAATTCACTAGGTGGATTAAGTATTTAAATAAAATTATTCAATTAATTAAACCTAACATGGATTAGAGAAACTCATATGGAGTGAAATAATTACTTAATGTGATTAAATAATATCCCAAATGAACTATAAAAATGGATATTATTACTTTATAATGAACATGTAATACCCATCATAATAAATGCTTCATATAATTCAAAAATAAACATAGAGATAATTAATATACTGAAATTTACAACTGATCAAAACCTTGTTTGCATAGTATAAGAGTACAAACTACAGACAAACACATCCTTCTAATAATGCCAACATAGGATAACTGATTAATTAATATCTTGACATTTGTATCTTCAACCAATAGGAAAACAGATAGAGATCTCAAAGATAGCAGATAAGTGGATAATTAGTTATTTTAACACCTATAAATACCATGCCAAACACACCACTATTTCATCAACCTTTTCACTCTTCCATTTCTCAAACACTTAATACAATGGCAGCCTCAGCAACGGCTCTCTCATCTCCTTCCTTCGCCGGCCAAGCCGTCAAGCTCGGCTCACAAGCCGTCGACCTCTTCGGCGAAAGCCGAGTCACCATGCGCAAAACCGCCGCCAAGCCCAAGCCCGCCGCCTCCAGCAGCCCATGGTACGGCCCAGACAGAGTCAAATACCTCGGCCCATTCTCCGCGAGCCTCCGTCCTACCTCACCGGCGAATTCCCCGGCGACTACGGCTGGGACACCGCCGGACTCTCCGCCGACCCAGAAACCTTCGCCAAGAACCGTGAGCTGGAAGTGATCCACTGTAGGTGGGCCATGCTCGGAGCATTGGGCTGCGTATTCCCCGAGCTCCTGGCCCGTAACGGGGTCGATTCGGGAGGCGGTTTGTTGGCCGGGTCCGCATTTTGGTGAGGTGGTGGGCGGATTATTTGGGTAACCCGAATTTGATCCATGCGCAGAGCATTCTTGCCATATGGGCGGCCCAAGTATTGTTAATGGGTGCGGTGGAGGGTTACAGAATAGGCGGTGGGCCCCTGGGGGATGTGACGGATCCTTTGTACCCGGGTGGGAGTTTTGACCCGTTGGGTTTGGCGGATGACCCGGAAGCGTTTTCGGAGCTGAAGGTGAAGGAAATAAAGAATGGGAGATTGGCTATGTTTTCGATGTTTGGGTTCTTTGTTCAGGCCATTGTGACTGGAAAAGGGCCTTTGGAGAATTTGGCGGATCATTTGGCGGATCCGGTTAACAACAATGCTTGGGCTTATGCCACTAACTTTGTACCCGGCAAGTGAGAATTGTTAACAAGGGAAAATTTTACTTGTGAGAAATGAATGGAATATGATGTAAATGATGGATTGAATTTTTTTTGGTTTTATTTCATGAATGTGAAATTTGTTGCTCCAAAGTGGAATGATCATCCATTGCAATATGATTTATAGAAGATTTGTTGTGGTTGTAAAAGACTTTGGACTTCTTCTGTTAGAATCTTAATTTGGAAAAACTAAGGACATGACTAGGTTGGGAGTAGTTCGGATCCTCTAGTTTAAGTTGTGTTTCATCACATATTTCTAACATAATCAATATTCGATCAGATATAAATCTGCTTTTTTAAAGTGGGCTATCACAATATAAAAATGCGTTTTGGCGGGGTCTTATATTGTTATTTTCAATTGCACTGATCTAGACTAGACTAATTATTTATTTTAAATTTACTATATATATGTATACTTATGTTATTTTGCATGATTTTTTTTTTTTTATGAAATTTCAATAGTATTGTTTTTTTTAAAAATTTATAAAATATGTGTAAATGAGTTTACCCGTGTTGATTAGGATTTGTAACGGATTTAATCTTGATTGTCAAGAATTTTCTTGGATTGTATCTAGGACCGACCCGTCCCGACTCGAATTAAATGTATTCTTTACAAAAGTGTTATTATCAATTTATAAATGCTAGATATAATATTAAGAGATAAATATATATATATATATATATATATATATATAACTAGTGCTTTACCCGTGCGATGCACTGGCAAGTGTAATATTGGACAATATGAAGTTTATTGTGTTTTCTACGAAATTTGATTTGTTGTGTTCGATAGTGTAGATTGGATGTTTATAAAATTTATTACACATTAATAAAAAATAGAAAATGTACAAAGATCTACTCGAAGAAATTAATATCTACAAATTTTGAAAAACTTCTTTGTACACTGACGTTTTGCGTCCTGCTTTTTTTTTGATTCATCTTCGCCACAGACTAATATTTTCAGTCCCTTCCGATTGGTGACTTGTGAAACAACAACATATAATTGACCATGACTGAATACTGGATTCTTCAAGTACAAACCAACATTTGAGAGAGATTGGCCTTGGTTCTTGTTTATGGTCATTGCATAACACACGATCAGAGGAAACTGTCTACGTTGAACTTGAATGGAATTCTCGAGGTCCGACGGTGTTAGTGTCATTAGCGGTATCAACACCTTATAACCTTCATGCGTTCGGTGAGAATTTTAGCTTCAAACGTGTCTCAGAGCCTCGTAATCACCAATCTAGTCTCGTTACACAATCCAATGAGTGGTCCATGTTTCTCAAGAGCATAATCGAGTCCCAACCTTCAAATGCAGCTCATGATTGGGAACGCCGGAACATTTTATACCATTCAAAAATTAAGGCGTATGAATATCATGCAAGAAATCAATATTAGCATCGATTTACTCGTCTTTATCCGAGCTCAAATAAGTCCGCCCCTCCAGAAGAATTTAAAGACATCATATATTGATTGATCGACTCAACAACGTCAAGAGTTGGTGCGAGTATCTCCTATCTTTCAAATAAGTAGGATCATCAATGGCGTCTTTAAACATTGAATAAGTATTCTCTACAATTGTTGCAATCGGATCACGGATGATTCCAAAAGAATATCTTGTGTATATCGATAGTGGCACAACCATCATTAGATCCTCTCGATTGTTCCATCTTCGATGCTTGCTATCCACTCGAGAATGGGCCAAACCGCATAATCATCTGCACGATTGAGGCTTTGAAGACGCATATTTTTAGTCAATCTCGATCTTGTACAATCTTTCCACAAATATGATGCATTTATCGTGGCATTGACTACATCCTGTCGACTTCCCTTCGGAATAACAGCAATATCTCATCAAGTCACCCCGAACACAACAGTTTTTTCCTCCAAATGGTTTTAATTCATTCTATGGATTGATTAATTTTAAAAGAGCTTTGAGTTTCATTCACGGCTTCAAAGCAATGCTTGTGCATCATTGGGGCTTCATCCCGGATTATAAGGTTAGAACGAATAATTAGCTCCAAAGCGGTGTCCCCTGTTTGATATTGCAAGTTGACTCTTGATTTGGGTTTAAAGGAATAACAAAACGTGAATGGGCGGATCCTTCCACCAGGCAGCAATAGGGACGCTATTCCACTCGATGCCACGTTCAACACAATTTCTCCTTTCGATCTCAAAGCCGCATATAAAGCCCTCCATAAGAATATTTTGCCTGTTCCCCATATCCGTATATAAAGAACGTACCACCTTTATTTGATTCCACCTGTCATGATTTTATAGTAAACATTTTTTTGTTCCTCATTAAGTCTCGAAAATGAGGTTCTTGTGCTCTACCAAAAGAGCCTTACGATCATAACGCACTCGTCGTATATCAATCTGTTTCGGCTATTCGTATTGTCAAGATCGGGAAAGGGCATCGTATCAAAATCACGTAGACTCGTACCCACGACTTCTCAATATTCTTTCAATCTCCAACAAAGCAAGATTTTTTATCTCGTTCTCACTCAATACCAATTACGCAAGAGAAATAATACGGCATTGAATAAATAATAAAATATATAAAATATTTTTATTATAAATAAAAATATGACATTTAACATATAATAATAATACCTTCATGTTTGGAGAAGACGTCGCCGTCTATGTAAAATATCATCCGAAAGATATTGCCAACACTTGTCACATACTACTTCAGTCCGCTCAAAGATTCGATGATAGCAACAACGCAAAAAGACTTATGAGACCCTCGGCGGACCAAGAGCATAGTAAGCGCCACGATACGGCGTGTTGAGTACCGATTGACCTTCTTGTAGTCATCATGTCACGTAGCCCCACGTACAATATTGAGAAGACACCGCAAGTAGTACATATCACCGGTACCGGAGGACGAAAAACACTCGACCTATTGATTTCCCCATTTTTCTTGGCATCCACTTCCGAGTTCTTTCTTCCATGTGAATTTTGTTGGGGCTTCAAAGATAGGTTAGCTCACGGGCTTGGGATATATTTTGTTTGCTTTCATCCATACTAAAAACATGCTCTCCTTAATGAATCTTTACTAAGCACATCATCTATTCGCTCGTTATCATCGAAAATAACACTCTGCTCATTCGGAAGATGGAAGTTGAGTCGTTCGATTCAAGGATATTTTATCTTGAATCTCAAACCCTAATAACCTCCACGCGGCTTCACATGAAGATATATATCTACAATCATAAAATATGTTCACTTCATCAACGGTTTTTCGTGAGTCCTCCTCATCGGTGCTTGTATAAAACGATGTTGTCACGCGATCATTACCTTTGTTGACATACTTAAATAGGTACTTAATAGATCCCGCCCGATTACACCATTCCACATTTATGTGAGCTCCATATTTGAGTAACATCCGACGATTATGAGGCACCACATATCTGTTGTCCAAATGGGACACCATTTTTTCAACTACTCTTCCAAAGATTTCTACGTCTATAACGCGGATAACCTTCTTCATCAATGGTAGTCGCATCCACAAATTTTTGGGAAAATGTTTTCATGCGGCGACCATCGGCCATACAGGAGAGTTTTTCCTTACATCACCACATGGACCATGAATCATATGATCCTTTACTACATCATAATAGCATGGATCAATTCTTTTCGTCAGGTATTTTGGTGATATGATTCGATCTATGTCATCTGCGATTGGATATTTGTCCTCTTGGCCGTAGAAACAACAATATATGTGCATGAGGCAAGCCACACTTTTGAAATTCTATCGTATAGATAACTGCAATATAATAAAACAAATAATAATAAGGATTTGAGACAATGAACTAAGTAAACAAATATTTAATATATATTATTAAATATATATATATATAAATTTAAAAACAAATAATAACCTGCATTTACTTTCCCAAACAATTTATTTTTTAGAAGATCTTTGATCAAAGAATCTAGCTTAAGCTTAAAGATTCTCGCAAACAATATTTGATCGATCTTAGGATTTAGATTCTTTTTCTAAACAAAACGAATGATCTTTGGCCCTTTAGGATTGCAAGTAAATGTTATAAACAGATCCGGATAACCCGTCCATCGACAAATAGCCATCGCATCTTGATAATTTTGTATCATATACCGAGCACCTTTGGTGAAAGTTGAAGGTAATATAATGCGTTTGCCTTGAGTACTCGGATCAATCTCACCACGCAAAACAAAGATTCGTCAAGCCTATATATATCATAAAAAGCTTTTTTCGATTCAAACGGATATATTTCAATCTAACATTTCGACCATTGTGTAAGCATCAACAATAAATGTTGAAACAATCTCCGTGAAGACAAAATAGTCGCCGATTCATGGTCTCTGTCGTGTAATCTGTACGCAAAGTATTCACGCACACTATTGTTCTTCTAGCACCAGTACTATTAGTCTTATTTACTGAAAATGGTATATCTTCTCTAAAACCATCCTCACCATAAGGTAATAATAATGATATCTTTGCAAGGCCAAATAAGAAGCATTCAATTCATTTATCTGCTGCAAAAGACAGGATCTTGTTTCAACAACGATATCCCGATCACCCAAAGCACGATCAAAGTCACCAACAATCGAGCGGCGACTTCACCGCTCGTTGGCATATTATATCTCCTAAAGATCCGTACTCCTACCAATCAAACGTAATTTTACATCCGAATAACCATGTTCTCGAATCTTATCTTTTGCCATTCTAAAATATTTAACCAAAACTTTGTTCTCATCCAACATTTTCTTCAAATCGTGGACCACGATAACTTCGTGCAAATTATTGCTATCACTTCCTTGCCTACAAATTTGAAAATGGTTTTTTAAAAATTAAAAAATTTGTGTTTAATAATTTAAACAAATGAATAAAAAAGAAACAAAATATAATAAAAGAATAAACAAACCCGACGGAATTCAACCTATGACTTATTTCATTCTCCGTATCATATATATATAGCGAGCGAATTTGGGGTCGATCCATCCGGCGACAACAAACTTCCAATAAGGTGGTAATTTTGGCCATACATTCGAAAAACCAGGAGGACCCTGTCTTTGTTCACACCCGTGTCAATCTTTCCTCCCATAGATGTAAAACAAAACATATTGTTATAAGAACGTATATTTTCTTGAAAGTGTTTGCTTTTATATCCATTTCCAAACAATAGATCTTGAAGAACGGTTGGTGGTTGTTGATTGGCGGAAGTTGAATATTTTCGTGCCCACAACATAAAGAGTAGCGAGGGTTTTATTTTGGATAGGAGGATAGCCTCTCTTCTAACCAAAATAAAGCTCCACAAAATTGGCATTTATAACTCGCATCCTCATATCACAATACTCCGAAAAAAATAATAATTACACTAATTCATGAAATTATACTAAATAATATTAATAAACTCAAATATATGAAATTAACAAATATAAAAATTATACTAACCATCATGTGAAGGATTTAATACTTCACCGAGCTCAATTCGATTACATTAACACCGAGAATTCTCATACGTTGTCGGCTTATTTGAAGTAGCATGGGCTCCAATCGGTTCATCATCGTGAGATCAATTATTACGACTTTTTCGAACTCATCGAAGAGGTGTCTAGGAAGTACCATAATTAGATACTCCATGATTAACGACATTTCTTCCGGGGAGTAATTGTGTGCTGAAACTTTAATGATAAATTTGAAATATTATCATTATCATTATTTTATTATTATCTATATAGAACTATATTTATTTATATACAAAATAATTAAAAGAAAAAATAATTGAACATATCATTCGTGATATTGCTAAACGGACTTTTGGAAAATGGATAACCATTGAACTTGATGAGCCTTTTTCAAAGGATGTCCTCTCGGATAATGATACATTTTTAAAACAAAATTATTAAAGTTAAACTATAATAGAATAATTTATATTAAATTTAATACTAAATTAAATAAAATTAATATAATCTATATATATATATATCCTACCCTTCTAAAATAATATCATATATTAAACTAAATTATAATAATAATATAATAAGTAAAGTAATTTAATACAAAATTTTAACTAATTAATAAATAATTTCTATATAATAAGTACATATAACAGATTTAATATAATAATAATATAATTAATATAAATATTAATATACTAATAATAATATATATATATAATAAATAAATTTATACAATAGAAAAAACTTAATAATTATTAAATGATATATATAATTACAATAATATAATAATCTCTATATAAAATCAAGTAATTAAAATAATAATAATAATAAAAATAAAAATAAAAATAATAAATATTATTAAATTTAGTAACGATTTAATTTAATTAATAAATTAAATCATTAAAAATTAAATAAAATTAAAAGAAAAATAAGTAAATACTTAAATGAAGCCCATATTAAAAATAAAAAGCCCATTCAAGGTTATTAATCTATACATAATACAAAGCTCATATCATACCCATCCCATAATTAACAGTGCCAAAGCCCATATTCGTAACCTTCTTTCGGATAGTTTTTGATAAATGAAGGGTCACAATTTTGACACGTGTCAAAAATCGAAGCGACCCAAAAATCGATAGCATCGGTTGTCTTGTTAGGGTTTCATTTCTCCATTTCCACTAACTTACTCTCTCTCCTCTCTATCTAAAATTCTCTCAAAATCATCTTCTCGCTCTCTCTAAAATCAGTGTTCGATTATTGTTCTTATCTCATATGCGAAATACGTTTAAGGGTTTTCTCAAATTCCATCCTATGTTCTTCTATCTATGATTCTGGGGTCTTCGATTACAGTTGATTTTGTAAAAAAAAAAATCGATGAACTCTCCAGTTCTTCGTTTTTCAAAAAATATTTCATATCTCGTTTTTTTTTTCAAAATGAAACACACCCCATGAATGTTTGGTTTTACGAGAAGTTGTAAATTTTGGCTTCAATGAGATACCAAAATAGTTCATATATTGGTTATTTGTTTTCATTGTAGGTATGTAGATAATATTGTAGATCTGTGTTTTTATATTAAAAAAATGGCGGAAGTTTTCATTTTTTAACCCTAAAATGCCTTATTCACCTGAAAAAATGGTAGATCTAGGGTTTTCATAAAATGAAAAACCCTAGATATGTGATCCCGATGGTCGAAATGGGGTTTTAAAAATTTGAACTCGCTTCATTTTTGTAAATATCATATTGTTATGAGAATTTTTTCTATTAACATATTCGAAAAATATTTTTATACTATTTTATGATTTTTTTACATTTTTTCCGATGTCCAAACATCCGGGTTTCGAGGCTTAAATGGAGAAAATGGGTTTTTAAAGCTTTAACACCGACGCATTTTTGAAACAATTTAAGATATGTATTTTTTTAAGTATAAAACAATAATCGTGTTTTTAATGTTAAAAACATCCTCATCTTAACCGATTTCAAGTATTTTGAAACATGCATTTTTTTAATTTTACAGAAATTTACTCGGACTTTACACTTAGAAAAAACCACTTAACCGTACACAAAAAGTGTATTGGAATCCTGTTGGTTAATAGTGTATATTTTGTTTATTATTCATTTTTCGATTTAATATTGACGTTATATCTTAAAACATTTTAGATATAGGGTTTCCATGAAAGGGAAACCCTAAGATTTCATCTAGATTGAGTTCATATCTGGTGCCGACGGAGAAAAAACACAAGTTATTTTCTTTTTTGGTATTTTATATGAATAAATCAAGTGAAACTTGTATTTTTTTTTTTTTTTTAAAAAATCTACTATATTTCCGCATATTTTTATTATGTTTATTAAAAACTCTACACTATAAAAAATACTATATTTCCTAATATTGTTTTAATATTTTATTTACTTTTTAGTAAATACCGTTTTATTAAAATATTGAAATTTGTTCTGTTTAATTCCGGATATCAATGGACGTATTTGTTTTTCGTTTTGAACCAGATATACTGTATTATTATATGGTCTTACAATTATTAACTTGATTTTGAAGAAGATTTTTAACAATATGAAAATATAAAAAAATTAAATGCATATCTGTTTAGATGAACATATATTAAAGTTATTCATATATACTCGATAATAATATTATGATTATTTTTGCAATCGAGAATTGTAAAAAAAAATTACTCAAAGACTAATGTCTTTATCCTTTTTGATGCGGTACAATGATATTTTTACATTCTTGAATAAGTCAGAATGGCTTTTGATCGAAAAAAAAAGATAAGTATTTAAATTTTTAAAATTTTAAAATAAGTTCATTATTCATTTTTATGTAATAAAAGTAATAGTATTTAATTAACCGATATTGTTTTTTTTTTAAATGTATATATTAAAAAAAGCGATTAAAAAAATCACAATAGAGTTACATCATCTATAAAGATAAGTATATCAAATTCAACAGTTTATAGTATGATATACACTTAATTATTTCTCCTATGCGAATTTAGACAAGAATCAAAGTAAAGCCTTCAGTAATTTTTAAAAACAAATATATGCCTATTAACTGTCTTTTTTCTGTTTTGATGCAGGTTCAATATTGATGAAAACTGAGGCTAAGAAAAATCTATAGACATATGATCCAACATTTAAAGATAAGTATTTACATGCAACAAACATTATTCTATGTTATGGGTAATGATAGTTATCTATATGAATGATGATAAATATCTACAATAAAATAAGAACTAATACACAAACAAAAAGGATACCTAAATAAATTGAAAACCTAGAACATAAATTACCTTGTTCATATAGGCTCACAATTTTTCGTTTATTGCCAACTATATTGTGACCCGTGAGCTTCCTCATTTGTGAAGATTAAAGTAGCTAATAATATGTCTGAATAATTTTCTGAGTTGGTTGTGCTCTGTGAAGTTTTTTTATATGTTGTTTACTTTGATAGATTGTAAAGAATGTGATGAATAAAATGGTCTGTGAACCATTTTTATACTGAAAAAAAGTAATGTTTTTGGTATGTGGATTATAGGAATGAGGTGATTTATATAGTATCCAAAATCCGATTTTATTATATTTTTTTAATGCAAAATACATAGAATAACTCTTCAATTATATTAGGCATGTGAATTATTGAAGATATTTAAAGATTTTCTTAAAAATAACAGGCAAACATAAAAAATACAATATCTAAAATTATTTATATGGAAACCGTATCTCTATATCTAAGTAAATCTTATCTTTGTTTTAGTATATTTAGAGAAGAAAGTTTGCTGACAAATCTCGTTTTTTTTTTAAAAAAAATTGAAGTCAATATATTTGAGAAGTAGATAAATGTGTTAAATGTGAATGAATTATGTTTATCATTTAATTGTTGAACATTATATGTATTATGTAAGTCTTTGATGCATGAATATCGAATAATTTAAATAAATGTCATCTTGATTGACTTGATATATTTAGAACTAAGTTAGGCTTACAAATATCGTTTTTCTTAAAAAAATTGGAGCGCATATATGGAAAGTAGATTAATGTGGTTAGTTAAATTAATTGTGTTTATCAATTATTTGTTTAAGATCTTATGTATGTTAGTAGTGATGAATGGCGTATGAATATCTCAGAATCTTTAGACTTGCTTTACACTTCTATAGTAGTTTGTATTGAACTGTGTTTGTTCTATTTTATGTTTATATTATAGTTGTAATTTAAATGCTTCTAAACTATCTTATATCGAAACTTAATAAAATACCACTTGACCGTACACATTCAGTGTATTGGAATCATGTTGGTTAAGTTTCTGAAAGTTGTATTAAGTGTTAGTTTTTCAATAGACAACTTATAGATCTGTTTTTGCACTACAATTCTAAAGATGCATCAAAATAAAACCACTTGACCCTACAACATGATTGTAGTGGAATCCTGTTGGTTTAAATAGTCTTTATTAAAAAACTAACTATACTTAAAATTATGAATATTACTATTAAAACTTACAATTATGAGATTATTACAGAAAAGGAACTAAAAATGTCTAACTCTTAAATAATTATATTTCATTACAAAAGACAAAAAAAAAAAAAAGGTATTAATTAATCCTAGCAAATAAATAATCTTTGCAAAAAGTTGTCCACTTTTTCCAATTAGGATCACCCTATTTAACTTGATATTGTCCAGAAATCTAAAAAAACTCATTGAGAGTTTAACTAAAGAATTCAATAACCAAAGAACTTTTAAAATGCATTCTTATCAAATACGTAATTTTAACTAAACAATTTAGAATGTTATTAATAAATTTAAAAATTAATGAAGTTACATAAAAATAATTATCGAATTACTTAACAAATTAGACAGAGAAAAAGGATGTAAACAATATATATTATGCAAAGAAAAATTCAATAAAACCAAATTGAAAATATTATTCTCAAAACAATGACAAAAAAACCACAAATGTTTCCAAAACATAAACAATCCAACAAACTAAAATAAAAATTATTGTTCTAAAAGAATATCCAAGCTACTAATCAAAAGAGTGCCCCTAGCCATCATTCTTCTCATCTTCTATCTTTATAACACTCTTGAGCTTCAAAGACGTAGTAGAAGACGAAAAATCTTCATTTAATCTACGTTTGCATAGTGGTGATTCGACGTCGGGCCTTTTCTTTAGGTTCTTGATAGGTGTATTGACCTCGGACTCGAAGAAGATTCTTCCTACAAACAATATGATATTTTGTTAAATATTTACATATATTTTGTTAATATTACTAATAAAAAAATCATAATAATAATAAGATAATAAATCAAACCTTGTCATCACAAACATCGTCTGACTGCAACTTCGACAGAAAATCAGATTCATGTTCAACAAAAATTAAATTAACGATTTACAATAATCATTTATTATGATTATTATAAGAAAAAATAATATATAATCACACGACTCTCAAGATTCATCACTCCATATTTCTAAATTAAATGCGGATCTCCGAAAGCTTAGCAAAGAAAATCCATGCAAGACTTTCCAATCAAATTTTCCCAATCCCTATCCCAACAAAGTAAAGTGGTACTTGCACTTTTATCCACAACTTGAACAGTAATCATATACCTAGTCAAAGAAAAATTAGAAAAACAATATTAGACCATTTAAATTAGAAATTGATTTTAGTACGAATCAAAATAAAATTAAAAATTACCTCGAGAACTCTGTGTGAAACAAATCATCACATTTCACACAATAGAAATTATCCACAAATAGGATGCATCTTGCCGCAATGAGTACACGCAAGATACCACCAATCCTCGTAAATCGAAACAACTCGTGTGCAAATTCAAAAACTTCGGCCTATATTGATGAAATTAGTAAAATAAAAAGTTAAGAAGTAAACAAATGAATATTTATTTTCTGATTAAAATGAATTAAATAAAGTGACTATACAAAAAAATATTACCTTTTCACAATCATACGGATAGTCAATTGTTTTTACAGATGCATCCAGGTGCATCAAGTTTATCTTTAGCGGTCCGTGCGGATGGCAAACTAACATGACTAATAGAGATCGTAGGATTGTCTACTCAAAATCTCGATTTTGAAAATAATAATGTTATTTAAAATAAATTACATATTAAAACTCTAATATTTGAATATTATGAAATAATATTACCTCTTCTTGAAGTCTAGGATCTCATCAACTTTCTCATTCACAAGCGGTTTCAGTAACATTAAAGGTATTGGATACCTTAACTTGACCTTAAAAATACACAAAAATATTAAATGATTTAATTAAAGAACAAAAACATAAAAAAATTGAAAGAAAAAAACATTCTAATAAAAAGAGGATGGGAAAACCGTTACCTTTAAAAACTTTCGCCCTTCCCATCTCGCAAAATAATAACCACCTAGCTCAAACAATTGCTTCTCCAAGTGCGGTAATATCCGCTCCATATAATTCTTCCATAGCGTACATGTGATGCGTTTGTTTCTAAAAAATTGAAAGAATATTGAATTTACATTCATATGTAAAAGAAATATAAAAGCAGATGAAAAAATTACAAAACTTACTCTAGATCTTCTAAAGTTAAATCTAAGAATCGGTAAGGCGTCCATTTATATCCTTATTTTGTGCGGAGTACATCGAAACAACCTTTCCAATAACATACGCAAAAAAATAGTCAAGTAAATTAAAATCAAGGTACGTAATTTTTTATTAGGAATGAAACATTGAATTTCGAAAAATACCTATAAGCATAGTGTCATCCACTTTATTGGTGTCACCAACTCACTAAATTTTACGAAGTTGTACATGAATCGAGGAAACGTTTCATCAAACATTTCAAAAACGTGTATCTTTCCATAGAACATAATCTTAATTTGGCTGGAAGTGGTCTTGTACTTATCAGTTTACTTTTCAACAATGAAATATTTGATTGCGTAAACATGCCCTTCCTTTAGACTTTTTTAAAATTTGGAATTTGATACTTTCGATAGTACCATGAATTCTATCACCCTGTTAATCAGAAAATAAAAATAATTTAATTATTGAGCATAATATATAGAAAAAATAGACGCAAAAAAATGTTACAAAATAGGGTTGTAAAAGAATATTAAAATACCGAAGCATCGTGAAAAATGCATTCAATACTCCCAATTTGTTTATTGTCGTGGAATGATGGCTTTTCGTACTTCCAGACGAGCCTTAACTTAATAGCCCAAAGTGTTTTGCTATTGTTTAGTTCACGAATCAGATTGAACACAGGAGCCATTTTTTTCTAGAAAAAAATAAATGGATGTGTAAGAAAATATATTATTCCTCTTACTTTTGCAGTTATTTTGAATGTGTAAAAATCACTGATCATGATTCTAATATTTATATTTGTGAATTTCCTTTGTGTCCAGTTTATTGATTTGAAAATATTGTAAAATCAATCTATATAAAAATAAGATATTTCGATCAATATATGAATAGGAAATTTCTAGCAATTTAAATGGTATATGCATTATCTAGCAATTTAGTATAGTGAGTAAATAAATTTTGGTATGATTATAATTCCTTTTGCGGGAAAATTTTTACATATTAAATCAAGAATTCGGATCTTTACAATTATGAGACAATCAAATTCGATCTTTACAATTTTATTTTATTTATTACTGATTTTCATCCAATGTATATTTCCTTATTGTATTTTTTTTTTTATGGGAAGTGCTAAATGGCCATAATATGGCCAGCCATAAAAGTAGTTGGATTATTTATGCTTAACAATTAATCATGTTTATGTAAGTAAATTTACTCTCTAGTCCTTAAAACATTTGGGCTCCCACATGGCGCCAAAAGTTATAAATTGATTATCTACTATCACTCCAATCTTTAAATTTTTTATTCTTTCCAATGCAAATGTGAATAATGAATAATTAGTAGCTAAAAAGTTTCTTAAAAAGACATGAAAATAGTGGAAACTTGTGTAAGTTATTTGCTTAGTAATTATTTTCAATTTATTTGTGTTTGTATCAATCTAATACTTAAAAGTAATTTTTATTTAAATTTGAGAATTCTATGCAATTTTAAGATTCTAATTAAAAATAAACTGTGTAATACCTTGTATTTTGTTCTTGTAGTAATCTTTATACAATTAATAATATTGAATAAATTATTCGTTCTGATAGAGTGTTGTGTTTCGTTCAGGGTCGATCCCCGATGGAACTAGTAAATTGAATTTTTCCCGCTCATTGTAGTTACTATAAAAAATAATAACAATATATAAATATTTGGTATTTCATTATTTTTTGTAGCCAACTTTCTTTATATAATTACTTTTTAAAATGATATAAAAAATAGAATTATGTAAAATCAACTTTCCAAATTAATTATTGGGTTTACTTTTTTCTTTTTCAAAAAAAATATTTTTTTTTTGTTTTTTTATCCGTTTCTGAAGTATAATATATCAAATTAACCATTTTTTTTTACGATTTCCAGTTTGACACTCATATTGCAGATATAAAATAAAGAAAAGTATAATAAATAAAAATATAATAAATATTTAATTATTATTTTGTAATTTGTAATGGGCTTTAATAATGCATTCGGGCTATTGGACACCAATTCATATATATTCATGTATTTTGGATATTTATGAAAATTTATTTTTTTAGTCCTCTAAGTGGCTCTCGGAAATTTGGTCCTTTTTTTTGGCTTTGAATTCAGTCCTTTAAATGGATGAAATTCGGACTTTTAGTCATGTTACCTGTTATATTATAGGGCTGCAAATGAACCAAGCCGCTCGTGAGTTATTCGGAACTCGATTTGATAAAAGCTCGTTCGAGTTCGTTTAGTGAGGCTCGTCAAAATAAACGAACCAAACTCAAACTTAAAGATATTCGATTCGTTAGCTCGTGAACAGACTCGTTAGTAAGCTCGTGAATAGGCTCGATAGTAAACTCGTATAAATTAAATTAATAATTTGATTTAAATTTAAATTTTTCATATTTTTACTTAAGATAAAATAAAAATATTTCAATAAACTTATTTTTTTGAATAAAATTATAAGTTTTAATAAATATATTATGATTTTTAAATATAAATAATCTTATTTTTTGTAATAAATTGAAGAATAATTTAATTTTTAATTAATATTTTCTAAGCTTAGGCTCGAAAAAGTTCGTGAGCCATCAATATGTTCGATAAATTCAGGCTCGAGTTCAACTCGTTAATAAACGAGCCAAACTCAAACACTTAAAAGCTCGGTTCGGTTCGGTTTGATTGCAGCCCTATGTTATAACATGTAAATGTTACTGCTAGCAGTGTTGTAAAAATCGACCTAGGCGCCCCTAGGCCGATCCGATTTTCCCAAAATCGGCAAAAAAAATCAGTCCGTGCAAAAATCGGCTTAGGCGGCCAAAAAATCGGGAAAAGTCGGGCAAAAATCGGCCTAGGCGGTCTAGTCGGAATAAATCGGCCAAAATACAAAAAAAAAAGAAAAAAAAAAAGAAAAACTTGTGTTTCTAGGCGCCTTAGGCGCCCGGCTGCCGCCCGACTAGCGCTTAGCGATTTCTGCAACCTTGTCTGCTAGTGGATTTTCTTTAATTCAAACAGTTGGGGACAAAAACGGTATTTCATTATTTAAATATATAATTTATTTTATATATGTTTATTTAATATTAATTGTATAATGGACTCTTAATAATTAAACCAGCCCAAAGGAATCCAAGTTTGGTCTAATCACCCGTTTTCTCCTACGCGGACTTGCCCATAGGCCAAATTCTCTTATATGACCCACATAGCTCATCTTCCAGGTATATCTCTATGGGATGGTTTCCCACAGAGATGTTGTCATTCCTAAATGCAGGTGATAGAATTCAATAACTATTAAAAAAATATACATGCAACAGTACAAAACAAAGATCTTACAAATATACACTTCGCGTGCATTGCACATGTAAAAGACTAGTTTGGATTAAGATAAAGAGTATTAATTGCTTTATATAATTCAGATTTCATACATTATAACTTATGAGAATATATATATATATATATATATTTGAGTGTTTGATATATGTTTTTTTTAAATAGAGAGAATAAAATCATATATATATGCATATATTCGTCTATTTATTATTCGATGAATACACTATATATATACACTACTTGGAAGAATTAATTAACTAATTTTTTTTTTGAGTCAATTAACTAATTTATTGATGAAACCATTTTCTTGGAAACGCTAAAAAATTAATTATTGGAAGAGAGTGAAATCTTAAAACTTGAAGCAAGTAAAACTTAATTTCAAATTCGAATTAGTGGTGACTAGGACTAAGTAGGGAAAGGGTAATGTAGTCAAACAAAATATTAAATTCCTATAGCACCCTCCTCATTAATAATGAAAATAACTAAAATGTCCTTTATGGCCATCCATAATATGGCCATTTAGATTTACCCTTTTTTATTTAGATTTGTATAGTGTTTTATTTTCCAGTTGTAATGCCAAGCAAAAGAGCAATCAATTTATTTATGGTATTATTTAGTAGAATTTGAGAATCGCATGATGTACAACACAAAAAAACCGAAATTATTTATGGTAATGTTTTTAGTACAATTAGGATCGTTTTGCATGTACGATATTCGGAAAAATATATCTTGTCTACATAAGCTGCTGAAAAATAAGATCACAAGTTTTTATAAAGTCAAACTGTCTATTTTTAAGTAATTTTTACAAAAAATCGGAAATCAAAGAATTAATCAGTCTAAAGTCAAACTTTCTATTTATAAGTAAATTTTACAAAAAAACCGGAAATCGCAAATAGTTAGCATAAAAAGATACCAAAAATTTTTAGCAATAGCGTTTAGGCGGAAAACATTTATAGAAATCATTTTTCTTTTATATATATATAGATAATGATTAAACGAAAATAGTATGAGAAATTTTCCCCATTTTGCGATTACTATAAAAAGTAAAGAGATGTGTAAAAATAAAAAAGTGATAATATTTGGTAAATTATTATTTTTTGTAGTTAACTTTCTTTAAATAATTATTATTTTTAAATAATATAAAAATAGAATTACTTAAAATTAGTTTTCCAAATCTGCGTGTATTGCATTACTTATTATATTTATGTTTTTCTTATTTAAAAAAATTAATAAATTTTTTATTTTTGATCCGTTTTTTATGTGTAATATATCAAATTGATCATTTTTTTATGACCTTTAGTTTGACATCCATATTACATATATAAAATATAACTAACAAAAACATAATAAAGAAAAATATATAAAAATATATCTACTCATCATTTTATAATTTGTAATGGGCTTTAAAAGTTATATATTCGAGCTATTAATTGGACATAAATTTGTATATTTATATTTTGTTCGCTATTTGTGATCTCTATATATTGTTGTTATATGGGCTAATGCTTAGCCCATTTCTTAATAATTATTTAGAATTATATTTAAATTGATTAAATTCAACTAAAAAAAATTAACTAAAGAAAATATCTCAAATTATGTATCCAAAATTTATATTTCACATGTATCTATGCATAACATTATATATAGAAGAAAATTAATTATTTAATATGATATTATACTCATAATAGTATTTTATATATAGAAAATTAATATTTTTTATATAATAACGTACTTTTCATGTTGATTGATTTATACTCAAGTTTTAAAGTTGTACATTTGGAATTAGATATGAGTTTGTATGTTTGATAATTTTTTAATATATGTGTATATATAAAAATAAAATAATTTTTGTTTTTTTGAAATATTTCGTTTTCCTTTAAAATTGCGTTGCTAAATATAAAGCATGATTTTTATTTAATTTCTTTAACAATTTTGATAATTTATCAGTTTTCAAAACCCCAAAAAATATTATAATTTGAAATGATTTTATTGTTACTTTTATTGAAAATACAATTCATTAAATATTCGGATTAGGCAAGGTTGAGTAAATCGCTAGGCGCGGTCGGCACCGGGCGCCTAGCGCCTAGGGCGCCTAGGCGGGCGCCTAGGCGCCTAGATCGGGCGCCTAGAAAAGCCCAAGTTTTTCTTATTTTTTTTTTTTTGTATTTTGGCCGATTTTTCCCGATTTTTGGCGATTTATTCCGCCTGACCGCCTAGACCGATTTTTTCCCGATTTTTTCCGATTTTGCCGCCTGGCGCCCGCCAGCGGGCGCCAGCCGATTTTTGCCCCAGACGATTTTTGGCCGATTTTCGGAAAATCGGGTCGGCCTAGGGGCGCCTAGCGCTAGTCGGCGCTGGCGGCCGCCAGGCCGATTTTTTACAACATTGGGATTAGGGTAGTAAAAAGATTCAACATTGGGCGATTAAAATATTTTTCAAATTTTTACCTTCTCATAGATAAACATGTCCATAAATAGATACAATTCATGTTCACACAACAAAATATTTCGTATTTAAAGAGATTTTCTTATAGTTTATAATAATTTATTTTTATTGTTTAATCGTATGATTTATAGTCAAATTGGTTGTCTTTATATTTTAATTATTTTTGAAATTTTAAATTTTTTACAATCACTATTCTCTTAAATCATAAATAACATAAATCCATAATTTGTGAAATAAAGAATGAGAACAAGTAAAAATGAAATTATTCTTAGGTTTAATCTTTAGAATTAATAAAGTAATAGATTATAAATATATTTAGTATTATTAATATAGGATTTGGATCGGTGAGTCCACATATGTTATGTGAGTACACGAGACCAAATCCGAGGCCTTGATTTAATTTTTAAATGGTTGAGATTAATCGATTTTACCATTTTTTAATATATAACTTAATATAAAAAAGGGTTGTTTGGTAATTTTAATTAAGATCGAGTTTTGGGAGGAAGTTATTTTTGGGAGTGGGCTATAATTTAGGAACCGTTTTAGACGGCGTGTTTTATCCAAAATCTTGCATATCTTCTCCAACTTGGTAAATGAAGAGTTAGAAAGTGTTCTTCTCCTTGCAAACACGAGAAATCTCTGCAAAATTAAACCCTACCGTGAGAAAAACACATCTCCATTGTTCATTCTTCAAGAGTTCTCCTCCCCGCAAACCGTCTCCAAACTCATCCATGTTTGATACATGTTTTTATCTTAATTTTGATGATTTTATTTTGTCACCAAAACAATGTTTTTAAAGGTTGTCCAAATACTCCTAAATGATTTAAAATGGTTTTAATATTTTAGGAGTATTTCCTCAAGTTTATTTTTGATAATAATGGACAACACTTTTAATGATTTTATGTCAATGGTTTTTACTCCTATAACAAGATTTCTAAATGTTGTCTAAATACTCCCGATTGGTTTAAAATGTTTTTACTAAATTTTCGGAGTATTTCTTGAGTTTTATTTTCGACAAATATTGGACAACATTTACTCTCGTGGTCGACCGATCGCCCCATAGGGCAACCCGTACCTGAAATTGCTTTTAGAAACAGAAAATGAGACGGATGTAATATTGGTGGTCGGCCGCCCCAAGAGGAGTCGCCCGGTCGCCGTCGCCGACGGTCGCCCCGTTGGCCGTAGCACGGGAGTTCATTTTTGTTTGAGAACTTCCTGTCTCGTTTTTTGCTTGAGGTGGACCAGTTGAAATAGGGGTCGACCGGTCGAATCCTATGTCGGCCGGCCGCCTGTTGTAATTTCCAAAGTGTTCTTAATTCTCTTATTTCGTGCGGCCGAGGTCGCTGTGTATTGACAAAGAAAAATATGACCGTTTGACATGAGACACATTTCCTTAAATTGTGGGATTGATTTCTAACAACTATATTCTTGATTTTAATTGTATTTTTCTCGTAGATTTTCAATCCCCAAGAGGAGCCTATGCTTGATCAATCATCTCCTATAAATAGAGGAAGTTTTGGAGCAACCAAAACAACAATTGAGATACAACACAACAAGATACACTTCAAGCAAATACTTGGTCTTTCATTGTTATTATTCTTGTTGTAAATTTGCCTAGCTTATCACTTTCACATCCCTTGAGGTCTAGGCTATTCTTGATTACACTTTGCACTCAAATTGTAATATTTATTATTGAGTTGTAATCTTGATTTTTGGTTATCATTCAAACACAAGATATCTTGTGAGTGTTCTTGTGGTAAGAACACACTTGGATGATCTAGGTGATAGGTGCAAGAAGATTGTGGTGATCTTCTTATTGAGTTGTTGAAGAATTTGGTATTCTTCAAGGTTGAAGATTGTGGTAATCTTCACAAGGTGCCGTTGAAGGAAGATTGTGGTAATCTTCAAAGGGAGATTGTGGTAATCTCCAAAGGTGTTGTTGAAGAAGAGTGTGGTGCTCTTCAAGGTGTTGTAAGTTGAATTTGTATTAATTTTGGTAATTAATAAAATTCTTTTTCTTTGAAATCCATCCGGATATCTTTGGGGTGGTAGAGGATTAGGCCCTAGGTGGGTTGAACCTCTTTAAATCGACGTGTGTTGTTTACATTCCGCACCTTTATTTTTGTATTTGAGCATTCGGTTATAAAAAGAGGGCGAAATCGAAAAGATGGAGATAATCTATTCACCCCCTCTAGATTATCGTAGCCGCTTGGACTTACAATCCATACCGCGAGAAGTTCTTGTTCACCCCTACCGTGAGAAATACCAAAGCAAAGTGTAAACCCTTCGTCCGAAAATCAAAAATCAGACTCATCAATCGATCGAAATTCAAGTAGGAGTTGAACCATCTGCACCTATGTCACTAAGGGCATCTTGAAATTTCCTCAGAAGTAGCGGCCCGGAAAACCCCAAATTTGCTGAAAAAATCCCTATTCGAGCAGGTAGCAAATTTGTTTTTCTCTTTTTCATTCGTCTTTTTTTTATGTTTTATTGCATTTCTTATGAGGACATTGTCATTTGTTGGATATGTTTTAAAATTGCATATCGTTATTGATAAAATTGCTTATGACTATTATGTAATATGCTTATATATGTTTTAGGTTATTATGTCAAATGTGGGGGAGAGTGGCAATTAGTATTTCCCACTTTCTCATAAGTATTGGGAGATTGTTTTATTGTGGCAAAAATTGGTTATTGTTGTCAATAGTTATGCTCACATTTGTTTTTTACAAGTATTTGGTGATTGCTTTAATGAAGCAAAAACATTGCTTATCTATGTTTTATATTATGCTTATATATATTCAAGTATGTGCAAAATTAAGGATTGGTTGTGTTTTTGTTTCTTACTATCTTTATTATTTGAAAAACGAAGTCTAGGAGTTTAAAATGCATATTGTTCTTTGGTAATTTTTGCTTATTTTTGTTGTATATTTTGCTTATGCATGTTTTATATAATGCTTTCATAAGAGGTAGTTAGTATTTGCCACTTTTTTTTTTTTTTTCTAAATATGTTTTTTGCCTTGGAGGGACAAGGATAACAAAGTTGATTGCGCTATTTTCGCTATGCGCCATATGGAGACGTATATGGGAGGTGGGATCAAAATCGGGATAGCGGGCTCCAAAAAATAACGAGGCGCAACTATTGATAATGCATAGAAAGTATACTGTTTGCAATATGTTTGGATGCAATGAATGAGCGAGAGGAGGCGTCTTGGGATGGACGAAGGAGTTTGCCAAGATGAAATAGGATCAATCCGAAACATTTGTTGCTTCGTACTTTTGATCAAAGTGTTGATTACTGGAGTGTTTTATAGACACTATAAATTTGTTTGGTTTTTGAAGTACTTTGTAGTGATGTTGAATGTTTTTTTATTATTGTTGTGTGTTAGTTCATGTTTTTTTATTTTTGTTTTTGAAGCAAAATTCAATTAGTCTATAAGCAGAATTCAACTCTATTGTAAGCAATCATCTTCATGGTATCTTATAATGTTTCTAGCACTATTTCAAATATTTTTAAGCAGGGTTCGAGTGCTTTGTAAGCAGAAGTCAATTGCCTTGCAAGCATTTTATCTTTTCATCTATCTTATACTTTTAGCAGTATTCAAATGTTTTGTAAGCAAGACTCAAATGCTTTGTAAGCGAAGTCAATTGACTTGTAAGCATGTATCTTCATGGTATTTTTATCTTTTCATTAGAAATATCAATTATGTTCATTTTTTTCTTTGATCGAAAAGCATTACAAAGAATAACAAATAAGCAAAGTGCAAAGTAATAAAAAACATTACAATAAGAAATCATATGCAATTTGTAATATGTGAATAAGTGGTGTTAAAAAATAAACAGACATTCACATTTTTTATCGAGCACATGCCCTTTTTCATTTTCTAGGAACAATTTTTAGGATTGTATGAAACAAATAATTATAAAATTTGCAATAAACACATATATTAAGCGGTAAATATGCATAAATAAGCGAAGTATCAAATGTTTTAATAAGCGATATCAAACATGCACTTCAAAACTATCGTCAATAAGAGTGAATTCTACTTGTCGTGACGTTTTGCTATTGTGCGAACTTATTTCTCCACGTTTCCCACAACATCTCTTCAATTTCGCGGCCTTGATTGCTTTCTCCTTTTTACTCAAGTCGGCTCTTGACTCAATTGTCGCTTCCTTAATTTTTGGTCCGTGTTGGTGGCAACACTACAACGCCTACTGGGATTTGTCCCCAACGAATCCTTCGATCAATGATTACTTGTTCACCGAATCGAATCGATTTGTTGATCCATCAACAATTTTTCTTTATGGTCTTTTATGATCTTTGACAAGGCTTCAATCTTGGACTTGTTGTCATTTGATAGAACAATACAACAGTGAATGTCATACCAAATCTGTTGAAGTGTTGTATCACACTACATATCCAACCCGAATCTGTTCAACGAATCATTGTTTTGACACGAAAAAAACAATGATAAATTAATCTAATAGTTTAAAACACAGAACAAACGTAAGCAACATGTTTCATTCATGACAACAAGTATTTAAGCACATATAAGCAACATTTTCGATCATAGCATGCATATTTTTAAAGAAAAAAATGGGGGACGAAGAATTGAATTTCATGCATTAGCAAGTATGTTCATAATTATAAGCATATTCGTATTCACAAATAAGCAAGATTATAGACACGCACAAGCAATTTTAAGGTAAACATAAAAAAAAACGGGGATGAGAAATTGAATTTTCGCATTCGCAAGTATGTTCATACTTATAAGCATATTCGTAGGCATAAACAAGCATGATTATAGATACGAATAAACAACTCTCTGTGTAAATATACAAAAAGAATAGGGATGAAGAATTGAATTTTTTATGGATTCCTAAATATGTTCATATTTATAAGCATATTATTTGGCACAAATAAGCAAGATTATAGACATACATAAGTAACTTTCTCGGATAAAAGTTACAAAAAAAAATGAAATGATTAATCGAATGATTGTTTTAGAAAAAATGCGAATCAAATTTTAATTGGATTGATAAAAAACGGACAATGTAAACAATTGAAAGGCAAGAAAAATGGTTACCTTGTTCATCATTAGTGTTGAAGCATTCTTCATAGGTGTCATCCATTTTTTTTTCTTGTTTGAACTCTCCAAAATGTCGACTTTGTGTATTGTGGGGGAAGATTTTTTGCGGATACACGGTGGAGAGGATGATTATAGCTTGGACGATTTTCCAATAACAAATTTGGTGGATTGTGATTGCAAATTTGATGGTAACTCATCCTATTTTAATGGGATTTACTAGATTTAGCCAACACACCTACTCTTATACGGATTGATTTGCCCTCAAGTTGACTTTATCACATAATATCAACATTAATCGGGTTTAATCTCAACCATCGAAATTAGTAGATTTGTGGCTTGGATCCGGTCTTATGTACTCATATAATAGGGGTCTATATAACTCTCCCCTATTAATATATATAATATATACATAATCGGGAATAGGGACGAGAACGAAGAGAATTCTGTTTTATCTAATCGAGAATAGGAAGGGGACGGACATATAAATAGTGTTCATGTTCCATTCCGATGTTAAAAAGTAAAGATTTCTCTTCCCAACTCACATCCCCGATAATCGGGATTGCCCGACCCATTCTATTCGGTTACCAATGGGGATGGTTCCTCACGGGGATGATGCAAGAGATATAATTCATTGAACTATTAGAAAAATGTAAATGTAACAATACAAAATAGAGACCTAACATACATATACCCCGTGCATCGCACGAGCAAAAGACTAGTTATATTATAATATATATTATATATGTAAAATATATATTAAGTATATTAAAAAGAATAAATTTGATATGCGGGGCAGGTACCCGCAGAGGCGGAAGTGATACCCAGATCCCCCGCCTCGCCGCAGGTCACAAGGTGGGGCGGCCCAAACAGCCGAGCCGAGGTAAATTTGCCATCCATAATTGAATCTCAAATTTAACATGTTCGACCTATTGTCTACTCTACATGCATAAAAAAAAATGCAAATTCAAACCATTACAAATGGGATTATTGCAATGTCGTAGCCCGAAATTATTACGGGTTGGGCTGATACACGAAATTAGGGTAGGCCAAATAAAAAAATAAAAAATACACATAAATATTAATTCAAAAAAATTCAAAAAAATTTACCTAGTAAAATTATTTTTTTTAGAAAGGGAGGGTTGGGGCCGGTTGGCCTCCCCTACCTCCACCATTGGATTGTAGGGGATGGATAAGGTTTGAACCCTCGACCTCACCTCTCAAAGGTGAAACCGATGGTCTCTACATGCATAAATTTAGTTATGGTAGGCATTAAAACGATGGTGCAAGGTAAGATAATGAGGGTTACTAGCAAGTAGAACTTGTATGTACTAATTAACATTGTGAATGGGCTCAAATTGTTCTCGCCAGCTGCAAGAGGTATATTAGTTTAGTTACATTAATTCAAGTTGATCCGATTTCCGAACACTATGTAATCGTAAAGCTAAAATAAAAATACAAAATATGGTTGTTATTATGCAATTATCTAGCTAGTACAACAACAAATGAGGCTGATCAAGAGAAATAAGAGAATCGAAAAAAAGTAAAACTGTATCAATGAATTAAATAACTAGGCTAAGCATGTTATTTGTTATTGGTTTCTACCAAGGGATGAAGGGAAAAGGTCATTGGGTACCAAATAAATATTTCCTAATGGATATCGGATTTGTATGGCCTCCAATATAGATAGAGCTGGTCTAGACGCTCTGGCCCAGTGTACTTCATATAATTGAACTTCTGTGAATAATGGCCCGTCAGTCCGACTATGCATATTTTTCATACTAATTTCTCCAAGATGACTAAAGTTTATCAAAATATCTTATAAGTTCCTATATAAATAAAATGATGTTTTTAGTAAGATGATACAACATATTTTAAAATACGTTAAGTGTTTGAATAAAATAAGATAGTGCAGTTTTTAGATTGTTAGTAACTATAATAAAAATTCAATGATCAAATTTGGTATTGTAGATTTAAAACTCTTGTATAGCTCCAAATCCAGTAATCAAAACACTACATCAAGCCTTTTATTTCTATCAAAGAATTGTGAAGATACTTAAATATAATTGGTAAATGGGATCTACAAGTTTTTTTTGTTTTGGATAAGGCATCACCTTACCCATAGTCAATCCACGTGCTCAATTGGTGTGATATGTATATTTATCCATCATATATTATTTTTCAATCAATATTGAGGTAACAAATAAGTCCAATTGCAAGAAAAAAAAAGTTAAATTAACTCCAATGTTTTCTCTTTGTTAGAATATCTTTGAAAATAAAAGTACATTATTTTTCAACAATATCAATAAAAAATGAAATTCAACAATTGCACTGTCACATATCAAAGCCTAAAAAACTGAAATTCAACAAATGCACGGGATGTAACCACAAAAATTCTTTTTTTTTTCCCCTATTGAGAACTAGGGGTGGATAAGCCATTCTACTCCAATAAAAGGCCATGGCCCGAGCCTCTAAAAAGCTGGTTTGAGCAGCGACCTATTTAACAATTGGGTGTTTCGGGACTTTTACAAAGCCTATTTATATGGTTAGTCGAGGCCTAGGCCTTTAAAAAACTTTTTAAGCTCAAGCGGGATAAATTTATTTAAGGCCTACGTATAAAATATATATAATATTATATATAGTACATATATGATATATAGAAATGAATAGTATTATGTAGAATATATGTATGTATTATATTTTATATACATATTGAAGATATAGATCGTATAAAATATTACATATATCTTATATATAAATATTGTTGGAATTGGTTTTAACTAAATTGGGTTTGACCCGATTTTGACCAATTATTTAAGTGGGGTCATTTATTCAAAGTATGAAATAAATGAGATAAACGCCATCTACGCGGGTAGATGAGTTTAGCATTTTGAATTTCTCAAAACCAATATCGGGTGAATGAGAAATAAATGCATAAAGTTGGCCACTTAAAATGCTTTTATATATGGAATATAAAAGGGTGGGAATATGGAAAGCCATATCCCACATAGGAAACATATTAAATGTTTGACTTGTTAATAAAGAGCTTCACCACTAATAAGGAGTAATCAAGTGGAACTCCTTATGGTACACCCTAAGTGAAGTCAAGTCAATTTTAGTAGCCTTTGGCTAGCTCAAAAGCACCTCCGCCGTCCGAGCCGGAGCCGGAGCCGAGCCCGAGCCAGCGCGCACGTCGCACATAGTCGCATTGGCGCTTTCTGAGGCGCACTCGCACGTACGCATCGTCGTCGCGAGGAGCTTTGAGGAGCCTTAAAGTTTTGGAAAATCGAACCGGGGTTGATCCGGTGGCTCGGTGACGTGGCGGGCGGCTCGGGTGGCGGTGACTTGGCAGGATCGCACGCAGTGGTGACACGTGGCGGCGCCGATTGGATGCGTCTGCATTCGCTAACAGGCACCGTGATCGACGCGTCTGTCCCGGTGTGAATGGGTGCATGCTAATAGGTGTGCTCCTTCAGGCAGATAGATCGGGACCATCGGATCGCAAGCTGTTAACCACGGGCGCGTCGACGGTCAAGATCGATCCGGACAGGGGTTGCACCCGGTCGAAGAGGCACCAGGAGCTCTATATAAACCATTTAATTCATTTTAAGACATCAAAAAACCGAATTTCACTTCATATTTCGCATTGTAAAAGAGAGTTTAAGAGCATCAAAGTGTTCGTTGTACTTGCGATTTGTAGTGCAACTATCGCAAGTAGTTCGTCGTTGTATCTTGGGAGACGATTGTTGTATTCCGTAAGCACCGTGAGTGGGGCAATCTCGTCTTAAAGAGAAAGAGTTCAACTCTTGCCTCGACGTCTTTATTTTACCGTTACTCGCTTTCAATTGTTTTTCAGCCATTCGGTATACACCAACTGGTTTTTCCCAACAGTTTAAGACGAGATTTTCGTGTATATCAAATGGCTTCGACGTCTTGATTCAAAGACAAAGACCAAGACCGGGAGAGAAACCCGAGAAGTTTGGGGTTCGAGACTTCAAAAGATGGCAATGAGAAAATGTTGTTCTATCTTACGACTACGAACCTTGCTCGTTTCCTTACGGAGGATGCCCCAACCTGTGGGGAAGAGGAGGCGATAAAGAGAAAAAGGATGGCGTTCGATGCTTGGAGTCAAAGCGACTTCCTATGCCGGAACTACATTCTCAACGGACTGGACAACACATTGTACAATGTGTATTGTTCGGTAAAGACTGCTAAAGAGCTGTGGAGCTCTTTAGAGAAGAAGTATAAAACGGAAGATTTGCTCGCACAAAGAAATTTGTTGTCGGCAAATTCCTTGAGTTCAAGATGGTTGACACCAAGACGGTGATCAGCCAGGTTCAAGAGATCCAGTTGATTCTGCATGATATAATTGTAGAAGGTATGGTGGTGAGTGAATCCTTTCAAGTAGCTGCTATAATCGAGAAGCTACCGCCTCTGTGGAAGGATTTTAAAAATTACCTGAAGCATAAGCGGAAGGAGATGGGGCTTGAAGACTTAATTGTCAGATTGCGAATTGAAGAAGACAATCGCAAGTCTGAGATTAAGTCCAGCAAGCTTCCTATGGAGGCAAAGGCAAACTTAGTGGAGCCCAATGCTGCAAGAGAAAGCACCTGGGAATAATCAAAAGCGGGGAAGGCTAAAAAGTTCAAAGGAACTCGCTTCAACTGTGGAAAGCCGAATCACAAGGCTAAAGATTGTCGTCTTCCTAAAAGGCCAATCGGAACCGGTGCATGTGACCGGACAAATCGATTACCAATTGATATGTCCAGCTTGATCTCTCGGTATTGTGTATGAAGGCAACAAGTCTTTATATGGTGGAGAACCCGAGAGAATGGTGGGTGGACACAGTGCTACACGCCACATATGCTCCGATAAAGACATGTTCTCAACGTATACTCCTATCAACGGAAGGAAGCTATACATGGGGAATCATGCAACGTCCGAAATTGTTGGTCTCGGCAAGGTGGTGCTGAAGATGACCTCGGGCAAAGGAGTGACCCCGTTGATGTCCTTCATGTTCCGGACATTCGGAAGAAGAACTTAGTGTCGGGATCATTGTTGGTTAAGCGGGGTTTAGATTAGTATTTGAGGCTCAAAAGTTTGTACTTATGAAAAATGGACGAGTTCATAGGGAAGGGTACTTAGATAAATGTATTCAAGATGAATGTAATGAATGTACTCCGAAATTTTGAAAGCAATAAAATTAATGCTTCTTCTTATTTGCTTGAGTGTTCAAATTTATGGCATGTTAGATTAGGACATGTGAATTTTAACACTTTAAAAAGGTTAGTAAACTTGGAATTACTACCTAACTTTAAAATAGATTCACATCACAAGTGTGAAACGTGTTGAGGCAAAAATGGCCAAAACACCATTCCACTCGGTGGAAAGAGAAACAGAACCTCTAGAGTTAATTGTGATGATATATGTGATTTAAAGTTTGTGCAAACTAGAGGTGGGAAGAAGTATTTTATTACTTTTATCGATGATTGCACAAAAAATCGTTGTGTATATCTTTTAAGAAGTAAAGATGAGGCCTTAGAAGCTTTTAAAAGCTATAAGAATGAGGTTGAAAATCAACTAAGCAAACGAATTAAGATAATTCAAGTGATAGAGGTGGAGAATATGGAGCTCCTTTTGATGAATTTTGCTCGGATTCGGTATTATTCATCGAGGCAACGACTCCTTATTCACCACAATCAAACGGTGTTGCTGAACGCAAAAACCGAACTCTAAAAGAAATGATGAATGCTTTGTTGATAAATTCTGGTTTACCTCAGAATTTGTGGGGGGAAGCAATTCTCTCGGCTAACCACATTCTTAACAAAATACCACACAAAAATAAAGATAAAACTCCGCATGAGTTATGGAAAGGTCGAAAACCTTCATATAAATACGAAAGTGTGGGGGTGTTTGGCTAAAGTAGAAATACCTAAGCCAAAACAAGTCAAGATAGGGCCTAAAACAATCGATTGCATTTTCATTGGATATGCAAATAACAGTAGTGCATATCGATTTTTAGTGCACAAATCAGCAATTCCAGATGTACAAGAAGGTACAATTATTGAGTCAAGGAATGCTGTATTTTTCGAAGACGTGTTTCCTTGTCAAGAAAGGAAAGAAGCTAGTTCTAGCAAAAGAACACGTGATATCGCCGATGGTGATCATCAAAGTAATGAAGAACAAGACGCTTGATAAAAGGGCCAAAACAACTAAGTCTTTTGGTCCGATTTTCTAACTTATGTATTAGAAAATGAACCAAGGACAATTGGTGAAGCATTGTCGATCCGAAGCTCCATTCGGAAAGAAGCCATTAACAAAGATGAGATAGATTCCATTATGCAAAATCATACTTGGGAGTTGGTAGATCTCCCACCGGAAATAAGCCTTTAGGATGCAAGTGGATCATTAAAAGGAAATATAAAGTCGATGGAACTATTGATAAGTACAAGGCCAGGTTAGTAGCTAAGGGATTTAAACAAAGAGAATGCTTTGATTTCTTTGATACGTATTCACTTGTGACAAGAATCACATCTATTAGAGTTCTCATTGCTATTGCAAAAGCATTGCATAACCTTGAGATACACCAAATGGATGTGAAACGGCTTTTCTAAATGGTGAATTAGAAGAGGAAATCTACATGGAACAACCCGAAGGGTTTGTTGCTCTGGACGAGAGAAGAAGGTGTGCAAACTCGTTAAGTCATTGTATGGCCTTAAGCAAGCTCGAAACAATGGCACGAAAAATTTGTGAGAACTATCTTTGTCGAATGGTTTCAAAATTAACGAGTGTGATAAATGTGTTTACATTAAAGACACACCTAATGCTTATGTAATTGTCTGCATCGTATGTTGACGACATGTTAATTATGGGTAGTAATTACGATATAATCATGAATACTAAGAAAATGTTAATCAAACATTTTGATATGAAAGATATGGGTATAGCGGATGTTATTCGGGAATTAAGATCTCTAAAACATTTGATGGACTTGTTTTATCATAGTCTCATTATATTGAGACAAGATCTTGAAAGTTCAATGCTTATGATAGTCCTCCGGCTAAAACACTGTTGATTTAAGCTTACACTTAGCTAAAAATCAAGGTGAGCCTGTATCTCAACTATAATATTCTCGGATCATTGGCGATCTAATGTATGTAACAAAGCGCACACGTTCGGATATTGCCTACGCAGATTAACAAATTGAGTAGATTTACGAGTAATCCTGGAAATGACCATTGGAAGGCATTGATAAGGGTTCTTAGATATCTAAGACTCATCATGAATTATGGATTACATTACTCGAGATATCCGGTTTGTATTAGAAGGATACGATGATGCTAATTGGATATCGACTCAAAAGACTCCAAGTCCACTAGTGGTTATGTTTTTACCATTGGTGGTGGAGCGTGTCATGGAAATCCTCTAAACAAACTTGTATAGCTCGATCCACGATGGAATCGAGTTTATAGCATTGGATAAAGCTGGTGAAGAAGCGAGAATGGCTTCGCAACTTTTTAGAGGATATTCTTGCTGGCCTAAGCGGTGGGTCGCAATCATGATACATTGTGATAGTCGGTCGGCGATAGGAAGGGCTCAAAATAGTATGTACAACGGTAAGTCTCGACATATACGTCGAAGACATAACACCGTTAGGCGGTTGATCTCAAATGGGGTTATTACAATCGATTACGTGAAATCGAAAGAAAACCTATGGATCCGTTAACTAAAAGTTTGAATAGAGATCAAGTATCCGCTTATCGAAAGGAATGGGCTTAAAATCCACAAAATAAGAATATTCATAGCGGTAACCCAACCTTATGAATTGGAGATCCCAAGACCTTGGTTCAATGGGACAACTAAGTTATGTATATTCGGATAAATACTTGGAGCATATTACGGCTCATTCCTATCCAAGTGGAGAAACTGCTTTGAATGTGGTGAGGTTAAGTTATAAACTTTTAATGATTCCTATACTTTAAAGAAGTGGAGTATGGCAGATACTCTTAATAGGAGATCACCTATATAAGTGTGAAGACGGGCGCTTCAACGAAACACTTATGAATCCAAGATGGTGTCCAGGGCCAAAATGGACACAACCGTGAGAACCAAATGGTGTTAGGAAAGATATTGTGTGGATCTTTGTTGTTTTGGTTTACGTAAACAGTTGAACAGATTCAAGACATCGTGTCACATGTGCAACCTAGTAAATGACATAGCATTCCACTAAGGAAGGTTCAAAGCCACAAGCTACCTCCTCGATGCAATAGCTTTCCGTTTGAACTCTCTTAGTGTCTGCGATACTCATATGCATTTATTTCATTCATGTGGGGATTGTTGGAATTGGTTTTAATTAAATTGGGTTTGACCCGATTTTGACCAATTATTTAAGTGGGGTCATTTATTCAAAGTATGAAATAAATGAGATAAACGCGTCATCTACGCGCGGGTAGATGAGTTTAGCATTTTGAATTTCTCAAAACCAATATCGGGTGAATGAGAAATAAATGCATAAAGTTAGCCCACTTAAAATGCTTTTATATATGAAATATAAAAGGGTGGGAATATGGAAAGCCATATCCCACATAGGAAACATATTAAATGTTTGACTTGTTAATAAAGAGCTTCACCACTAATAAGGAGTAATCAAGTGGAACTCCTTATGGTACACCCTAGTGGACCAAGTCAATTTTTTGACTAGCCTTTGGCTAGCTCAAAGGCACCGACCGGCGGTGCGAGCACCGTCGAGCCGGGAGCTAGAGCGAGCGGGCCCGCCCGCACGTCGCACATAGTCGCATTGGGCGCTTTCGAGGCGATTTCGAATGCTTTTATATATGAAATATAAAAGGGTGGGAATATGGAAAGCCATATCCACATAGGAAACATATTAAATGTTTGACTTGTTAATAAAGAGCTTCACCACTAATAAGGAGTAATCAAGTGGAACTCCTTATGGTACACCCTAGTGGACCAAGTAAATTTTGACTAGCCTTTGGCTAGCTCAAAAGCACCAAGGAGCGGTCGCGGAGCACCGTCCGAGCCGAGCCGAGCCGGAGCCGGGCCGCGCGCACGCCGCACATAGTCGCATTGGGCGCTTTCGAGGCGCACTTTGCACTTCGCACGACGCATCGTCGCGAGGAGCTTTGAGGAGCCTTAAAGTTTTGGAAAATCGAACCAGGGTTGATCCGGTGGCTCGGTGACGTGGCGGAAGCGGCTCGGGTGGCGGTGACTTGGCAGATCGGATAAATGCAGTGGCGACACGTGGCGGCGATTGATGCGTCTGTTCGCTAACGAGGCACCGTCGACGGACGCGTCTGTCCCGGTGTGAATGGGTGCATGCTAATAGGTGTGCTCCTTCAGGGCAGATAGATCAAGACCATCGACGCAATCTGTTAACCACGGGCGCGATCGACGGTCAAGATCGATCCGGACAGGGGTTGCACCGGTGCGAAGAGGCACCAGGAGCTCTATATAAACCAGCCCTTAATTCATTTTAAGACATCAAAAATCGAATTTCACTTCATATTTTCGCATTGTAATTGAGAGTTTAAGAGCATCAAAGTGTTCGTTGTACTTGCGATTTGTAGTGCAACTATCGCAAGTAGTTCGTCGTTGTATCTTGGGAGACGATTGTTGTATTCCGTAAGCACCGTGAGCGGGGCAATCTCGTCTTAAAGAGAAAGAGTCCAACTCTTGCTTCGACGTCTTGATTTTACCGTTACTCCGCTCAATTGTTTTTCGGCCCATTCGGTATACACCAACTGGTTTTTCCCAACAAATATAATATTAGAACATTAATGAAACTTATTTTGTATTTGGATTTGTTATTGTTATGAAGTTATTGGATATTGTATTATCATATTTATGTCCTTTGGAGGTAGAGAGTAATGGATTCTATTGTCATGTGCATTTTTTTGTTTTCATTATGAATCTTGTATTGATTATCGTGAGATAGTTGTTTGTTTTTTGTAGTTTATAATTTTTTTGAAACTAACTTTGATAGGCTTAAACAGACTTTAAATAGGCTCATGCTTGACCTTTTTTTACTTAAAAAGGTCAAGCCGAGCCTATGAAAAAAAGTCTATTACAGATAATAGGTCAGGCTTGGGCCTAAACTTAACAAAGCAGGCCCAGGTCTTCCAATTCAAAGTCCGGTTTGGCTTGACCTATTTCCACCCCTATTGAGAACATATATATTTGTGATTCTCCGTCTATGATCGCAAATTTCTAATAATTTAGAGACAATATTTTGGTTAAATTTTTCGGGATTTCAATTTTAAGTGAAATATTTGTAATAACGTGGAGACCCAGTTATTTAACATATATTTCAGACAAGTTTCTTTTGTTTTAAAGAATCAAAATGAATTGCATTCATTCATCAGAAGAAACTTACTGGTGATTGCAAATCGTGACGCCCGAATTTTTGCGACGTGAGATATGATGTTGTGTAGTAATTTATTTATTTTGTTAAGTAACACGGACCCATTATTAATGAACCGCGACCCGACTTTTATTTATTTCTTTCAATGTCACTTACGCCTTCCTCGCTTCGAGTCTAACAATTTATATTCTCCTCTAGTATTGTTATTTGATCGGTTAACTACGACTTTAGAAATATTAGACTCTTTTCACTTGAAGTTTCGTATCATGGGTTTAGACTGTTGATTTATTTCTGTTTAAGTGATTGATCATTGTCGCGTCGCGTTTGGGGCGTGACAACAACATCGAGTGAAAAACAGTTGCAAACGCTACACAATCATAAACCTATACATATCAAAAATAAAAATCTTAAACCTAAACAGATTCAACTAATCCGTAGAACCAGAACTTTGTAATGAAGACGCTGGACAAATACATACTAAAAAAATTGATCTCGCTTCTGTCACATATTGTCAGCTAATGACTAATCTGAATCTTCTGAACAAAATCCCACACAAGAGATAAACTTATTAACTAGAAAAAAATTAATTATTGGAAACAAAAAAAAAGGTTACATATTAAAGACAAATTTATTAAGACTAAAAGCATTAAAAAATATTCTTCATCGAAAAAAAAAGAAAGAAGTTGAAGGAATAAAATGACTAAGATTTAGAGAGAGAGAGAGAGAGAGAGAGAGAGAGAGAGAGAGAGAGAGAGAGAGAGAGAGAGAGAGAGAGAGAGAGAGAGAGAATCACACAAGTTTCGATTCCAACCAATATCGTATATTTTGCATCGATTCAATGTTGACTCGAATATCCCCACAATAGTAGGGCACAATCATAGGGATGGAAATAGACTGTTATCCAACAGGGGCCTATGGCTCGGCCTACTAAAGAGCTTGACTTGACTTCGCCTATTTAACAATGGGTCGACTTAGGCCTTTTATAAAGCATATTTAAATAGTTGAGCCGGACCGGCCCTTTAGAAAAGCCTTCTAAGCTCAATACATGACTTATTTAAAGCCTACATATATAATATATATAATATCTATAAATAAATAATATGAAATTGTATATAATAAATATATGTATTGTATTATATATATATATATTGAAGATATAAATTGTTTAAAAAATTATATAAATCTTACATATAAATATAATATAACAATACCAATCAGACATTTATTTGTATTTAGATTTAGATTTGTTATTGTTATGGCTTATTGGATATTATATCATCATATTTATGTATTTTGGAGATATAATGGATTATATTGTCATGTGCATTTTGTTTTTCATTATGAATCTTGTATTGACTATCGTGAGATTGTCGTGTGTTTTTTGTAGTTTACCATTAATTTTTATTTTAAGATTAGTTTTGATAGGCTTAAACATGCTTTAAAATAGGCCTAGACTTGGCCTTTTTACTTAAAAAGATCGCGTCGAGCCTATGAAAAAGCCTATTACGATAATAGATCGGGCTTGGGCTAAACTTAATAAAGCGAGGCCCAGTGCCTTCCAACTCAAAGCTTGACTTGTCTTGGCCCATTTACGCCCAGCAGCGCAGGACACCACACTTCCTTCGACTATAGAAAGTCCGTTCTTCCCATGGATGATCTTAATTTTCGGGAAATAAGGGACAAACTCAACTCCAACACTCCACGTTAGTTAGAAATCAAACTTGGGACCTCGGGATTGTAATTGCAACTCTCATCCACCAGGCGCCAACCCCTGGGTTCACTAATTCAACGTCTTGCTAATTCAAATTTTGTAAGTTGGATCCACGTCGTTACAATTACCGGTTTGAATCGGAAATGAAATCCTATAGACAATATTTTGAACGTCAAATCTTTAGGCATTTAGTAATCATGATAGAATATAAAATTAGAACATGCTGGCAACAAACAAGCACCCAAACTTCTAGGAAGTATATGTATCTGTTTATATGTATTATATACAAATCCTATATATTTGTGTGTATATACATTGCTTTATTTATGTAATTCAACTTTAATGCATTTACTTCTCTGAAATAATATCATAAATAAAAGCATCCAAATGAAACTATAATAATGTCGGGTCCTTGCCAGACCGCCTAATGAGGCAAGAGTTATTTATTTATTGGTGGGCTATTTGTTTGTGAACACACATATTGTTATTAAAGCATCAAAAATACAAAATTGTTATCGTCACAATCAGATAAATTAAAACTGAAGCAAGAGAAAATAGGCAAAATAGTGAATATTCAACAAAATGTGAATGGAATACTCAAGAAACAAGGGATTGATGATACTTCTAGGCAATGTTTTAATTACCGTACCCGGTCGGTTCAATCGGTGATCCGACCGGTTCGATAAGTCCTCTAAAAGCATTTTAGTTGTTGGACCGGTCAAAATTGGTTGAACCAGAAAAAATTGGTTTTAATGGTTTAATTTTATTTTTTATTTCTTTGAAAATTTAATAAAAATATAGAATTTAAATTTGAAATTTTGTTATATTTACGTGGTTGTTTGGATTTTGGGCTATATTAGATCTTTTAGTTGCTTATTCAAATATTATATTACATATATATAAGTATTAATATATATACTTATTAGAAGATTTAAAAGCGCTTATTTTTAGGGTATTTGGCCGAGCTTATAAACTCTTCAAAACATGTTATAACATGTTTGAGAACTTATAAGTTTTCTAAAAAGTGTTTGATAAAGTTTTTTTAAGAAAAAAATCTTATAAACTCTTCAAATAATATGTTAAGAGCTTATAAGATCTTTTTAAAAAAAAGTGGGGGATCCTTATTTTAACAACCTCTTTTTATTTTGGATATTTTAATTACAAAAATGTCATTACTAATATTTTATTATAAATTATTTCATCTTATTTTATCCAAATACTTTAATCACTTGGACCCAGGCGGTGGCCGTGGGGCCTAAGGCCCCAAGCCCATCCCCCGCTCTAACCGGACGACGCGCATGTGTGGCCCTTTGGTGATCATCCACATGTGTTATGATTTATCTTGGGCATAACACATTTACTACGGTCGATTTTTTAGCCTTTTTGGCCAATTGAAAATCTTTTTTAGCCATGTTTTTCAAACATTTTAGGGCGAAATGGCATAATTGCCCTTTAGTAGTTTAAGCCATCCATTTCGAGTCACAACAAATCCAAACATACCAAACGCTCGAAACCTACACAAGAAACCCCAAGAAAAACGAAACCGGCGACTTGGACAATTTCATGCTTTTCCCCTTTTGTGTTAATTTCATGTTCTTTGTTGATTTGTTTAGTCTATAGTTGTTTTAGGTTAGGATTGTTTGGATTATTTGTAGTTTTTGTAGAAATTCTAGGGTTTTATAGTGGATTTTTTTTGTTGGTGGGGAGCTTGGGATGTTGCTAATGGCGGAAAATGAGAGAGGGGAAGAAGACGACGGGGTGGCGAGTTACATGTGTAACTCGAAATCGAGTTACTTTTGTGTATCTCGATATCGAATTATTGTATTTCGATTTTGGGTACTGTGAAGAAATGTGAAGATAATGATATAATATGTATATCGAGTTAAATATAATTGGATACCCAATAATTGGGATATCCAGTTACATAACTCGATATCGAGTTATGATTAATCGATATCGAGTTTTCAACAATAGATAGTAGGCGTTAGTCAAACCAAAGAATAACTTCGATATCCGATTAACTCGATATCGATTCTTGTTCAATCTTCTCTCACTTATTATAACCAGATTATTTTGTTTTTCTCCAAAAAACTTTGAATTCACATAACTTTTCGTTTTAATTAAATCCATTTTGCATGTATAATATATCAAATTAATCATATTTTCGATATCTATAATCAAAATCCATTGCTAGGACTAAACCGATATTGCATATTTAATAACGAAAAATACAGGTTCGAGTTTTTAAAAAAAGTTTGAAAGAAAGAGTAAAATGATACATAGAGATAAGTGAAAAGAGAGAGAAATAATTCAAATATCAAACAAATATGCTAGAAAGGGTATGAATGTCATTTTGCAACCCAAAATGGCTAAAAATATGTATCTACAAAAGATGACTATTTTCATTTTATTTTGTAAATGGCTATTTTGTACTATTGCCACTACATTCTAATATGTATTAGGATAAAGAAAGTTTTAAAATCAATGTGGATAAGGCTTAACATCCATATCATCTTTATATATGCCCATTGTGTGGCCAAATTCGTGATTAATTTTTCACTCACTGAAATTCGGTTTGAGAACTTAAATGCACTACGTTTAGCTACTCCTAACGTAGATTAACAATATACCATTTAATGCTTCTGGAATTAAATATTTAACCACCAAAATTTGGTCAAAAAATGGGTTATTACCCACTTTATCAAATCTAAATTTCCAACAAAGACAGAGAACTTAAAATCAATCAAGTTACTTAATATTCAATTCAATCAATAGCTAAAAAAATTATTTGAACTCGGTTTGTTAACTTAAAAAATCAAATTTCAACATATATTTTTATTTGACAAGATTTGGAACGTGATTTGAGCTTTACTCGATTAGTAAAAATAAAAATATATATGTAAAAATACCAAGTCACTCGATCTAAATTCATATTCGACTTGATTAAAATTCGTTTAAATTTGATCAAATCAATAATCAAACTAAACTCAAACAACATATATGATTTTTAATCTCAATAGAAGTTCATTCGAACATCTTTATAAAATATAAATTAAACCAATAACATATTCTATTCAACTCTGTTGGTTTATATCTCTAGCTCCACTATTACAAAAAAATAATATCCCTCAGTTCGACTACAATAATTTCGGCACCAGCAGAAAAAGACTTCCTTCATGATCATCAATAAATTATGACAAGCCAAACGACTTCATTTCTTGAAGTTGGTTTCAACCAAAACTTTTGTGCAACATTTAAAGGATGAAATGTATCCGTCATTGCCATATAAGTAGCCCATCAATAGCTCAGAATTAGGCACTAATAACTTACCATATAAAATTGATGAATACCATAAATTTGTTACAACCAATTACACAAGTACATGGTGAAATGTTCTTGTACCGTACTTTTGGGTTCTATACTTCTTAGATCAACTCCAATCCAACTCTATATCCTACATCAAAACACCAAATATGTAAAAAAACTCCCTCCAACTCAACTCTATTAGAGCATCTCCAACCCATGACACCAAATTTGGTGTTTTGGTGTAAATTTTCAAAAACCATCTCCAACCCAATACACTAAATCTTACACCAAATGAGTATTTTAATATTTTCTTTTCATTTTGGAACTAGTGTTACACGTGCAATGCACGGTGAGTGTTAAATTGGAACTTTGCAATTGGATTGTGTTTAACAATTTATGGTTTGTTGTGTAAAACCAATGGATTGATGTAAAAATAATATTATTAATAAAATATTTAACTAAAACAAAACTCAAACAAATTGTTGAACTAAAGCATTATATAAAAAAAACTACAAATTTTGAAAGACTTCTTTGTACACGGCGTTCATTGTTTGCTTGTTGTTCGATTCGTTGTCACCACGGACTAATATTTTCAAACCCTTGCGATTGGTGACTCTCAAACAAAGAACATATAATTGCCCATGATCAATCATGGATTCTCAAAAATAGGCCAACATTGGAGAGAGATTGGCCTCGACTCTTATTTATGGTCATGGCATACGATACAATGAGAGGAATCTTCTTTGGAACTTGAATGGAATTCGAGGTCCGATGGGGTCAATGTCATACGCGGAATCAAAACTTTATGACTGCATTCGTTCGGTGAGAATTTTAGCTTCAGTACATGTTTGGCCACCGTAATAACCAATCTAGTGCCGTTACACAATCCAATGCAGAATGGTCCATGTTCTCAAGAGCATAATCGGCGTACCAACCTTCAAATGCAATTCATGATTAGGAACAAGGAACATCTAATCCCGTTCAAAATTCTCGTGTGTGCGGATCATGCAAAAAATCAACATTAGCATCGTATTTGCACGTCTTTATCGGAGCTCACATACGCCGGCACTCGGAAGAATTTAAAGACGCGTCATATACGATTTATCGACTCAACAACATCGAGTGTCGGTGCCAGATAGCCCTCTCTTTCAAGTAAGTCGGATCATCAACGACGTCTCTAAACATCGGATAAGTGCTTTCAACAATGGTTGCAATTGGATCACCAGAAGATTGTAGCACGATATCTTCAGGTATATCAATAGTTGCACAACCATCATTTGATCCTCCTATAGTTCCGTCTCCAATGCTTGAAATCCATTGGAAAATTGCACGGACCGCATAATCATCGGTTCCACCTAAGCTTTGAAGGTGCATGTTCTTAGTCATTTTAAAACCGTGCAATTTGTGGATGCGATGAATTAATGGTTGCATTCACAATGTCCTGCCTACTTCCCTTTGGTATAACGACATAAGATGCTGAAGTCTCCACCAAACACAACAGTTTTCCCTCCAAATATTCTATTTTTCGCCAACGGGTTGTCTTGTTTTAAAAGAGCTCGCAAAGTTTCGTCAAGTGCTTGAAAGCAAAACTTGTGCATCATCGGCGCTTCGTCCCAGATTATAAGCTTCGAACGGATAATCAACTCCGCAAGCGGACTCTCCTGATTGATATTGCATGTTGAATCTTGGTTAGGGTTTAAGGGAATAACAAATCGCGAATGCGCAGTCCTGCCTCCTGGCAACAATAGAGATGCTATGCCGCTCGATGCAACGTTTAGTACAATTTCTACTTTTGATCTCAACACCGCAGATAAAGCCCTCCACAAAAATATCTTGCATGTGCCTCCATATCTCGTATACAAAGAACATACCACCTTTCGTTTACCACAACATGCATTATTCTCGAGTATATACGCTACGTTGTTCATTGTTTAGTTTGGAAAGTAGATCCTTATGCTCAACCATTAGAGCCTTACGATCGTAGCGTAGCTCGTCGTATATCGATCTGTTTCGGTGGTTTTGAAGATTGTCAACATCCGGAAATGGCATCGAATCAAAATTACGTAGACTCTTACCACGACATCTTAACAATTTTTCAATTTGGATAAGGCGATTCTTGATTTGGTTATCACTCAATACCAAATCTGCACAAGAAGAAGCAATATAATAAATAAATAAAATACAATTAAATATCCCTAAAATTTATAAATTCTGACAATATTTGACTAAACTGAATTACATAAGATATAAAAATTAATACATGAATACCTTGATGATTTAAAAGCCGTCTTTGATTATAAAGAATATCATCGGAAAGGAACTCCCAACACTTCTCCCACACTGATTCTGGCCTGCTCAAAGAATCCGATGACAACAATGACGCAAACAAACTTCTTAGGTTGTCGTGAGATGCCCTTGATGGATGGCTTCAATAATGGCGTCAATATACTCCCTATCGTCTTCTAAAAGACCAAGAGCATAGCAAGCTTCACGATAGGAAGTGTGTTGCACACCATTGACCTTTTTGTAGTCCTCGTGACACGTAGCCCCTCGAACCACGTTAATAAAACACCTCAAATAGTACATATCCCCACATCCCGTGGGACATAAAAAACTCATCCTATTGATTTTCCGATCTTCCTAGGCATCCATTTTCTTAGCTCTGGTTTCCAAACAAATTTAGTTGGAGCTTCAGCGTAAACCAACTCCCTAGCTTCGGGATATATTTTATTGGCTTCCATCCAAGCTAAAAACATGTTTTCTTTAACCGAATCTTTCTTGAGAACATCGTCTATTCTTTCGAATCGAGAAAAATAACACTCTGCTCATTTGGAAGATGGAAGCTTAGACGTTCAACTGGAGGATATTTATATTGGATTTCAAAACCAAGTAATCTCTATCTTTGCCTCACAAGTTGAAATATATCGGAGGTCATAAAACATACTAACTTCATCAACAGATTTTGCGGATTCCTCCTCATCGGTGCTCGTATAGAATGACGCAAAGAACTCGGTCATGTCCTTTATTGACATATTTGAACAAATATTTTATCGATCTTCGATTTGGTTACACCATTCAACGTTAATGTGAGCTCCGTGCTTCACCAACAACTCACGATTGTGCGGCACCACAAATCTGTTATCCAAAGGAACACCATTTTTCTCAATAATTCTCCCATCATTTCTTCGTCTATAACGCGGATACCCTTCTTCATCAATAGTAGTTGCATCAACAAATTTTTGGGAAAATGTTTCGTGCAACGACCATCGACCATACATGGAGAGATTTTTCTAACGTCTCCACATGGACCATGAATCATGTGGTCTCTCACCATAGCATAATAATACGGATCAACACACCTCATCGAGGTATTTCAGCCGATATAATCCGATCTATATCATCTGTTTGTTGGATACTTGTCTTCTTTAGACGGGAATAGCAATATATGTGCATGTGGCAAACCACGCTCAAATTCAATCGCGTATATAAGCGCAATGTTAAAAATAAGTAAAAATTTAGTGAAAAGTATAAAACAAAAATTAATTGGGCTAAAATGTAAATAAATTATTGAGGAATAATTATAACTGCTATTACATTCCCAAACAATTTTTTTTCGACGGAGATCTTTTATCAAACAATCCAATTTCAATTTAAAGATTCGCAGACAATGTCCGGTCGGTCCTCGGGACTAAGATTCTTCTTATCAAGAAATCGAACAATCTCCGGCCACTTTGGATTGCAAGTGAATGTTATAAACAAATACGGATAGCCCGCCCACCTATATATAGCCATTGCATCCCGATAATTTTGTATCATATATCGGGCGCCTCCGGAAAGCGGAAGGTAATATAATTCGTTTTCCATGGCTACTTGGATCTATGTCTCCATTCAACAAAGCATCCATTAAACCCTTATATATATCACAACGCAATTTCTTTTGGTGCAATCGAATATACTTCAAACGGGTTGACTCCACCATCGTGTAAGCATCGACAACAAATTGTTGAAATAATCTTCTTGAAGACAAAATAGTAGAAGCATCTTGTTCCCTGTCGTCGTGCAACCGTAAGCGAAAAATTCTCGAACACTTATCGTTTTTACGCTCCTCCGATTAATTTTCTTGATTCGAAAATGGTATGTCTTCCCCGAAACCGTCTTCACCAAATGGTAATAATAACGAATCGCAAGACCAAGTAGGATGCATTCAATTCATTGATTCGTTTCAAACCTCCAAATTTTGTTTCCACTAAAATGTCTCGATCTCTACTGACATGATCAAAATCTCCAACTATCAGTGCAACAACTTCACGAACTTGTAGGCACATTGTATCTCCTAAAGCATCCGTACTCGCTTCCGATCAGGACGCAATCTAACATCATCAACCGTGTTGTTGAATCTTGTCCTTCGCCATTCTAAAGGTCTTTACTAAAATATTACTCTCATCTAACATTCTCTTTAAGTCACTAACGATAAGTTCATGCAAATTATTTATTTGCCCTTACTTTGTCTAAAAAAAAAAGGAAATATTAGCATAATAAAGGTAAACAAATAAGAAATATTATATAATATAATTTTATTAAACGCAAAATACTGGATTAATTTAATCGATTTGATATTTCATTTTTCGTATCATATATATACATTTGGCGGATTTTGGTGTAGAACCATCGGACGACAATAAACTTCCAATAAGATGGTAATTCTGTCCATGCATTCTAAAAACAGGAGGACCACGACCCTTTGTTTATATCTTTGTCTATTCTCGCCTCCCATTGAAGTGGCCCGAACATATTGTTGTATGATCTTATGTTTTCTTGAAAGTGCTTATATTTAATTCCATCTCAGAATAATAACTTGCAAAGCACATTTGGTGGTTGTTTAATGGAGGTAGTTGAATAACGCCATTCGCAACACAAAAAAAAGTATCTAGGCTTGTTTTTGAAGAGGAAGATAGCCTCTCCTCGTGCAAAACAAAGCTCCACAAAATTCGCATTTGTATGTCGCATCACCCATGTCCAAGTATTCTCAATAATATAGAATAAATAATTTTAAACATTTATTTAAAAGAAATAATTCACTACCTTACAAATCATAAGTTATAAGAAATTAAACTCACCATTTACTGAGAAGGTAATTCTCGCATTTCGCTCGATCGATCAACATCAATATTAGTATTGCCGCATGGTGTAGTATCATTTGCAGTGATTGCGATTCAATAGGCTCATCAATTGTGAGATCAATTACTGTTTCCGCATTTGAATTTATTAGAGAAGATGAACATGTTGTTTGATGTTGGATGTTGTTATGATTATTGATTCTAGTTCCAAAGTGTGGTCCCAGTCCCACGCTGCAAACTGAATATCCAAATTGGTTAAATACATGTAATAGATATTAACATCTGAATATTGTACTTAGAAATTAACAAAAACACTTCAATATTAATAATATACCATTTGTGATGTCACTAAGCGGAGTGTTTGATAATGGATAGATCATTCTACTTGATGAACCTTGTAAATCTACTGTCGTAGATACATTTGGAAATGACCTTTGAGGTATTCCGTGATTTTCTGTAAAAAAAAAAAATTGAACCATAAACCATCAAAATAACGATTACCTTAAAAAATTACAATTAAATTTTATATTGAGCATGATATGTTCTATTAGATTTAATAAAGTAAATATATTAATGCAATTACCACATGTATTTTGTCCTAGTGGAGTGCTTGATAAAGAAAATACTTTTCCTCTGGATGAGTCGTACATCGGAAATCTTGCAGTCAATTGCGTATGTGCACTATTATTGTCTGTAAAGTCAAAGATTTGGTAAGATAAGAAAATTAGATATTTATAAATTAAATAATATAAAATGATACCAATTTGTATTTAGATAAAATGATACCAATTTGTATTTTATATTCAATTTATAATTATTTAATTTAAACACTAAATCTCTTAGATACATACATCAACTTATAATCTTTTTTTATAATTTAATAATTTTTTTAGTTTTTTCAAAAAATTATAATTAAATACGTATTGATTTTTTTCGTAGAAATTAAATATGAATACAAATAATTATCAAATTAATATATATAAAGTTTTCAAAATAAAATTTTAGTTTAAAAAATCCAATATACGAAAGAATACATTAAATTATATATAAATTTAAATTATTTAATAATATAGCTTTATATTTAAGATAATAATACGTAAATTATTAATTTGTATTTAAAAATATTTACAATAATAATACATAAATTATTAATTTAATAAAGTGTTTAATAATATAGCTTTATATTCAAGATAATAATACGTAAATTATTAATTTGTATTTATTTTAATTTCGCAATGTAAATAAATTCTAATTTTTAATGTAGATATTATTTATTTAGTTATATGCTTAAATATCTATTATGATAAATATTATAAATAAAATTATTATAATTATTCTATATGAATAGTTAATAATTAATGGGCTAAATATAATGAACTAATAAGTAATGGGCTAAATATAATGAATTTTTTAATTGTTAAAACTTTCTAATCCATATGAGATCCATGATGAAAGCCCAATACAAAAAAAAAAGCCCAACAATAACCTTTTTGTATTAGACATTGGGCAGTCTATTTTTCAAAAAAAAATTAATAATATGTAAACATGTGTCTCAATCGTGTGTTGCATGATGCGATGTAACACGATTGAGACACGTGTTTGATACTTTCGACCATTGATGCACATTAGGGCAACACATACCACCTACCCCATTTTCGGGCTTCTCTCTAGAAGCCTCCCAACACATTTCCCCATTTCACATCCCCACCCCCCATTTTTCACGAACCCACCCCAACCATTTTGTGTATTGTCCGATCATCGACTACCCTCATTTCCCCCCTCATTTTCGGCTTCATCAAGAAGCTTCACCCATTTCCCCACCTCTCATCTTCCCCACACAAAGAAACCCTAATTTTTATTTCACTCTTTCGATCTTATCGAAAGTCTTTCTCCATCGATTTCTAACATCATCGATCTTAAATTTTTTGGCCATTTATCGCCATTTCGCATCGTATTTGTTTGTCTATGTTTGTTACGGTTTTCAAAATAAAATTGCTTACGAAGATTAGGGTTTGGAAGTCGAATGGATTCCATAATTTTTTTTTGGTTTTGTATTTGAGATCTAGACATATTGGTCTCCATCACGATTCATGGTGATGGAGAAAAAATGGTGTCAAATACGATTTCTTTTTTAAATTTTTTTTTACCGAATCTTTTTCGTATTTTATAATAAAATGTTTTTTAAACGGAAAAATAAGTTATATTTCGACATTTTCTGGTCTCGTCACCATTTTATGGTGATTGAGAAGAAAAATAGTGTCGGAAATTAGTTTTATTCTTGAAAAACTACATTTATCGATAGTTTTTTTCCATATTTTTCTATTTTTTTAGTTAAATATCGATGTTTGAGTTATGCGAAAAGAAAAAAGTGGATTCGTAAAAATCAAAAAGAAAATGATCTTCGTAGATCCTTTGTATTTTTTTAAATATTTTGTACAATAAGAATCTGTTTTATTTTTTTGATTTTTTTTTTTTAAAATCGGTATAAATGTTTTAATTTTTATAAATGTTCGGATCTTTGATTTTCATCAAAAAACCCTATAATTTTCTTTTACTTTAAAAGTTTCGAATATTTTCAAGGTTTCAATGAATTTTTCTCGGATCTATAACACGGTACTTTCGCAGATCGATAAATCGGGAAGAAAAAGATAAGTGTCTATTTTTTCATTAATTTTTTTAATTCATGTTTATGCATATTTTGTAATTTAATATATTTATTTGATATTGCAGGTGCATTAGTTAGAAAATAAAGTAGGATTAATTTTTCGAGACTTGAAGAAAGTCAAGTATAAGCTCAGAAAAAGATAAGTCATTACCCTCTACTATCCAAAGCTTGTTTGATTCGTTTATATTTTTGAGTGTATATTTCTACTTTATTTTTATTTTAATCCCGCAAATTCATTTTTGTAATTTAATATATTTTTGAATATTGCGGATGCACAACGATGGTGGATTTTTCAGAATATATATTCAAGGAATTCAAGAAACTGAAGGATAAGCTTGAAAAAGATAAGTCCTTAAGCTATATACTACCCAACTTAGATGATCTCAGTATATTTTTCAAAATTTGTTCATGTTCAAATATTAAATTTATTTTGTGTATATATGATATGATTTATAAAATTTATATCGAGTTCTATGTTTTTTGAAAAACATCGGTGATCTTATTAAGAGTTCACAGTTTAAAATTTACAAAAGAAGATTCGTGTTGTTTACAATTATGATGTATGTTGTTATAAAAGAACATGTGTTTTGTTCTACTTATAATTTATGATGTAATTTTAATTTCATTTTCTTCTTGAATAGTTGAGTGATAAAAATTTTCAACTTCGAGGTCATGACACAAGAAATACGATGCATTTGAAGTATAAAATTTAGAGAACTCAATTCACACGGGTATGTAGCATTACGGAAAATTTCATCAAACCAACTTTTTTAAAACTTGGAATTTCGAAATAAACAATACAAAATCCTATTACCGTGTGAATTGTCTTCATCTCTTCTGCGTTTGGTGCCCAAAATATTATACCTGTCGACTTTCTCATTGTATGATTGAGTCTCTAATGTTTTTCTTATTTCTTGTGTTATTGGCTTATGAATTACTTCTTGTTTGTTTTGAAAACTTTTGAACTGGAAAATGATGATGTTATCTCAATCATATATATGCAATGCTAAATTATGGAAACTTCGTAAAGAAAAAAATAATTTGATTACCATATTTATATTGATTGAGAAGATCATGATTGTAACATCTAAAGCTAAATGATTTTAATGAACAGATTAAACTTTCATTGCCCTTTGATATATTAGATCTTCTATAAACATTGATATACCAATTCGAAATAATTTTGCTTAAAAAAAACTTCCATTATTTATTTCTATAATTGTATCACGAATTTCTTAAATATTGAGGTGTATGAAATTATTTATCACTCACGGAATCTAGCTCATTTTTAAGCATCGTTTTGTATGATAAATGTTTATATGATAATTTTGGAAAATAGTTTGGTTAAGTTTGGTATCAATCCTCGTCATTATTTACTCATTTAATGTGAAGGCATTATTTTAGTTGTTGCTCGAAGTCGTTTACACTTTGTATGAATGTCTTTATGAATTCGCCCCAAATCTATAATATAATAATTTATATGCAATGCTTTGCTTGGTAGTAAGTTAATACGAAGATCCAGAAGCAAAAAAAAGCCACTTGACCCTACACCTTGAGTGTAGTGGAATCATGTTGGTGCTAGGATCTTCGTATTGATTTTTGGAAATTTTATGTTTATCAAAGTGGAATTTGGTTAATTTTGGTCTTATAGATAATGTATTTGTTATGCCACATAATTATTAAATTGTTTTTTTCATAAAAAAATTAATCAACAGATTAACTAAACAAAATATTAAAACCATAAATTGTATTGTAAGTAAATAAATAATAATGCATTAAACTAAATAATCAAAATCTATAAACCAAATCAACAAAACTATCAAATTAAACAACAAAATTGTTCAAAGAAACTAAACAATTAAAACATAGTTTGATTCTACTAATAAAATTTATAAACCCTTTAATCGGCCTTATCATCCTCCTTCTTGATAACACTCTTCAATTTTTGCAAGTCGTAGAAGATGAGAACTCCTCAACTAATGCACGCTTAACAATAGAAGTTCCAACACCCTTGTTTGTTTTAATTTCACTTTTGTTTGGGGTATAACTTCATCCCCGAAGAAGAATCTGTAAAAAAAAAAAAAGAAAAATAGAACCAAAATAAGTTAAAATAAATTTGTTTAAGCGTAATATAATATTTTACTTAAAATCTCTCTAAAAATTAATACCTTTAATCGAGTGATTCATCGGCTTGAAGCTTTGAAAAGAAGTCCGACTCTAATTTTTTTAAAAAGTTTAGAACACCATAGCTAAGGTTAACGGAAAAACAATAATTTACCATACCTGGCTCTCAACGTGAGCATCCATATTTTGATATCAATTCAGGATCATCCGTGAGCTTCACTCTTGTAAATGCCCCGTATAATTCTGAGTTGCTCGGACTTTATTTGCACTTGAACAAAATTTTCTTCTCAAGCAACGCATGATTTCCTCTCGGAATCACATCATTGTTTTGTTTCTTACAAAAAATAATAAACAGAAAATTTATGTCAATATATGAAATTGAAGACATAAAATATTAATTAAAAAAATAATCTAAAGTATAGATATTAAATTTACCGCATGGACTACTCCTTAGATCGTGCGGGGCTTGCCTATCAAAGTCTCACAATCTCTGTCCCAACAAAGCAAGTGGTGCACAGTTTGTCTCATCAACATTTGAAATTGTATTTTGCACCTAAATACACCGAGTCTCATGTTGATCGTCGCATTTCGCACAATACAATTGTTCACCCGCTTCTTCAAGTTTCTTTAGGCACTTATTGCAAGATAGGTACCACCACTCTCCTATAAAAGATAATATCTTTGCACATATCCAAAAACTTCCAACCTATTTAAAAAAAAAGATATAGTATTTGTGAATGCATAAAACACCTAATTAAGCAAAATTTGAAAAACTACAAAATTTCAACCTTTCCTCTTGTATACAATTGCTCTAACGTCTAAACGAAGTGTTTCGGATTCTAAATCCTCAACAATAGTTCTTGCGAGAGGAGTGTGATATAGGCGATCGACCTCGTCTATGAGCTATTTTTCGGCATCCTTTAAAACAAATAGAAAATTTAATTGTATATAATATCGATATCTAAATTAAAAAAAAAAAGGAATATGATATATTGAGTTATATATTTACATCTTTTTAAAATCAATAATTTCATCAACACGGTGTCCAAAACCATCTTTGTCACATGAAATGAATTTGTAACTTTGACTTGATACGAAAAATAATTGTTAACAATCAATATCCTAAACTATTAAATCTATAACTATAAAAATAATTTTGTAACAATATATATTAATAAAAATTACCTCTCGAACACTTTTGCACGACACATTTGCAATATAATTACCATAGGCTATAAATTTTGTGTCTCAAAATGCCCTAAGATCATATCTACGTAATCCTCCCAAAGTGTGCAAAGATATGCGATTGTTCCTAAAAGAAGTTTTTTTAGTAATATTATATTTTATTCGAATTTGAAAATTAATAAGATACTTTTTTTTAATAAAAAATTATTACTCCAAGTCTTCTAGGATCACTTCTATAAATCGGTAATCTTCCTGCAAACTCCTTGTTCAGCATCTTGATTGCATTGAAACGGCCCTTCCAATTACATCCGGAAAAAAATAATTGTCAAGATATGATAAACATTTTTTAAAACAAGTACATGTATGTAATAATCAAAAAAATAATTAAAGTGAAATCATACCAAACTGAAGTGTCTCATCAACACTCTCAGCATTTGACAATTCAGAGTAATTTTTGAAATTGAACATCAATCTTGGAAAAGAATTGTCAAACATTTCAAAAACATGGGTTTTGCCATGAAACATTATCTTATGCTTGGTTGTTGTGGCTTTGTATATATCGGTTTGTTTAGCAACAATGAATTCACGGATAGCAAAAATACGTCCTTCTTTCAAAATCTTTTTATCTTGGTCAATTTGAAACCGTCTACTTGAGTTCCATGAATGCGGTCGCCCTAAAAAAATTCATTAGTTAATCGGTTCAAATTTCAATCAAATAAACGAATAAGTAATTAAAAGAATGTTACCTCATTTTGTCATGGAAGACACATTCCGGACTCAATTTGATTTACGTTGTATGCGGGTTTTTCGTACATTCGAGTTAGTCGTAGCTTAACAACCCATTGTGTCTTTGTCATATTCAAATCACGAATAAGAGTTATCATTGGTGCCATTGATGTTAGTAGATAACGAATAAATACAGATTTACTTTTCTTTTATTTTGCATTCAATTTCGTTTGCAAGGTGGTCGTGTATAATGAATTTGAATCAAGTATTTATAGTGATAATTAAGACTATTTTTAGAAAACTCAATTCAATTTTAAATTAATTGTAAACTGCTATATTTGTTATTTGTAAAGATTTTGTTACGAAAATGACCATAAATAGATGTTATGTGTTGCTTGGCCAATAATCTAAAGTATTTTATCATTGTACAATACGCTTTTTGGAAACTTAATTGGTTGCAATTATTTTAGATTTGAGAAGGCAATTATAAATATGCACATAGATTCTTTTGTAATTGAGTTACCGATTTCTCAAATATTGACTCATTGTAATTTGGTAAATTTTCAATTCCTTCGTAAGTAATTAATAATTTATTAAACGAGTTATTTTTGAATGTTAGATTTGAAGGCAATTCGAATATGTATTTGATTATCTAATTTAATGTATTTCCATTTCGAATTAAACTTGTTGCCCAATTCATCAATTTGCAATATTATCGCACATCTATTTTCTCCAAACAACAAATCATAGAAAGTCAAATATGTCTATATGGAAACTCACCATTATTACATCGATTATTTTCTAATGAAAAAATAAATAATGCAAGTTGAAAATTGAATTAGGTGATCACAATCAATGTAATTTTTAAAGTCAACAATTATTTCCATATTATTTGAAATCATAATCAAAAATTTGCAATTCTGACTAAGCAATTAAATATTAAATTATAGATTGTTACTCAATTGTTCCATAATTAAAAACGCGTCGATGACTCATCAAAAAGCAACTAATTGGACAAACAAAAAAAAAACGCGTTTTACAAAATTAGAAATAGGCTTTTGAGCGGGAAAACAAATATAGCAAAAGGTTTGTTATTATATATATATATATATATATAGATAACAAATTTATTTATTTATGCAATTATTTCTTTTGTTTATATTTTATTACTATTAATGTAACTAATAAAAACTTATATTTAACTAATATCACATTAATTATTTATATTGCATAATAAATATTACAACTAATATCACAATAAATAAAAATACTAAATTGCACACTAGACAATAGAAACGACAAACCTAAAACAAATATTTAAAGACAAAAAAAAAGATTAATACATTACTAATTCTCGAAATTAGTATATTCATCCCACACGTGATCGATTAATGCATCACAGAGTAAAAATAAATTAGGTGAGTATTAAATACAACTATTAATGATTATTGTAGTTTATAGAAAATTTTAAATTTAGTTTATAATAATTTATTGATAAATATTAACTATTGTTAGTTATTATAATTGTTCATCTAAAATAATAGCTATATATAAAATTTAAATAACTAAAACCATGTTACAAATGAATTTTATATCAAATATAGGATACAATAGGAATTAAATGTCTCAAGTAGAAGAAATTTGTGAGGCCCTGAATTTTAACAACGTGAGATACGGTGTTATGTAGTGATTATTTATTCGGCTATGTATCACAAACCTATTATTAATGAAACGCGACTCGACTTTTATTTATTTCTTCCAATGTCAATTACGTCTTCCTTATTTTCGAGCGTAATGACTTTATATTCTCCTCTAGTACTAATACTTAGTCGATTAACTACGACTTTAGAAATATTAGATCCCGATAATTTAGGAGTATATTCCAATCCTTATTCAAATATTTCTTCTTATTCTATAATTCATCCTAACCAATTTCCAATTTATTTTTGGAATACACATTTGTTATTTCACATCTTTATTTCAAATTTCTATATATTTAATTATGGATATCTATACATTTTATTTTTTCCCTCAATTTTATAAAGAAAAGAAAACCATTTTTTTTCTTTTTTCCCTAAGTTTCGAAATTACCACTTTAAATGGGGAAATTAACTCAATTTTTCTTCTACCACTATTTTTATCATTTTGTATCTCTCAACTAGTTAATTATTGGACAAATAAATTGATAAATTCATTTCTATTTTTTTATATCTTGCAAGCCTACAATTTAAAAGTTTCTCTACAAATCTCACTACATCTTGATCAAACAAAACAAAATGATTCCCCTAAAACCTAGCTTTTGGCCAATTGTCCATAAGAAAGTAACCTAGCTATTAATTTATGTCCTAACTTCCCCAATTATTATCCTAACTCATCATTTAACCAAAACAAAACACAAATCTTCTCTCCAACTTCTCTCCAAAAATCCTCCAACATTTTCTCTAAGCATGAGTTCATCTTCTTCTTCAAGCCTTCAAACACTTAACCAAAATTTCAAGAACACCCTTCTACTTCAACAAAAATTCAAACACCCCTTCAACAAGGTAAAAATTGTGTTCTAAAATCATCTTGTTATCCTCTACTCATCATCTTCACTTCTTAACCTAAGTTTGATTTTTGGTTTGAGGTATACTTAGAAGACTTGGAAGACACTAAGAGCCTCACCATCATCTTGAAAAGGACTTCAAGACTAGGAAGATTTTGAAGAGAAATTGGACTATAAGGTAAGAAATGAGATTTTAGTACATTTTCTTCTTCTCTTCTATTTTCCAAATTTTGATACTCCATTTTCATTTTTGGACTTTTAGGGGCTGACCTTAAGAGTTGTTTTAAGAGTGAGCAAAAAGACCCATTTTGAGACCTCTACTAGCCTCATTTCATCTACTACACAAGGTAAATATAGTTTTACCAATATTCTTCACCTCCTTCTTCTTTCCTTAAATTTTTAACCTCATTTCCTAACTCCTACATTTTTTTGGCATTCCTTGATGTAGGTCCCAAGGGGTGTAAGTGTAAGGTTTAGAAGGGGGTTGAATAAACCTTACCAAATTTTCGATTTAGTCTTTTAAATCTCTGAGTTGATACTACACAATTTTGTGTCCTTGATGGGCGATCAACTTAGTCACTCAGTAGAGTTAATCACTCAACAAACTCAAGCGAGTTGTTGATGGAGTAACTCGGTTTGTTAGCTCTAAATTAACTCATTGTGGTTTTGTTTTATTGGAAGACTTAACACCCTTAAGTTTGATTAAGTAAGAGTTTAGTGCTTGGTTTAGTACTTATAAATTATCAAGTGGATAGCAAATTTATTAGCAGATATAAGCGATTAAAATTGCAATAATTAAAGTCTTGAAATGTAAATGACACAATGAAATTTTTATAGAGGTTCGAAGATGGGGTAATTCTTCTACTCCTCTCTTCTCCAACTCTGGAGGAATCCACTAAGTAATGATCGAGTTTACAAAGTGGTAACAATCCGGATACAAGTCTTGATCACACGGTGACTTGATCCTTTGGGACTCGATGTCTGGAGACGCCTTGATCACTCGGGCTTCTGGCTTCTCGTGCGACTCGGCTTCTTCATAGTTGCACTGCTACTTGCTACTCTGACTCACTTGCTCAAGCTCTTTGGATTTGATCACGAAGCCCTCCAAAAGCTTAAGACAGCTCAACCTTGAACCTTCCTACAATCCTTCCCGGAATGTAGACCCCTTGTTTTTGGTATTTTCCTCTTCAAGCTGATTGAAGTTATCTTTCCTTCACGGTGAGTGTTGGATTGATGTTCTTCGTAATGTAGGCTTGAGGATTGAGAATATTTGAGTTTTCTAATATCTTGTATATCTCACATATGTGTCATCTATGTATCTTTTTTTCTCAAACAAACTCCTCGGCCTTTTATAGTGAACTTTCAAAAATTTGCCCGTTGAAGAGATAGGCTTATTTTTTAAAATCACTTGCGATCGTTGGCTTGTCTTGTTGCGAGTTCTTGGAATTGCCGTTTCCTCGTATGAATTGTTCTTTCACCTTTTGAGTTCGACACGGTGTAGTGCTTCCCATTGGTTCATTCCTTTTGCACGCTTCCGGGGTGAGCACTCCAAGAAAGGTGGTATGGAGATATTACTTGTTTAAGTAAATCTCTTGATTTCGGCACTTGGTTCTTTTCTGATTATCTCGACTTGACTATTTTTCCTTGCTTTCCCCAGGTGACTTAGAGTCGAACTTCCAATCATTGGATGACTCTTTGTCACTTCAACTTGAGGCTTGGCTTTTCTTGAGTTGACTTGACCGATGCTCCACTCTTTGCTTCTTGATGAGAGTTCCGTCTACTCTTCTTTGCCATATTCAATTTGTTTCACAGCAAGGTCTTCCTTCCGGTCTTCATTTGTCTTCTTGCATGTTATAGCGTAGGCGACTTAACTCGACTTGGCACTCTAATTGTTACAATACATTTTCTGAAGAATTGGGGTGCCAACTTTCTATTCTAAGTTTTACATGGCATTCATCAAAATCTAAACAATAAAATTCCTAACAATTTCCCCCTTTTTGATGATGCCAAAACTTAAATCATTCAAAAATGCAAAAAGAAAGATACATCACGGATAGTGTATTGACATAGAATGTATGCGTGAGAATAGATCATTTTTATTGATCATATCATTCATGTTCTTTTACACAATGTTTACAAGGTGTATCGAGCACATATTTGTCTCACTTTGAAAATAAAGAATTTAGTTTTATTACGAGAAGACTTACATTGTATGTATTTACATAATAAAATACATGAAGGGTTGATGACAACACTTCATCTCCTTCATTGTCTCCTTCTTTCATCTTGTTCAAGATCTTCTTCTCTTCTTCTCTTTTTCTCGTCGTGAGTTGCCTTCTTTTTCTTCTCATATGCCTTCCTCGCGGCTTCATCTTTTTCTTATTCTTTCTGTCTCTCCCGCCATAGCCGAGAGTTTGTCTATTGTTTTATTCTTCTATTCTTTTTGCATACTCGGCGTTAGTTTTAGCCACTTTCAAATTTGCCACTTGGTCAAGGCCCAGCCAAGTAGATCCCTCCTTTCTTTCCCGGATCTACGTATTCAATATTCTTGGGCGGAGGTCAGGTCCAAGCTTCTTCCTCCACTCGCTTCTTCCTCTACCTCTCAGGGGCATATCTTGTATCTTGGGTCTTCTTCTTTCCGGCGGAGTGACCAGCAGAGGATCGGAAGTCGCTACTGTCGCCTCTTCACATAACGTGAGACCCTTTTCCCAAGATACAAGTCCCAAGCTTGAGCCATAGACATATTTGCAAAGTATCCTTGATTCGAGCGTTTTGAATTCGTCAACTGATCGTGGCTCTGTCCCGACATCTAAAATGGCATAAGTGTCTCCGTCTCTTTGGAATGCCTCCGTGTTCTTTCAAGATGTTCATAACTCGGCATCCATTCTTCCTTCCACTTCCTTCATCCCTGCTTCAATTGTTTTCTCTTCTCACCATGATAGATAGCAGAGTGTTGGAGTGGCAGAGTCACGGGGAGTTTTTCGCTTATAATGTCACCTGTGACAGGACCCTGTTGAGGGGTTTGTGCAATCATCAAGGTCATATCTTTTGATCATTCCCCCTCAGCAGATTTTCCTTTCTTTTGTTTCAAAATTTCACTCGGTGATTTTCCCTTCTCATTTTGTTCCTTCTCATTTTGCTCCTTTCTTTTTTGGATTTTTTTGCCGCTTTAAGGTATTCATCTTCCCCTTTTTGGCATCATCAAAGGATAGAGGAACCCAGGGGAACATCTTTGGCAAGCATGAAGTCAAGCTGCGGATAGTCGAGTTCGCTTCAAGTTCTGCTGCGTTGTAAGCAAGACGAATTCGGATCGAGTAGCGTTGGACTCTCCATGAAATCGACTTCATCTCGGCCATGAGAAGGCTGAATTTTCTAGTCATGAGCTTCATGCATGTGCTCAATATGTTCTCTCAAACCTTCGTTTTTGCATCGGCATTTTGACTCTCCACACTAGCAACTTGTTGACGAGTGTCTGAAGAATCGACTTGTTCCACGCGCATTGTTTCTTCTTTGTTGCCACCATTCCCTTATTCTCGATTGTTATGCCTCTCAAGTCGGTACGTAAGGTTGGCATCTCTGTTGTCGATCGCATGTCCAAAGAGGCGATGCCTCTCCATCCGTTCAACCTCAAAGAAAGAGTGCCTTGAACACTTCTCGAACTTCGGTGATTCTTCATTGCGGTGATGGCCATACAACATCAAAGTCATAAGCGGTGGAACAATGGTATACAAGAGAAAACGGGAGGGTGCGTGATAGCGTACGCGTTCATTCTCACGACTCTTCATGGAGTTCGGGTACCTCCGGGGAAAACGGAAAAGATTCTACAAAAAGTTTCATCACCGCCAATCGGGATCTGCTTCAATGATGAGCGGTGCGCGTGAAGTTCTTTTGGGAATCGATCTGCTGCACTTGAGGAGCTCGCTCGGTGGATCTTTGGTTGTTTGGATTTTGTTGTGAAGTAGTCCCGGTTCTTGAGCCTCATTTGTCTCACTGCCTCAACCGTTGGTCTCGGTTCTTTGAGCCTCATTTGTCTTAATGACTTTGTTGGTCTGGTGATTTTTCCAATTGCGTAGGCGGTCCTCGGCCTTATCGGTGGCGTCATCGGACGATGATGAGATTTCCATTGGTGGCTCATCATCAAAGTTAAAGGTTTGAGTAGTCTTGGGATCGACTTACTCGTGCTTGGAACACCCGGTGAGTCTTTTGGATTTGTCATGGGGATGACTCGGCCTTCTTCTTCGCCTTCGATCCCGAGGAAAAGTGACATCGGGATTGTCCGGGAATCATGAAGTGCGCTTATCTCCTTCTCTCGATGGGTCGATGATAGCGGGAGGGATGTTCTCTACTTGGCCTCTTTACAACGGGAAGTCTCAACCTCCCGTGGGCCTTCATTTCCTCCGGCGGTCTCTCTCTCTGCTGCGAGGGCTGGTCCTCCCTTTCGAGGTGTCGGTTTGTCTTAGGGTCTTCTCGGTGGCATCCATTGGAGTCTCAACCCCATGGATTGCACTTTCATCGCCAGTGTTAACTCCGGGCCGTTCCATCTCGTGCTCGATTTGCATCAGCAACGTCATTAGCCTTACGGCGGTTGGCACCTCGGTGAGACGATCTCAATCCCCCGAGCTTCGTTGATGGCAACTTGTTGTTCTTCTTGTGTTTGTATTTTCTCTACTTCGCCTCCTTGATTCGTTGTGGAGTCATCTGCAAGCATCCTCCGACCTTGCCGCTGCGGTGGAGGAGTTTCCCCCCTCGGTGGCGCACCGAGTGACTTGTAATGGGGTCACTCGTCTCCAAACTCCCGGTTGTTTCGATTGATTGTTGGTAGTTGGGCGGTGTGGTAACACACCTTCAATAGGGGTTGGCTCGATTGGGGTCCCCATTGTCCCAGTTTCATCGCCAAGTTCCTTATTGCCTTCTTCCGAGTGAGGAAGTGGTGGCGAAACAACATTGGCGATTTTTGAACCACTCCCATGGGATCAATTTCGGTTTGTGTTCGGAGGACTCTCCTGGTCCCTCCATCGATCGTTGTTCGTGAAGGATTCTTGATTCATGCGTGCTTGCTGCATTTGCAACTCTTACGCGGGTGACATTCTCGGATCCTCATCACCGTCCGAGAAGACATCAAGGAGAGGATGTGTGTGTTCGTGGGTGCGGGAGATAGAGGCGGATGCTTGCCTTCTCACGTGCCTTAGCTTCCTCAAACTTGCTTTTCTCTCTCATTTTCCTTGTAAATCTGCAGGATATCTAAGCGATTGTCTTCATCAAGTCTTTGGGGCACGATTTTAGTCGAGGAAATTTAGCGATTCCTCTTCTTCTTCTATAAACTCGGGCCGTTGGAACTGTTCCCTTGACTTACTCAACTTCCATTTCCTCCACTCACGCAGACGATTTTGGATGTCCGGGTAAGGTGGAGATAGGATCATTACATCACTATCCGCTCTAGCAGAGTTCTTCTTGTGCTTCATTTGTGTGAGCTACGGTTTGTGTCTTGTGTTGCCTCACGACGCTTCGGCAGACTTGGGCTGTTTCATCAACTACATCCGGAGACTCTACTTCTCCGTAGTCTCGTGTATTTGTGCTAGGTGAGTAACTAACTCGGTGGTTTCTCCGATTCGGACCGCTTGACGATTCTTCTTCGCCGTCTCTGGTTTGTACCGGGGAATTTCTGGTTCGAGATGTTGTCTTGAGTCTTGTGCGGTGGGGCGGTCTTGGTGTCTTTTTCGAGGAGCGGGCCGTCGTGGCTTCTCGTTCTCCTCTTCTTGACGATCGGAGAAGGTATTTGTGAGTCCTTCTCGGCCGGCAGCTGCGAGCGGGAGACACATTTCTTTGGGGCGGTGACATTGCGGGGGCGGAGCATGTTTGGTTTTCTTTCTTTGCAGGGCAAGCGTGATTTCTTCTTAGCAACAGCAGGGGCAACTTTCTTCTTGGTGGAGAGGAACAGTTGTATCTTCTTGGTCGGTGATTCCCTCTCAGTGTCGCCTCTCTTGGCGTAAGCTCTCTTGTGCGCGAGAGAGGTTTGCTCTGAACATCCTCTTGTTAACATGGAATGCCTTCCCATGTCTAAGAGGGACTCCTTTCACCTCCAATAGCCGGCCAATCACTAGGCCATATCCCGAGGATCCTCCAAATGAACCATCTTCTTTGAAGGACTTGTTCCCCACGTTCGGCGAGTCTGCTGTAGACAAACTTTGATTTATCTTCTTTTCTTCGATGATTGCGGCCATTACAATCGGTTTTGCCTTTGTGATTGGTCAAAGTCGCCAAATTTGATGTCGATACATTTGGCAACTATGTCCAACAACTTGTGATAATCCTCCTTGGCCGAGTCTTTTGTTTTCTTTGTGTATATTATTTTATCAAAGAAAGTCGGACTTGAATATTTCGTTCCATGCGTCGGACCCAAGTTTACATCGGCTTCTTTAATCTCGGATGCTCCGCCTCATTGGTAGTGAGCAATGTTCACCAAATCCTTGGCGGTGATAGTCACCGCTTGCTTCGAGTGAGCGGATGACTTGATTCCTTCATCGTGAATCTCGGCATTCACGTAGAATTGTGCGACCTCCTCCACATAGGTCATCGGATATTCTAACGTTAGAAACGGTTTTAGCCCAGGACGCGTTTCCAACTTCTCGGCGATTTTCTTCACTAGGGTGTTGTCGGACCCTGTTTCATCATTCCGTCAAAATCCACCGTAGAAATAGGTGTGGATTTGCTTTCCTAACTTGGTAAAGTCATAAGTTGGTGCCATTTCTCGGGATTATTTCAAGGAAAAACTCGAGAAAATGATTTGAAGATTGATAGGGTTTCGAGAGTATTTTGCCTTTGCTTTTGAGAGAAAGAGATGAACACCTTTTTTAGAAGTGTGAGAGAGAAACGGACGAAAATGGTTTAAATATGGTTTATGAAAGGGCGTGCGGGTGGTTTTGAATTGTGATCGAAATCAACGGCTTGGATTTCGTGACGCCTATTGAGCATTTCATGTCTCGTATTTAATGCGGCAAACATTTATATCCAATCATAAGCTTGGTGTGCGGCTTTTATGTACACATCATCATTATCGACGTATTCCTTAAAACATTCCCGCTTAGTCAAAACATTTGCGTTTTTGTCACTTTGCTCATAAGTTATTCAAACTTATCCCATAGCCGATTTAACTCTACTTCTCATGAGTTTTCTTAGTGACTCACTATCGGTGACTCGTGTAATATGTCTTTTCCGATCTGGTGATTTCTTGGTGATTTTTTTTCAGACTCTTTTTCACCCCTTTTCTGTTCCATTTCTCTTCTTTGATTTTATCGAGTGTCACTCACTCATTAGCCCCAACTCATGCTTGAGTTCTTCAAATCTTGACTCACATAGTGGTTTTGTGAAGATGTCGGCTAGTTGTTTATCGGTTGAGATATATTCCAAGATAATGTCCTTCTTTTCAACATGATCTCTTATGAAGTGATATCGACATCAATATGTTTTGTTCTTGAGTGCAACACAGGATTTTGAGTGATTGCAATTGCACTTGTGTTATCACACATGATTGGAATTTCTTTTTCCTCAATTTCATAGTCTCTCAAATTTCTTTGTCTCATCCATATGACTTGGGCACAACAATGTTTGCCTATGACTATGTATTACGCTTTTTGTGGAGGTGGCTATTGAGTTTTGCTTCTTGCTAAACCAGGAAATCATCTGTTCCTAAAGCATTTGACATGTGCCTGAAGTGCTCTTCTATCAACTACTCGCATCAAAGATAGTCGAGAATCGAATAGCCAATTAGCTTGAATCCACCTTCCTTTGGATACCATAGGCCTACTTCTTGGCTTCCTTTCAAGTATCTCAATACTCTCTTTCTTCTTTGTCATATGGCTTTCTTTTGGAGCAGATTGAAATCTTGCACATACACCTACAACAAAGGTGATGTCCGGCTCGCTTCTTTGTGAGATAGCAAAGCGTTGATCCAATAAGTGCTTTGTATCTTGTTTGATCTACGGGCTTGCCATCCGCATCCATGTCCATTTTGGTGATGTGTTCATTGGTATTTTCACGGAAGACTTCTCTTCCATACCAAATTTTTTCATTAAATCTCTGGTGTATTTTGTCCGACTTATGAAGGTTCCATCCTTCATTTGTTTCACTTGGAGTCAAGGAAGAATGTCGACTCTCCCATCATGCTCATTTCAAATTTACTTTGCATGAGGTTTGAAAATTTTTCACACGACTCTTTGTTAGTGGATCCAAAAATGATGTCATCCACATATATTTGAACAAGCAAGATACTCTTCTTGTCTTGAATTACGAAAAGTGTTCTATCTACTTTTCCTTTAGTGAATCCATTTTCGAGTTAGGAATTGTGACAAGGTGTCATACCATGCTCTCGGGTGCCTGTTTCAATCCATACAGGGCTTTCTTGAGTTTGTATACCTTGTCTCCAAGAGTCTTTCTGCTCAAATCCGGAGGTTGTTCAACATACACTTCTTCTTCCAATAAACCATTTAGGAATGCACTTTTACATCCATCCATCGATATACAATGAAATTCTTGTGAGTCGTATAGGCAAGAAACATCCTTATAGCTTCCAATCTTGCTACGGGGCAAATGTTTCATCAAAATCTATCCCTTCTTCTTGGCAATATCCTTTGGCTACTAGTCTTGCTTTGTTTCTTACCACAGCCTTCCTCGTTCATTTTATTTACGAATACCCATTTGGTGCCAATAACATTTTGGTGCATGGGTCTTTGCACTAATTCCCACACTTTATTTCTTTCAAACCGATTGACTCTTCTTGCATAGCTTGAATCCAATGTGTGTCATCAATGCTTGTGACACATCTTTTGGCTCTATTTTGCGAGATGAAGCATGTGAACATAGCTTCTTGTTGAGTTACGGATCTTGTTTTGACACCTTCTCTTATATCTCCAATGACAAGTTCGTGGATGGTCTCTCGGCCATCTTACATCGAGTTGGAGTAAGTTAGCTGGATTGATCGACTTTGTTTGTGTTCTTTGCGGGTCGACTCTCTCATAATCACTTACCGCAAATTTTCCATTTGTTTTTGAGATTCGACTATCTCATCTTCTTCGAATTGATAATTCGGCTTGACGCAAAGATAGGGACTCTTCGTATGGTTGGATGATTCAACTTATCGGTGACTCTTCAATGTCTTCTCCATTTACCTTTGGCTCATCGAATACTACATGAATGGATTCTTTCAGTAACCATAGTTCTTTTGTTGAGTATTCTTTAGGCTTTGCTTTGGTGAGTATCCTAAGAAGATACCTTCATCGACTTTAGCATCAAAGGCCTTTAGGTTGTCTTTGCCATTGTTGTGGATGAAGCATTTACATCCAAATATTCTCAAATATGCAACATTTGGTTTTCTTCCAGTCCGGATCTCATAGGGAGTCTTTGTGTTTGTCTATTTATCATACATCTGTTTTGGGTGTAGCAAGTTTGTGTTGATTGCTTGACCCAAAATCTTTTTGGTAAACCTGCTTCAACTAACATGGTCCTCGGCCGCTTTGCTTCTTTGAGGGTTCTATTCCTTCTTTCTCGCAACTCCGTTCTCTTTGTGGAGTCCTTGCTGGCGATAGTTCATGACCAATACCATTCTCAATACAATGCGAGTTATTATTCCATTGACAAACTCGGTTCCTCTATCCGATCTTATTTTGATAATGGTTTGACTCTTCTCATTTTGAATCCTCTTCATCATTTGTGGTAGTTTTTGTAGAGTTTCTTTCTTCTTGCACATGAATATTGTCCATGTATATCTTGAGTAGTCATCTACTACCACCAAGGTGTATTTCTTTCCACTTATCTTTGTTTGGTTCCTTTGGGCCAAATAGATCCATATGAAGTAGATGCAATATTCTTGTTGAGGATGAGCATGTCTTTTCTTTGAATGACGACTTGATTTGTTTTCCCTTCGACATGCGTCACATATACTCTCCTTTTTGTATAATCGAGTCAGTAATCCTTCCACAAGATGACTTCTTGCTAGCTTGTTAATTGTTTTGAAATTCAGGTGACTCGGCTTTTTTGTGCCCACTGCCCAACTTGATTCATTTGTGCTTTTAAGTAGCAGTCTTTGGGTGTTGCGGTTGACCAATCCACTACATACATATTTTTCTCGTCTACATCCTTGCAAAGACAACTTCATTTGATTCAATATCTTTGATTTGGCATATACCCATGTTGAATCCAACGTTGTAACCCTTGTCACAGAGTTGGTGATGCTTAGAGGTTAAAGTTGAGTCCTTCAACATATGCAACGCGTCTGTGATTTCTAGTCCATTCCTCTTGATGGTTCCAATGCCTCTTATTTCACCAGGAGCTTCATTTCCTCCAAATATGACTTTTGCTTCTTTGACTTGAATTTTGACAGATTTTTCTTGTTTCTCGTCATGTGTCCGGAACAACCACTATCCATGTACCAGGTTCTTGGCACTTTCGGTCATTCTCTTGAACCGCAATCAAGGAAATTAAGTTTTAGGTACCCATACTATGCAGGTCCCGAGGGGTTAGAATTGTAAGATGATCCAACCAACCTATAGCCAAATGATTTGACTCTAAAGGGTTGCCATCTATCGTGCCATAATCATAATTAATCCTGGCAAATTGCTTGGGGATTCTAGGTTCATACAATTTTGTCTCTTTTGTCTGTATGCTGCATATGTGTTTTAGCAATTGTCTTCCTTGGGTAATTGTGGTGTTTTTGAGTGTAGTGCCTAGGTGCATATGTGTGTTGATGAAAGCTCTTATGCTTTTGGAATGGCCTTTCTTTGAGTTCTAGGCCTTTGCCATTTGGGCTTATATTCCATAAGTCTGTCCGATAGTTCACATTATTCCAATCGCTTGGCTTGGATATTTTCTACCATTCCCATCATATGTATTTCTTTTATAGATTTTAAGGGTGTTTGGTAGCTCGCTTCTTCTTTCTGAGTATTTTGTTTGGAGCTTATTTGAGGACTCGGTGAATCTCTTCTCATTTGTATCCTTTCAAAGATACTCAATAGTTGTTTTCCTTTTCCTTTGTAACCAAGGCCGGTTTGCTTGTTATGGTGCTTTTGATTGAATGTGTGTGCAACATTTAGAGTTTTGGATTTTTAGGACTCTTCATGACTTGAAGATCCTTTTTCCAAAATTACTTTTGAGGTTTGACATAGCACGGAGAGGAATTAAATCCTAAGCTGTCTTGTCTCCACATTCTCTTTGACTTATAATAAGATCATCCAATGATTTAGATGCCCTAGTGAATGAGGCAATAACATTCTTGAGGTCATTCTCCCTCTTTTCTATAGCGGCAATTTCTGCTACTAATTTAGCATTTTCGGCCTTTAAACTTTCATTTTCAATGACTATTTGACTTAGAGTACTCGGCTCCTTAGTCGACTTTGAGTTTTGACTTTTGAGTAAATTTGTTTTCCTCATTCAATAGTGTGTGTGAGGATTTAATGTGTTCAAAATCTTTCATCATTTTGCCTAATGAATCATAAAGATCGAGTGGGTGATGAAGTGTGTGTGTCGCGATCACTATCACTAGTGTCCGAGTTTGTTGAGTTAGATTGTACCTCATCTTCTTGATCTTGTTCTTTGGCCATCAAGCGGATCGGGGCTTCTTCTTGAGTCACTTGAGTAGTCGGCTTCTTTGCTCTCGAATCGGTGTCTCTCTTGACTTTTGTCTCGTGATCTCTATGACCATCATTGCCTTTTTCTTTTCTTGTCTTCTTTCTCTCGAAGACCTTTCTTTCTTCTTCATCCTCGTCTTGTTGACTACGAGGATATGAGCGATCAATGGCATAGTGACTTGGTTGTCTACAGTTCAACATAGATATTCAGCCTTTTGATCGACTCTTTCCATTCTTGAGTTGTCACCCTTTGATACTCGGCTTTTTGATGATCTGTTCTCTTGGTTGGCCTATCTTCCTTGATTTGGAGTGAGCCGAGTGTCTTCGGAAGATTCACCCTTTCTCTCTTGTAGTTCTTATTAAAGAACTTGTTAAATCTTTTAACCATCGGGCTATATTCTTCCGGGTCAATGACCTCTTTGACCTCACTCTCTTCCCATCTTTAACAATTAGAGCAATTTGTTTTGGACAAATTGTCTCTTCCTGGTCTTTCTTCTCGGCTCAAACTCGTAGGCTTTGAGGTCCGAGAATAACTCATGGTTGGATGTCTTTGATAGGTCCATGGAATGTCTCGATGCCATGACCTTCATTTCCCATTCATTTGGAAGACTTTTAGGATCTTCATACACATTTCTTCGTGTATATTCCTTTCCAAGTGTAACTGACTCATTTGTGATTTCGTAAACCGAGCGTCTAGTTGATCCAGGTTCTCTCTTGAGATCATTTTGAAGTTTTCAAATTTTTGTACCGCCATTGATAATTTGTTTTCTTTGATTTGCTCACGAGCCTTCACAAATCAATGTCAACTTGTCCCGATTTCTTTAGCCGTTTTGCATGATTTGACTTTATTGAACATGGCTTTGTCCAAGGTTTTGTAGAGGATGTCCTTGGCTACATTGTCGAGTTATATCTTTTCTGTCATCATTTGTCCACTTAGTTCTTGGTTTTTCAACCATGGTGTCCAGGAGCAAAGATCTTCTTCTCCTTCTTTTGCAACTCTTAAATGCTTTTGTGTTCACCTTTAAGATTTGCAGAGGCCCATCTTCTATCACTATCCACATCTCATCATGTAATTTGATAGATGAGCCTGCATACGAATTTTCCAATCATTAAATTCTTCAATAGTGAACATAGGGATGCGTGTCAAATTTGCTTCCATGATAATAACTTTTAATGATAAAGAAGAGTTTTGAAAGTTTAAGTACTAAAGCGGACTTTGAAAAGTTTGGAGATCTAGTTTTAACCAACTGCGGAGGGTTCAATGAACCAACCGCTCCGATACCACTTGTAGGTCCCAAGGGGTGTAAGTGTAAGGTTTAGAAGGGGGTTGAATAAACCTTACCAAATTTTCGATTTAGTCCTTTTAAATCTCAGAGTTGATACTACACATTTGTGTCCTTGATGGATGATCAACTTAGTCACTCATTAGAGTTAATCACTCAACAAACTCAATTGAGTTGTTGATGGAGTAACTCGGTTTGTTAGCTCTAAATTAACTCGATTTGTGGTTTTGTTTTTATTGGAAGACTTAACACCCTTAAGTTTGATTAAGTAAGAGTTTAGTGCTTGGTTTAGTACTTATAAATTATCAAGTGGATAACAAATTTATCGAGATATAAGCGATTAAAATTGCAATAATTAAAGTCTTTGAAATGTAAATGACACAATGAAATTTTTATAGAGGTTCGAAGATGGGGTAATTCTTCTACTCCTCTCTTCTCCAACTCCCGGAGGAATCCACTAAGTAATGATCAGTTTACAAAGTGGTAGCATGATCCGATACAAGTCTTGATCACACAGTGACTTGATCCTTTGGGACTTAGTCTGGAGACGCCTTGATCACTCACTGGCTTCTCGTGACGACTCGGCTTCTTCACAGGGCAGCTGCCTTGCTACTACTACGACTCACTTGCTCAAGCTCTTTGGATTTGTTCACGAAGCCCTCCAAAAGCTTAAGACTTGGCTCAACTTGAACCTTCCTACAATCCTTCCCGGAATGTAGACCCTTGTTTTCAGTATTTTTCTCTTCAACTGATTGAAGTTATCTTTCCTTCAAAGGTGAGTGTTGGATTGATGTTCTTCGTAATGTAGGCTTGAGGATTGAGAATATTTCAGTTTTTCTAATATGCTTGTATATCTCACATATGTGTCATCTATGTATCTCTTTTTTTCTCAAACAAACTCCTCGGCCTTTTATAGTGAACTTTCAAAAATTTGCCCGTTGAAGAGATAGGCTTATTTTTGAAAGTCACTTGCATCGTTGGCTTGTCTTGTTGCGAGTTCTTGGAATTGCCGTTTCCTCGTATGAATTGTTCTTTCACCTTTTCGTAGTTCGACACGGTGTAGTGCTTCCCATTCGTTCATTCCTTTTGCACGCTCGGGGTGAGCACTCCAAGAAAGGTGGTATGGAGATATTACTTGTTTAAGTAAATCTCTTGATTTCGGCAACGGTTCTTTTCTGATTATCTCGATTTGATCTTTTCCTTGCTTTCCCAGGTGACTTAGAGTCGCTTCCAATCATGGATGACTCTTCATCACTTCAACTTGAGACTTGGCTTTTCTTGAGTTGACAGTGATGCTCCACTCACAGTGCATCTCACCGCTTCTTGAGAGAGTTCGTCTACTCTTCTTTTTGCCATATTCATTTGTTTCACAAAGCAAGGTCTTCCTTCCGGGTCTTCAAATTGCCTTCTTGCATGTTATGACGTAGTCGATTTAACTCACGGCTTGGCCACTCTAATTGTTACAATACATTTTACAAAGCCAAGAATTGGGGTGCCAACTTTCTATTCTAAGTTTTACATGGCATTCATCAAAATCTAAACAATAAAATTCCTAACACTTGACCTAGGGGGCTGACCTAAGTCACTATCTCCTTCAAGAGTGATTTATTTCATCTTTCACCAACAAGTTCATTTTAAGGTGGGTGGAAAAATCTTTCCAACTTCTAGGTGTTTTTACTTAAAATGCATGTAGTATTTTGATATTGAACACATGAGATATATATATATATATATATTATGGATTGCATGTTAATTTCTTGTATCAAGTTGAAAATTTCTCAAGTATGGCTCAAATGCTATTTGTTGAAAAATAGGTGCATACATGTACACTTTATTGTGATATTTGATGAATTCTTGTGTGAGCCCTTGAAATCCATATTTTGTATGATTTATAACATATACAAGTCGAGCATAATTGATTAAATTTCAATTTTTGGACTTCAAATGCGAAAATAGAAAGTTGGTAGACTTAATTGCAAGAAAATAAAACTTAAGGGACCCCTCGTAATTTTTGAGTTTTGGGACTGTACTCAGGTTCAAAAATGATGTTTGGACATTTTAATGTTTTAAGAGTTTTTAGATAAATAAAATCAACCCTTAAAAGCCCAAGGACTAGATTGTAAAATTTTTTTGGCAAAATAACACCCCCGGGGTGGGGGATTGAGGCGTGATCCCCACCGTGTAGATCAAATAATCAAAGTATCATACAATGTCATGTCCCGTCACGGGAGAGAAAATCAAAAAGCAAGAAACCTATCACTACGACATCTATACAAACTATCATAATGAGATATCTAAAAATACAAGGAGAACTAATGCGCAATCAAAATCTAAATTGCTATATTTGCAATTTTCAAATCGCTATACCAGACCCTATTTTGAAAAATTGAAATTATAACTCTTAAGGGACTGGAAATAACATATTTTAAGTGTATTCCAAAATCCAAGTGTTTAGAGCTTGGAAAGTAATTTTATAAAAATTGAGGGACCAAATCATAAAAGATTAAAATTGAGGACCAAAGTGAAATGTCCAGGAGTTATGCAGTCCATGCACCTGGAAATACTAATTTAACTATAACATAATTATATTTTGGACCCAAGGTTCAAATTTCATAACAATTGGACCCCTAAAAGCCTTAAAGGCGATTATTTCAAAATGGGACAAAAATGAGATTTTCAAAAGTTAAGGGACCTATACTTATTTATTTTAAAAACTTCTTTTGTCCCAATATCCCACTGACCTTAGTGACATTTTCCAACTGGAATCACATTAAAAGCCCTTCCGGTTTGTGAGTTCCAATTATTTTAAACTTAGGGCTTGAAATGACAATTTTAACAAATTTGGGGCCCATGTGAGAATTTTATAAAAACTCGACCTTAAAACTTTAAAAAACTGAATCTCTGCATAATTTAGAGAATTTAGGAACTGACCACATAATTTTTCAAGGTCGAGATATTTACTTATTCAATTTTTAACCCCAAAAGTATTGGTTTTTACAAAACGGGGCTAATTGTAAATTTTCTTTTTAACAAGGACCTAACTCAAATTATTCTTTTAAAGAAACAGCCCTGGACCCTCTGAATTTTAATAATTAATTAAAAGATTTTATTTTCTTAAAACCTCTTGACTTGTCGGATCGTCTTGACCGATTAATACCCGATCGCGGGCGGCTTCCTCATCTTGCGATTTCGAATCCATAGCGAGACTTATGTTCCACCTAATCTTTCAAGATATCGAAGATTGTTTATCCTCCCGATAATCATCTTCATCCAAATAACTCCACTAACGCCATAATTGCCATTCGCAATTTTCGAATTTTTCCCGAATCGCTTCCCTGAATCAATCAATAATACTTTGCCTGGTTGATTTCTGGACTTGTATTTTACTTTCTGCCTGGAGTCAACTTGGTGTGTCGAGCTCACAATCGGAATGGATACATCGGGGATGGAACCGGCTCGGCTGCTATTCCACTCTTCCGCCCCATCGCCCTAATCCCGCAATCGAGGGGAGAGTTTGTCAAGGGAAGCGGGTCGTAGTATTTTGAGGTATAATCATGATTATGACAAATCCGAGCCTTGCTAGCTCCACTGTGGATTTTGTCTTTGCCTATGAAGCGATAAGGTGACAAGTCTTAGACCATCTTGCTCGGGAGTTACAAGGAAGAACGAAGGAATCATTTGTCGATCCACACGATTCTTAAGTTAGTCGGACATGTTTGGTTGGCGCTACAAATCCGTACGCAACCGCTTACTTATTTTGCATTGGTTGGTGCTACAAATTCGTATGCAACCGCTACTTGTTTTGCATTGGTTGGCGCTACAAACCGTGACGCAAACCGCTACTTGTCTTGCATAGGATTGGCGCTACAAATCCGTACGCAATCCTCCTGTCTTGCTTGAATCACATAGTGCCTGTGTGACCACGAACTGTTTTCTTAAAACTGTATAAGTATATTACTTAAATATATTTCTCACGACGCTTGTGGGCTGTGTGTGAAATCACGCATCATATCTCACGCATTTTTCATACGACTGTTTTCTTGCATCAAAATATATATCGCCACACTTGCACACGATCACCCATCCACTGAGATTTCTGTCTCATTCCTCCTGTTTTCTAACCTTTAGATAGGGATGATGTTGAGGATGTCGACCCGACATGATTGTTGACCCTCGCCCGCATGTTGAACTTGTACCATTTTCTGATGATTGTACTTATTTCATGTACTTCTGCGGATGTTGGACTCCCTTTTATCCTGCTACTCTTTTCTCTCTTCGACTGTAATTTGAGGGCGTAGGACCCTTGACATTTAAGATTTGGATATGGTGTTCTTTACGCTTTAGTTTCGGCCTGTAAACTTATTCAGGTTATTATGTCGGATGTATTTGGATCGCGCTAGACTTTAAGTTGTAATTAAACTTATGTTATTTTATTTCCGCTGCTTTAGACTCTGTTTCACTTGGGATTGTTGTATCATTTGTCTAGACTGTTGGGATCATTTCTGTTTAAGTGGTTGATCATCGTCGCGTCGCGTTTGGGGCGTGACAGTTATGGTATCAGAGCTCGGTTAGTAAGATGGAAACTTACACCGAAGGTGACCCGAGATAGGTTCCTCTCGCTGTCCTTGGATTGGGTACCGCTACTAGATGACCTAAGTTGAATCGGATGAATATTTGAACTCTTTTGGGCTTTTATAGTGTTAAGATATCCAGATATTCCTCTATTTGGACGTTAGGTGATTTAGAAAATCCGTGATTTAGAGATTATAATGCCTGATATAGTGAGACTCGAAGAATATGAGGATATCTCTTGATAAGTATATGATTTGGATGTGATATATTATGAGATCTAGACACCTAATGATATTACTTTGGGGAAAATGATAGTAGGGGAATCACTAAGTATATTGATCAATGATAATACCCTTGTGTTATTCATTCTCAAGTACTTGCACAAGCTTAAGTAAGGGAATTTGACTTGTGGTTTAGGTATCACGGATAAGATACATTAATGATGTGACTATTATACGATCTCGACTAGATGTTACCACTAAATATCCCCTCCCGAGGATAGACGAACTATTTGATCAACTTCAAGGAGCGACGGTGTACTCGAAGTTGATTTACAACAACGATATTATCAACTGAAGATCCGTGAAGAAGACGTTTCCAAAACGGCATTTCAAACAAGATATGGACACTACGAGTTTGTAGTGATGCCTTTCGGTCTGACGAACACACCAACAACATTTTATGGATCTCGATGCATCGAGTCTTTCAACCTTATTTGGATCAATTCGTAGTGATATTCATTGATGACATACTCGTATACTCTAAGTCAGAGAAGAGCATGAACGTCATCCGGAAATTGTTTTGGAGACACTACGAGAGCACAAGTTGTATGCCAAATTCAGCAAGTGCGAATTTTGAGAGAGAGAGAGAGAGAGAGAGAGAGAGAGAGAGAGTAGGGTGTGATTAGATATGCTTTTATTTTGAAAATTTTCATTTTGCTAAAGAATAGAGGTAAAAAAAAGTTTGGAAGAAAAAGATGATTTTTGAGAGGGTGATTGGATGTGAGATGAAAAAGTAATGATGAAAGTTGATTTGATTTAAAAATAGTAAAATAATGATTGAATATGATTGGTAGTTAGAAATGTGTGAGTGAGTTAATAGTGAAAATTGTGGAATAATATGTAATAATGATTAGTTTTTTGTGAAAAAATGTGTAGATGTGATTGGTAAGAGAAAAAATGAGTAAAAGTAAAAGTGAGAGAATAGTATATTTTCGAAAATTTTCATAAACAATCGCATGTTTGGTCAAAAAAAAATTCTCCAAATAAACAAAAATAAAATTTATTTCACATCCAATCGCAGCCTAAATTTCACTCTTCCTCTTGTACATTTGTTAGTTATCACATTATTTCCTTGTACTCTCAATTGTCTCATTTTACTCTATTGTAATCTCATTTTGTTTCACTTCACCCCTATACTCATATTTTCTCAATTTTACCCCTAACTGCATTCTAAAATAGATATAATTTTATTTCATATAATCACAACTACTAACTAACTCTTTACATTGAAACTTAAAATTTTAATTTAATTCAAATATGATCACTTTGTTTTTATTAAGACAATTCCTATTAAAATGTATATCTTATGTCATTTACTTTTAGATAATATATTTTACTTATAAATTTCCCACTCAAGTTTCAATTACGAAAAAATTAATTAATACTTTGCTAAATGCAAAAATATGAATAGTTTATTTTTCATTATTAAAGAAATTATGAATGTATTATGAAAATAATATTTTAATGTAACATAGTTTTATGAGCTCATGATAATTCTATTAACAATCAAATATTTATTATACATAGTTAATAAACTATTACTTAAAAGTATATCATGAGCACTTAATTAGATTTATAATGAGCATAGAATTCTTAACTTAATATATTATCTATTAAACAAAACTACAATATAAATAATTCAGCTATATTAAAATTTTCAATACAATTTTTAATGAATCTTAAATGAAATAAAGTAAGCATAATACTTACCCAAATATAAATGATATATCTTTTTTATATGTAATGAATAATTACTAAAAATCAAGTGTACTATGGAATTATAAAAGTAAAAATAATTTAAAACTTTTTGTTTGTAATATGAACTAATTGATAAAAATAATAATTAGTTGTTCAATAGAGATTGATTCTTAGTAAGTATTATGTGAAATTCTACTAATTTTTTTTTTATCGTCATAGAATTACTTGAGTTCAACTAAACTATGTTAAAAACCATGATATTTTGATAATTTCTTCAATAAGTAGATTTTTTAAAGTAAAATGTATTATTTAATAATAAAATTATAATATATAAATTTGAATTTATATCCATGTTAATAAAAAAGTCATTCCAGTTAAATATATATTAAATAATTTTGCTATTAAATATTAAATAATAGTGAATATTATATAATATATATAAGTAACTTATTTTAGAATGAGAGTAAGAGGGAAACGTAAAATAAAATTAGAATGTAATGGGGTAAAATTATAAAATATAAGTACAAGGGTGGAGCGTGTTAAAATGAAATACAAGAAAGTAAATTGAGACAATTAGAATACATGGTAAAATCGGAATTAATAAGAGTACAAGAGTGTGAAATGTATCCTATATAATATTTCAACATAAAAACTTATGTGAGACCGTCTCACGGATCTAGTCCGTGAGACTGAGCCCCATTCACTAAACCCGCATACCCACCTGTGCCCCCAAACCCGCCGAACCGCCGACCCTCCCCTCCCAAACTCGAACCTCCCCAAAAAACCCGCTGAACACCCCTGCACTTTAAACCCTTCTATTTCCCTTAAACCCGTTGTTATTCTCCCATGTTTCATCACCCGCACCCCAAATTCGAATTTTTCGTCGATTTGTCTCCAACTTCCTCGATTTGTGGCGATTCTTCAATTTGATACACATAACTAAATATCAACATATTTTCTCGTTATGATAAATACTTTCATATAGAAGTATCACTTTTCATGTTAAAAGTATCACTTTATGTGTTAAAAGTATCACATAACCGAGTATCGATTTTAACATATTTTCGTGTTATGAGAAATACTTTCATATAGAAGCATCACTTTTCATGTTAAAAGTACCACTTTCTCGTGTTAAAAGTATCAATTTTCTTGTGAAAAGTATCGGTTTGCATGTTAATACTATTAATTTGTTCATTTGTTTCGATATATAATTTTCATATAGAAGTATCCTTTAATGTGAAAAGTATCACTTTCTGTCTTAAAAGTATCACTTTTCTGTTAAAAGTATCACATAACCGAGTATCACTTTTCATGTTAAAAGTATCACTTTATGTGTTAAAAATATCACTTTCTATGTTAAAAGTATCACTTAACTAAGTATCACTTTTAACATATTTTTTCGTGTTATGAGAAATACTTTCATATAGAAGTATCACTTTTCATATTAAAAGTATCAATTTTCCTGTGAAAATATCATTTTGCATGTTAATAGTATTAATTTGTTCATTTGTTTCGATAAATAATTTTCATATATAAGTATCACTTTCTCGTGTTAAAAGTATCACTTTACGTGTTAAAAATATACTTAACTAAGAAATACTACTTTATTTTTGGATTGTTGTAGAGACTTCACCAATGTAAACCTCAAGAAAGTTGCATAGCTTGTAAATGACCGAATCCTTGTTGCCAAATGATAAAAAACGATTTTCTTGTTACGATGTTTGAACCACGAGGATTTGCTCGATTAACATTGAATTTTCGAATATATTTCTTGCACGATTAAAATGAGAATTAAGTGAAATTTAAAAGTACGAAAAGAGGCGAGAAAAAGAAGAAAGGATGATGAATAATTTAATTGCCATCGAGAAATCCCTAATTTAATTCAGTAAAGAAAAACCCTTTCCTCCTTTTTCGTCTTCCCCATCCTTCGTTAAATCCAGCGTCATTAAGTTCCCGTTGATTGTGCTAGAAGAATATATCACCAATATATTTGGCCACTGCTTTGCTCGACTTGTAGGTAGCGCCAATACCCTTTCTTTTTTTCGCAAAACAAATGGGATGGGGAGAAAAGAGAGAGGGGGAGAGAGAGAGAGATGGTCTAACAAGAAGAAGAGAACGCCGCAATTTTTTTTTATTGATAGTTCCGGTACCAGATCAGGATCCGTGTGGGATCCGTCTCACTGATTTAGATCCGTGAGACGGTCTCACAAGAGACCTACCCATATTTCAAAAGGTTAATGCCTCTCACGTGCCATGCATATGTTGCACGTGCATGATTACTGTTACTATACAACTTCTTTTTGAGAAGCTGTTACTATACAACTAGTTCATAGTAAAAACCACAAATTATATGAGATGCAACCAATGAGAATAATAAACAACGGCCCTGATTCTTTTGTCTAGCATCAAAATATCAGAAGGATGGCCCACAAAAGTGGTCCATGAAATTGACCACACTGCCCACTTTTAATTAATACTAAACACATACAATTTACCCAATTAATCTTCATAGAGCATATAAAGATTGGAAAAGGGATTTGTCTGTGGCATACTTTAATGAAAAGGTTATGCTTCAAATCAAAGCTATTTACCTAATTAATCTCCAGTTGAGAGGCTTTATTATCTCCATGATGACAGTGAAGAAAGGGGATGTGATCTTTTGGAAAAGAGTGTTTCGCAGACGGATGATTGTCGCGTGTCAGACAAAAACTACCATATTAATTTTCAAGATAAATTAAACCTAAATTGCAGGTTTTTAACTTGATAATTTTTACATACTCGACAATCACCAATATGGTAGAAGACATAAGATGAAACACCAATTTGGACAAAAGATACTTAGATTTGAATTTACTAATTTACCCTAGAGTACCGATAAGAAACAAAGTTAAATACTTTACTTATCTGGTTACTGAAAAAGTCATCAATTGTGTACATATTTAATTCTGAGTAATTGGAGCCTTAGCAATAGCTTCAGTTTTTGATGGAGATAATTATTGATGAAAATAGATAGGTATAGCATTTAATTATTTATAGACATATATCTATAAATATATACTTAGATAACATTTTAAAAGTGCATAAATGTAGCTTCATTCCCCAAGGGGTCACAAATTTCATTAGAAATTCATCGATTCAATTTCCTGGTTTTTGAAGCCATTAATTACGGATGAATTGACCCTGTTTATTTCCCAATTCGTGCATTCAACTTATGATGGTCTTGACTTTTGATATTTAGGTATACTAATAAATTTTAATTTACATCAGGATCTTTTCTTTTGCTCTTTGACCTTTTCCCTCTTTTGCTAATGCCTTTTAATTATTTTTTTGGTTTTATTTAATATTCTTATTATTGTCTAAGCAATTTGCTTTGGGCACGTAATACATGAATCTATATATATATATATATATATATATATTTTTTTATTTTTTTGGAGAACGCATGAATCTATATTCGATTTCAACAATATTGATTATTTTTGAACAACTTGAAATATAACATCATTCCAACTATGTAGTTGGACAAAAATAAGCTCAAAATGGCGTAGTATATAAGCATTTTATAAAGTGATGTTACTTCTATTTATATATTTGATGTCTTCAAATTGATATTATTCACTTTCAAAATTTTCAAATTTCAATTCCCATTTCTGATAAGAATGTCATCACAAATACATCATCTTATTCAAATTATTCTATATTTAGTTTTGATTGTATTTTTTTGGAACTCTTTCTGTATTTTGAATCTTGATTTATAAAGCAATGATATTAGTACGAGATACGGGCGTGGTACGACATGGGTAAGAAAATGTGTCATATTTTAAAATTTTAAGGATACGAGTACGATGTATATATATACATACAAAATTATATATTTTTATATTTTTAAAATATAAACATACTAAATACAATTAAAAAAATATTGTTTTAAGCGAGAATAAACTGAAATTTCACAAATACTCAATTCGAAATGTGACAACTCACACAAACACACATAAAAAATGTTGAAAATATCAACAATACTATATATAATATATATGTATCCTTGGAGTATCTTGAAATATCGGATTAAATATCATATTTTTACATATCTCAGACGGATACGCCATCTTCACGAAGCGTCCGTGTTTCCTAGATTTTGAGACAATCAACATAAATTATATAAAGTCCATGAAACAAATAATTTGGATTATTTAAATCTTGGGATTTCTAATAATCACTCAATTTTATTGAAAGAAAAGTTGTTCCAGCAAGATCAACGAGATAATTTTCCATTTTAAGTTGCCGCTGAGCACAGTCAATGCCAACTATATTGTGGGTGTCAAGCAACACTAGGCAGGCAACCACAGCCCTTATGGTCAAACTTCACAAGTCTATGTTCACAATTTCTATGAAAACAAAATTCAACATGTACATATATTAATGATAGTGATGAAAGGATTGACCTAATGCTATCAGTAATTATAAAAGATAAATTAAATAATCTCAAAGGATTGGTAAGGGCAAATTTGTAATTTCACCCAAAATCCCCTAGATTTACTTGTCCCTCCTTGCCTATGAAAAATCTCTCTCTCTCTCTCTCTCTCTCTCTCTCTCTCTCTCTGTTCATATTTATATATACTCCATTTTTTCCCCTTTTCTTTCAATTCCCATTTTGCCCATTTGGTTGATGTTTTTCCTTTCTCCATATATCTTTTCTTTTCACCCTGCTATAAATGTAGTATTCTGTGCTCTTCATTTTCTACTATTTCCTTTAATTTACTATTCACACACACACACACACACACTTTCTCTCTGTGATTTCCTCCATTGTAAACCAAGCTTTCTTTCCAGCATTTTTTTTTTCTGATGAGCCTCTCTCCTCCACATTCACAAAACCCCACCTACCATTTCACCAGGCTCTGCTTTTATTAGGCATCTCCCAGGTCCCAACTCTCTTTAATTCTTTCGACCATTATTATAAAACTCCGCCCACTTAATAAAGATTAGATTTTTGTCTGGCATTGTTTGAGAAAAAAATTGTTGTGTCGTTTACATTTTGTTATTGTTTTCTTGAATTCTCTTTGGCCCACTCCAGGCCACCCTTTCTACTTCTAAACTACTCCTCTTCAGCTGCTTAACTTTCTTTTGAGCTATTCTTTTTTTTTTTTTCATTTTTTATTTCCTTCGTGGTTTTTCTTTGGTGGGTTCTCTGTATTTCATATCGCATTGACATTCTATGCTATTGAGCCTCTGTTGCACCAAAAAAATTGCATTTTCTTTGTTTCATTGGGTTTTTTAGAAAGAAGATCAAGGGGGTTAAGTTCAGATCACTAGCAAAGGTGAGAGTATCTCTATGTAATTTACTTTCTGTTAGGCTACCATCTCTTCATTGCTTTATTTTTCTTTTGCTTGCAACATAGGGCATGCTTGTCTTGATTTTTTTTTTTTCTCATTTACCCCTGAACTTAGATTTGGGATTGGGTCTAAATTGTTCTTGTTTCTGATTTGGGATTTGGTTAAATGGGTATGCCATTATGTTTGATTTCTGAAATGTTATGACGTGTGATGATTTTGACATGTACATGGTTTCTTTGAGAAAGTTTTTTTTTTTTTTTTTTGATTGGTTAAATGCGTTGAACAATGTGGGTGCCTAGTGTTTTAGTCACCGCTTTTCTGGAAAGTGTGTTTTAATGCCTTGAAGATAGTAACCATTGACTCCTTCTGGAAGTCTATGCTGGTGTTTGATATGGATGAATTACTTCGAAATTATTACTCATATCAGTAATTTAATTAATGCTGTGGAAAGAATTCATTTTGCGGTGCTGGAATTAAGATATGTCAAATCAGAATAGTGACATCTGCTTTGTCCACCCAGATTTATTGATATTCTTGGATGGAGATTTCTATTTAGTGCTTTCTGGTAATGTGGTTTGTTTTTATGATCCAGGATTCAATGGATTAAATCTTGTTCAGAACTTAGGGACAAAACAGAATTTATTCCTTGCATCGAATTTGCGAAAATGTCGTCCGGAAGTTTAAAAGGTGTGTTATCGAAGCAAATTGGGCATACAAAACTATGGGTTCTGATCGCCATATCCGTGGGTGCATTTATAATTCTCATTCTGGGGATCCTATCAATATGGGTCATGTTTCGAAGAAAATCTCGAAGAACCCTCGACAAGTACCCTCTTAGTCAAATTCCTAATGTGTCAAAAGAAATCAGGGTTGACAGGGTTGGGGATCAAAGTCATCCAGAAGGTTTATTCTTGAGTGGTAATGATAAATCGAATGATAAGAACTCAGAGAAGATGATAGTTCATTTAGGCCGGAGTAAATCAAGTGATGTAGATGATATAAGCCAGTGCAGTTCAATGTATCATCAAGAAAGGGCGTGTAGCTCCCAGTCGGGAGAGGAAGGAAGTTCTGGAAATGCCAGAAAGCAGTATGGGCTTGTTATGGCATCTCCTTTAATTGGTTTGCCTGAAATATCTCATCTTGGGTGGGGCCACTGGTTCACACTTAGAGATCTTCAGATTAACGAATCGGTTCTCGGCAGAGAATGTTCTTGGGGAAGGTGGTTATGGGGTTGTTTATCGGGAAGATTGGTCAATGGCTCCGACGTAGCAGTAAAGAAACTTCTTAATAATCTGTGAGTATCTATTTTGTGTTTCAAGTTCTCCGAAGTTTGTTTGTCCACCTCTTCATAATTCATAAGGCTTATTATACTGATATTATTATGGTTGAATGGCAAATAAATGTTGCAGTGGCCAAGCAGAGAAAGAATTTAGGGTTGAAGTAGAGGCCATTGGCCATGTTCGGCATAAGAATCTTGTTCGGCTTCTTGGCTATTGCATTGAAGGAGTTCACAGGTCTGCCCACTTTTTAGATGCTGTGAATTCTAGTTGTTAATTGATAATGAAGTGTCCAATATGTTTTTCCTTGGTTTTGTTTTCTATTTGCAATTTTGTTAGCTGAGATTCCACTGTTTTTCGTATACAGGATGTTGGTATATGAATATGTAAACAATGGTAACCTGGAACAATGGCTCCATGGGGCTATGAGACAACATGGCACCTTAACATGGGAAGCCCGTATGAAGGTTCTGCTTGGCACTGCAAGGGCGTAAGTAAATTTTAAAACTATGGACTACACGTGCTTTTTCATTTGGGATAATTACAAAAAAGAACCTCGAAGTTCGGTCTAATTACAAAAACATCCTGAGATTTTTTAAAATTGCAAAATTACCCTTGAGGTTTGATTTCGTCTTACATTTTCCAACTTCATAAACAGAAAATATTTCAAAATCCCCTAATATTTGGAGAAATATTACCGTCACCCCCTTAAATGTACGACAAAATAAAACTTGAGGGGGTATTTTGTAATATTGAAGCATCTTTGGATTTTTTTGTAATTAACGCAAACCTTAGTTTTTTTTTTTTTTTTAATTGTCCCTTTTCATTTTTGCATCAGCATCAGCAACCAACTTTGAGCAAAATTGTTTTGGAGTCATTAACCATTTTTAGCTTCTCATAGAGCATGCGCGAATGAACTGTTTGACGTCAAATTCAAGTACAAGGTTGACGTACCAAGTATTTAATGGTGGTTTTGCAGGCTTGCTTATTTGCACGAAGCTATAGAGCCAAAAGTTATTCATCGTGACATAAAATCAAGTAACATTTTGATTGATGATGAGTTCAATGCAAAAGTGTCCGATTTTGGTTTGGCTAAGCTCTTGGATTCGGAGAAAGTCATATAACGACGAGAGTGATGGGAACATTTGGGTATGTGTTCTTCTCAATGTCCCTTTTCACTTGTGTCCTACTCTTATCTTTTTCATGCAGTTTATATTTGTTAGGGGATTTTCATAACTTAAGCATCTTTGTGGATTTCAGTTATGTGGCTCCTGAATATGCAAACAGTGGCTTGTTAAATGAAAAGAGTGCGTTTACAGTTTTGGTGTTCTGCTCCTGGAATCTGTTACTGGAAGAGATCCTGTCGACTATGGGCGTCCAGCCAATGAGGTACTATACTAATTTCTTTTGTATGGTAATTAAGTACTGAAGATCTTATTTAAAAGACCTTATACGCTCTGTCATCTTATAAAATGTTGTTAAGAGCTTATAAGATCTTATTTCAAGAACAAGTTGTTGGGAGTTTTAGATAAAATATGATGGTGGTGCTTTTAAGATTTTAGTAATAGTTGTTTTGTAATTAAAATAGTCAAAACTGAAAGAGGTTGTTAAAATTAAATTTTATTTTGAGAAAAAGTTGGGATCTCCTTACCTTTTCAAAAACAGCTTTGTTGGAATCTTATAAGCTCTTTCGAAAAAAATTACCATACAACTTTTAAGAGCTTATAAGCTCTCACACAACTTATAAGATGTTTTGAAGAGCTTTATAAGCTCTGCCAAACATCCTATAAGTCCTCAAGAAAATGTAAATATGTACTACTACTTGGAGTGCGACTGAAAGTTGTGCAAGTCCATCAATAACAAGCCATATAATGTTGTATTTGGCAGGTTAATCTTGTTGAGTGGCTGAAAGTGATGGTTGGGAACAGGAGAGCAGAGGAAGTTGTTGACCCTAACCTTGAAGTTAGACCTACGACCCGTGCTTTAAAGCGTGCACTTTTAGTTGCGCTTAGGTGCGTTGATCCCGATTCAGAGAAACGCCCCAAAATGAGCCAGGTCGTTGTTATGCTTGAAACTGATGAGTTTCCTTATCGTGAGGTGAGCTTCCATCTGACGTGGAGTTTGTTTGAGCTTGTTGGTTGCTTGTGTGTTTATTTGTGCATGCTCTGTCTGCTTGCTAAAAACTCGTTAGATATTTCGGTGATACCTCCATTTAATCACATTAATAATTAAACATCCGAAATGGACATGAGAGCATAATAGTTCATTGTTGCTTTGCATTTTAGTTTCCTTGTGTTTTGTGATCAATTTTAACCAATCTATTTTCCAAGAAATGAATTTGGTGATCGGTTCTGTTACTGGGGTGAATAGTTGTTACCCAAAACCAACTTTTCATCTAGCCTTATTTCAATTAGGAATTGAATAACTCTTAGCCTGTGCTAAAGGTCGATTGTTTTGGATACTTGATTTTTTTTTTGTAACATTATTGATTGGATCGCAAGATTAAAATGATGTAAGTAGCATTGCATGTTTGTCATTATAACTTAGACAATAGATTTGTTGTTGAATAGCTTGAAACTAAATCACATTGTATAGACTAGTTTATCTATAAATAATCAAATAGCTCTCTCTGATTTAGCCCTGAAACAGACTAAAAGTAATGTTTGCCAAGTAGAACCTAAACTAGTGGTTTCTACTTTTCTTGACTATAACTGGTTTCCAATCCATACTGCTTTAAAATCATGTTGGGCCGCAGTCATGTGACATTCAGAAACCACTTATAATCCTTATGGATAATTACAAAAAAAACCTGATGTTTGGGCTAATTACAAAAAAACCTTGATGTTTGGGCTAATTACAAAAAAACCATAGAAGTTTCAAAATTACAAAAAAGAAATCAGGTTTCATTTTGCCTTTAATTAAGGGGTAAAAGGGGAAAAATGTAAGGCGAATCAAACTTCTAGGGGTTTTTGCAATTTTCAAAAACTTCTGGATTTATTTGTAATTAGCCCGAACCTCAGGTTTTTTTTTTTTTTTTTTTTTTTTGTAATTATCCCTAATCTTTAATCCACATTCTCTTTTGTTTCCTGCAGGACCGGAGGAGGAGGAAAAGCAGAACTTCAAGTATGGAAATAGAGAGAGAGAGTTATGGTTCAGCTGAGATAGAGAGCAGGGTAGGGCAATCAGAGAGCCACACATCTGAGACGTTAAACATTAATGGAAACAAAATAGAGACTTTGGATTAGGGCTGAATTATTGTTTTTGTTTTCACCCTCCTGATTTTAGAGCTAAATTTCAGTGACCCTCTTCACTGGAAAGATAGATTCATGACAAGAGTGATTAAAACAAGGATGGCCCAGTTGAGGATCTTGAATTATTGGCAGCTCTTTCAGGGCAGAGAGAGAGAGAGAGAGAGAGAGAGAGAGTGAGAGAGAGAGGATTGGTGGTGTACAGTTGTTTTGTGGATCAATGGACCGTTGTTGATAACATTGTGATAATCATTCTTTTTTTTTTCTATCTTCTTACTGAATTTTTGCTTGATAAATGGTAGTGTATTCTACAATGGAATTAGTTAGATAAAAATGAAATGATGACGGGAAAAGGGATGGAATGAGCATAAAAAATATTTTTTAAATTCCTCTCTTTCGTAATTGTATACTGATTTTTCTTTTCTAAATTTGCTCAGGGTAAAATAGGGATGGCAAAATTCTGTGGGAAACCATCCCCATTGGTACCCGATTAAATTGGGACGGAAATCCCCGATTAAACGGCACTGCACTTTGGTAAGTTAACATAAGACACATTTAGGACCATTTGATTTAATAATCAATGGTCCAGATTTTACTCCTCATTTTAGGCATTGGCGCCTCATTTAAGGGCATTACAGTAATTTCATTGTAAAATGTAAGGGATATATTTGTAATTGGACGTGTTTTGAATTTAGTAACTCAAATTCTTCCTTATCTCATCCGTGATTTGTGCAACATCTCTCTCTCTGTGGAATTCTCCTCTAAAATTTATCTCCAATAGAAATTCTCTCAAATAGAAATTCTTCATCTACATCAACCTCTCCCTTGACGACGCCGATGAAGACGACGAAGAGGCAAAGGATCGACCGCTTATGCTTACAATACAACCTTCTTTCGCCACCGTCGTCGTCTCACGATCCACCACTACCGATATTTTTAACCAATTTACGGACTCAGAATCGGTCTGGCAAACATTTTATGTATGTTGGGATAGTTGATCATGTTATTAAACATTACAATCGCCTTGGAATAGAGCAATTGCCGTGTTAAGGAGGGATTATTTTAGCGATCCTTGGGCATGTATAATGTTCTATTTTATGTGGGTTTTAATTTTGGGGATTGTTGAATGAGATATAATTTGTGGGGGCATGTATATTTGATTTGGAATCATGTGAACTTAGATATAAAATTATGTGTGTTTAGGTATATAATAATGTGTTTATGGTTTATGTGTTGCATTTCCTTGCTCGTTTTGCCCTTTTGGATGATGTGAACTTAGATGTAGCATTACGTGTGTTTAGCTATAGAATTATGTGTGTTTAGTTATAGAATTATGTGTGTGTAGGTATATTTGATTTGGAATCATGTGAACTTAGATATAGAATTCTGTGTGTTTAACTATAGAATTATGTGTATCAGTCGTTTGTGCAAGGACTCGACACAGAGCTCGGTGACCCGAGCTCGATAAATTGAACAACTTTGACATGGTAAATCTTGGTAATTAATCTCATTGTTTTTTCAAATCTTTTACATTAATTACCAAGACCCTAATGTATAGTGTGTTTGATTTTTCTTCCCGATTTGTAAGAGCGAGCACATCTTTCTCGGTGACCTTTGATGTCAAGAGGTTTAACCGCCATATTATCGATAACAAATCAGCCGGTGGAAAAAGGGAGAAATATGGAGATTTGTCGGACAAGTTGGTTAGCTTTTTGCGTTCAATCGTTATGCATGTTGTTTTTTATCAGTTCTAAATTGTGTTCTAAGGTATTAGAATTTGTACAAGATTTCTTTGAAACATTTGTCCCCGGGTTTGTTATGTTTTTACTCAAAGCATCTATATGTCTTGGATAGCATCTTTTGTCATGGAATTATGTGTTTTAGTTGTTGAATTATGTGTTTTTAGTTTCGTAATAATGTTTATTTAGTAATAGCACAATGTTTTTCAAACCAATGCATCAAAGATATATACATTAAAGTATTTTTTACGTAATTTGAAATTTGAATTGGAAAAGTTGAAGGACTAAACAATAAATTATTTGATACAAACTGATCACCCATACACACCCCGCCAACCCCACCCCAACCCCACATGTTTTTGGATTTTATAGTGATCGAGTTAAAGATATGGGAAGATAATTTTTGAGTGCGAGAATGAGTGTGTTTATATATGTATGTAATTGTGTGTATTTAAGTTTGAAATTATGTGTAGTTAGTTAGTATGATATGGTTAATTATAATATATAGTCTACGAAGTTTGAAGTTGTTTTCCATGGTATATTTTGCAGGTTCGGATGTTTTCAAACTACTTGGAGACTAAAGGTTGCCCGCAAATGGCTAGTGTTGTCCAGGAAATTCACCCGTCTAGACTATGCATGCCTTGGAGAGATACCACAAACAAAGTTGATTGTGGTATATATGCCATGAGGCATATGGAGAGCTACATGGGCGGTGGCACCAAGGGATGGGATTGTGGTTTGGAGAAGAATAATGCGTCTCAACTGTCAACTTACGCACGAAGTACTCAAATTTGCAATAATCCTCCACCATAGCAATGAGCTAAAGGATAGATGTTTGGAAGAAGCGAGGAAAGTTTTGGACGGGGAAGATCATATTGTAGTTTTATTTTAAATAGACAACGTCTATGCGAGAATTGTGCTCATCATTTTTGTATAGTTAGTTTACTATCGTTGGTGTTTTTTGTCTTTGGGAGCCATTTGCATATGACTTAGATGGTTTCTTGAATTATGGATATGAATGGTTCGGGGCGTGGGGTGTTTTCTCTTTAATCAATATAAATTTGCATTTTTCACGTTCATATGGTGGAATGTTGTTATACATCGTTAATATTGTATTGTAGTTATTACATTGTATGTGTTTCGCACAAAATTATGTACGATTAAGTATCTACTAACCCAAAACTATATACACATTATTATATAACTAAACACACATTATTCTATTGCTAAATACACATGATTCCAAAACAAGTATACATGCTCGCACAAAAAAATAAAAAACAGTGCTATTACTAAACAAACATTATTGCAAAACTAAAATCACATAATTCTACATATAAAAACACATAATTCCAAACCAAAATATACATGCACAAAATAACAAAAAACAATATGCTATTACTAAACAAACATTATTGCAAAACTAAAAACACATAATTCTACATCTAAAAACACATAATTCCAAACCAAATATACATGCTTGCACAAAATAACAAAAAACAATATGATATTACTAAACAAACATAATTACATAACTAAAAACACATAATTCCAAAATATACGTTTATTGATCTTGATGTTGTCATTGAAGGACGATGTGTGGGTAATACACGAGATAATGTGTAAATAGGTTGCATATATTGTATGTTTATGTTCAAAATTATGTAAACAAATCATAAATCCTCGTTCTTGAATTTCTTCGTAGTCTTCTTCTAACGTCGAAGCCACTACACAAACCATAATCCTTATAAAATTGTATTCTTGCCTCCAATGTATGGAAATGCATGTTGCACGAGGGATTTTTTCTTGCTCAACCTCTCGGGATCCAATATTTAGTTGATCCGGTGAGATTTCGAGCCTCGACCAACGTGAATGTATCTGGATCTTGATCTGCAAAAACACAATATTTAGATATTAAAACAACAAATTCAATACTATTTACCTGATTTTAAATGTATCGTGTAAATCCATATTTCTGAGAATATGAACGTATGGTGTAAAATTGAACTCACCAATATTTGTTGTATAAGTACACATATTTAATGCCATTTGTGTTCATAATTAATACTTTAAACATATATTAGATGCATTGTTAATAGGCAAAAACGTATTTAGGGAATACATTATATGTGAGACACTATATATTAGAATCTATATGTACTACATATATTTCATTCTAAATACACACATTTGAGACACTATGCGCACATTTCATTAATACCAATGAACACACATATGTATATTGAAGCTATTTTAGATATATTATAGGTGATACACATTTTTCATAATAAATACACAAATTCGAGACACTATATACACATTTCATTAATACTAACTAAACACACATATGTACTGAAGTTATATGTGTTACATTATATGTGATACATATTTTTCATAATAAATACACAAATTCAAACACTATACACGGATATCATTAATACGAACTAAACACATGTGCTCTAAGCATATAATATACACGAGTTACAGATTTGCAAAGCTATAGCATCAAATTACAAAGCTATATGCACAGAGAATTCCAAAGCTATATGTACAAATTAATTGGAGAATTTTTTGATTGTTCAACATTACATGCATTCGAACCTCACATTTTTGCTGATGAATTGGTGTCAAATATTACCTTGTTGGGATGTTTTGTGGAGGGGTATCTTGTATATGTGACATTACAATACTGATCCGTTGATGTGGATTTTTTGGTGTTTTTGATCACGAGAATATTTGTTGGTTCGATTTTTGCGTAGGATTTCTGTGTTTTTTATGTTGCTTTGATCGTGGGAGAAGACGATGATGAAGGCTGATATTTGGACGCTGGGAGAAGACGTTGCTTTGATCGTGGTTTTTTTTTTCTGGTTTTTGGACGATGCTTTCACGTTTGGAAGAAGAAGATGGTGATTATGGTAAGATTCTATTCCTTGATTTTAGGAAAACAATTATTTGGCTGATTTTAACATTCCAATTGTACCCCTATTTGGTCCCCACTATTTTTTAATTACTCTAAAATGCCATTAAATCCTAGCCTTTTATTTTATTTGGTTGAAGGGTGTAGATTGAGTCTCATGTTCCTACCTATAGCTATGGTCTCATAGGATCTCATCCCTATATATATATATATATATATATATATCCCACGTCTTATCCCCGTCCTCGTCCTCGTCCCCGTCCCCGATTAGATAAAACGGGATTCCCCGTTCCTGTCCCCATTCACTGAAATATATATGTATATATGTGTATATAATTAATATTAATTATGTTTATATTTTTTCATTAAATTTTAAAATTAAACCATAAATATTGTGTGTTTTATATTGTAATGTCTTTTTTATTTTTAAGATTACAAGACTTTGTATTTCGAAGATTTGTTGTATTTAACTCAGTTTGTTAAAGTATTTTATATTGTGGAGCTTTTATATGATTAGTAATTTATGATATTTTTATCTATTTTAATTATTGACTATTTTAAATAAAAATAATTTTTATAGAGTTTTTTATTAATAAATACAAAAGGGGACCCAAATTTCCCGAGACCCATTCCCCAAATTGGGATTTCCTATCCCCGCACCGGATGATCAAAATGGGGAATAGTACGGGGGATAATACTTGAAATGAGATTCGGGGACAGGATGATATGTCCCATGCCAGCTCGTCCCCACCAATTGCCATCCCTAGGTAAAGAAATAGAGGCCATGAATTGATTATTTGTAACTTAAATTATTGTAAAGATTACCGAATTATTTATAAATGATCGTTATGTCTTTTTATATATTTTAATTAATGTTATATATATTAAATGTATTCGTAATGTTTCTATATTGAAATGCATTTTCTAATATATAAAATTATGTTTTATAATTTGAAAAAAGTTATATATCTTAGAAATGTTAATTACAATTACCACCCCTCCCAATTGATATAGAAAGCGTTTTGACGTTGAATTGAATTCTGAATAGATTCATTTTCAATTTTTGTTATTTTCATTCAATTTAATAGCACAAAATAAAATGAAATTCTAAGTTAATTCTAAATTCTAAATTGATTCTTTTGAGCATTTCAAAGACATGTTGCACAGTAGGGGTGGCCACCGGTGCGATTAGAGATGTTAAAGGGCCGTGGCCGTTGGTCCGACCGCTTAAACGGAAAAAAAGAGGGTTATGGGTGAATTATTTTGGCCCGTTTAAATCGTAATCTTTTTTGCCCGAACGTTTAAACCGAAGCCCGTTAGTTAGGGCTAGCTCGAAGGTTTCGCTAGCCTGTCAAGTCGACCTCTATTTTTATTTTCAAAAATATAAATATAATTCTAATATTTTATATTTACTCTTATTAACTATTACTAATAAATTTATTTTTCAAATTCACATTTCCCGATCTTTAGGTTTAACTTTATTAAACAAGCTATAAATTCTTGAAAAACTTCATTTTTATTTGTTTTTTATACTTAATTTAGTTTTTCATTTTTATTTCGAATAAGAAAATGTCACGTAGTCTTATTATATTATTTAGGATATAAATTATATTTCTAAATGATGCTAAATCTAATTTTATAATTTTGTTAATGCAACATAAGTATAAACTATGCATGACTTTTTTAAGATTAACTTTAAATGTTAAACTTATATGTTATATATGCTCAAGTTTGACATTTTAGATTTAAATATCTTATTTTGAAATTTTTTAATTATAGTCACATGAGTAATTACAAAAAAAAAAATGTTAATTTTGGGTACCTTTAGTTATTATTATTTTATTTTTAAAATTTAGATCATAAAATATTTAATTTTAAAGTTTGTTAATGCAATGTAATTAGAAAATTTGCATGACTTTTATTTATGACAAATAGTTTAACTTAAAATGTTAAACTTAAATGCTATATATATTCGAATTTAAAATTTTAAATTTAAATATATAATTTTTAATTTTTGATTATAGCCCGATAGCGGCCCATTTAGCCTGAAGCCCGCTAGGGTTAGGGTTAGGTTCCAATATTGCCCCTTAATCTGCCCGTTTAACCCGAAGACCGTTTAGCCCGGCTGTTAGGGTTGGCCCTATAGGGCTAGGGGGCCACTGTTTAACATCTCTAGTTTTGGTTCCAAAATCTCCGGTTCGAATTCCTCATTTTGGAGGAACACGAACCGAACCGTTTCCTCACGGTTCGGTTTTGGAACGTAACCGAACTGATTCCTATCCGGTTTGGAATCCGTTTCCTCCATGGTTCCGATTTTAACCAGGAACCGTTTGTTTATCTTTTGATATTTTTAAATTTTTAAAAATGGTTTATCACCCGATTCACGAAAAAGTTAGAAAATGACTTGGACTTAATATTTAAGTTTTGTGCTTAATATTAATAATAATATTAAACCTGTCTATATATACTATTAGAGTATATAGAAGAATCAATGTTCACGTAGTTCACTTACAATATTTGGTTTAAAACGTGTCTCATGTAGTTACGAATATAAAACATCATAATAAACATTCAACATTTCTTCTAGCATATTTTTACCAAAAATAAAAATAAAAATCATTGGTTTTAACTTTGAAACCAACATTTTAACCACTTTGGTTCCAACGATAGTTCTAAAGTCGGTTTCAAGATTTTTGAGACCAAGGAACTAGAATCAAATCGCCTACATGATTCCGGTTCAGTTTTGGAATCTTTGACCAGTCAATGGTTCCCGAAAGCGTTGACCACGGTTCTGATTTCGGTTCCATTTGGTCACCTCTAACCAGAAGTTCTGAAACTTGGAGCCACCTGCATATTTAGGTGTTTAAGGTGTTTTATTGTTCAATGTCCACCGCATCAACCATCCGTCGGGTTGAAGATATTAACCTATTCTAAAAAGTTTGGACTTGCATCGAAGTGGTCGGGCATACCATTTCACATAGCTCCTCGAATCTCTCCAAAGTATCGTATAGAGTGTTCCATGTTGTAATAGTTTCCACTTTCCATCAGTAAAGTATTCAATCATTGTTTAGTTTATCCCTTTAAAGATAATGGGAACAATCGCAGGCATCCATTAATCTTGAATGTATTAATTGCAAATCTCAATGAAATTTGCGATGTGATTATTGTTAGATAAATGTTTTTATCATGATTTTGATGATTTTGTTTAATCGAGTTATTTATACCAAAACAATGTCCCTAAATGTTGTCCAAATACTCCCAAATGATTTAAAATGTTTTTACTAATTTTTTGGAGTATTTCTTGAAGTTTATTTTTATAAAATTCGGACAACATACATTTTTGAGGTCAACCTACGTCATCCCTAGAGAGCATCCCGTGCACGAACGCCGAAACTTGGAACAGAAAACAAAACTAGGGATAAAAGGGGGAGGTCGACCGGTGGTGGGCTTTGATCTATTACAAAAACATTTATGTATTGACTTTTTGAAAGGGGACGATCGCACCCTAGTCGACCGGCCCAACCCCTGGACGCCGCACCCTAGGTCATCCCGTATCCGCATCTCGATTCACTTTATAACGTTCGAAATTTCTTAAGGTTGATCGGTCGCTATATGTTATTTTTGAGAGCAGATTAATACCGTTGGACATCCATATCACATGATTCACTTTATCAATTTTGTACAATATTTCTACATCTTGTGATCTTCTTTTTGTAGACAAAAGTGGAGATGGAGGAGCCTATGTTTGTGATCCAATCTTGAAGAGATCTCCTATAAATAGATGAAGAATTCAAGCAACACATAATAAGAGAGAAAACAACACAACACAACAAGAAATCGCAAATTTGTCTAAGTCCTTATTGTCAACATTCTTGTTGTAATAGCCTAAGCATTTCACTTTCACATCTTGAGGTCTAGGCTTGATTCTTGATTACACTTGCACTTCAAAGTTGTATAATTCTTTATCGAGTTGTAATCTTGAATTTGGGTTTGTCATTCAACACAAGATATCTTTGTGAGTGTTCTTATGGTAAGAACACACTTGGGTGATCTAGGTGTTAGGTGCAAGAAGATTGTGGTAATCTTCTTGTTAAAGAGTTTGGTGCTCTTTAAGGTGTTGAAGAATTTGGTATTCTTCAAGTCGGAAGATTGTGGTAATCTTCACAATGTGCCGTTGAAGATTGTGGTAATCTTCAAGGGAGATTGAGGTAATCTCCAAAGAGGTGTTGTAAGGTGATGTTGTATTAATTGTGGTAATTAATAAAAAAAAATTCTTTTTGAAATCCATCCCATGAGATCTTTGGAGTGGTAGAGGACTAGACCCTAGGTGGGTTGAACCTCTATAAGTCGAGGCGTGTTATTTAATTTTCGCACCTTTATTCTTGTCTTTGATTGATCATTCGAAAAAGAGGGCTAATTGTGAAAAATCGGCATAATCTATTCGCCCCCTCTAGATTATCATAGTCACTTGGACTTACAAGCTTTATATACATCTTTGGTTTTATTCTATGCACACCAAGTGTTTGATAAAATGCCCCTATGAAAGTTTCGTTGTTTTCATGATTCTCTCGATTTCAAAAGTCATATAAGTTTATAGAGATCATGTTTTGTTACTCGTATGAGCTTTTACAAGTCAAATGACCGTCTTTTCCCTTTTATTTTGTATTTAAGCCTCAATGTTCAAAAAGCTCGATAAGTCGATTACAATGCACACTTCGATATAATTATTTGATGTTTTTATCGTGCTAACATTCTTTTTGATGATTCCAAAGGGGGAGAAATAGGAAATAAGCTCATTAGCTCAAAAAATCTAGAAAAAGCTATAAGCTGAAATTAGAAAAGCCAAAAGCTGTGGGTGAAAATGAGTCCAATAGATGAAAAATGGACTTTTATTGTGACTAATGATTTCTTTTTGACAGGGAGAGCTTATAAGCTCATGAAATTCAAGCTTAAGTTGTAAAAGCTAAACTTTTAGCTTATAGTTGGTTGCTTCTATTTATTCTTGTTATGCATGTTGATACGGGGAGCTTTTTGCGAAATTGTTTTTGAAATATCTTTGCTCCTATTCTTGTGTTCTTATGTATGATAAGTGTTGCTTAAAAATGGTTTGTTGTTTTAGACCGGTAAAATGAGTTTTGTTTTTAAAATCGATCTCTTAAAATTATTTTGGTTTGTAATCATCAAAAAGGGAGAGTTTGTTAGATAAATGTTTTTATCATGATTTTGATGATTTTGTTTAACGAGTTTTACACCAAAACAATGTCCCTAAATGTTGTCCAAATACTCCCAAATGATTTGAAATGTTTTTACTAATTTTTGGAGTATTTCTTGAAGTTTATTTTTGACAAAAATCGGACAACACTTCTGTTTTGAGGTCAACCGGTCGCTAGAGAGCATCCTGCACCTGAACGTCAAAACTTGAAGCAGTAAAAAATAAACGGGGATAAAAGGGGAGGTCGACCGGGTGGACCTCAAGGTCGACCGATGTCACGGGCTTTGAATTATTACGAGAAAACATTTCATTATCGACTTTTGAAAGGGGACCGGTCCATAAGGGCGGCCAGAGTCGCACTTTCAGGTCGAGGTCGGCCGCACCTAGGTCGACTTAGGTCCAACCCCCGGACCATGTATGTTTTTTTTTTATGTATTATATTGTTTTTTTTCTATTAGTACTCGACCGGTCCAACCCTATGTCATCCTATACGTATCTCGATTCACTTTATAACGTTCGAAATTTCTTAAGGTTGACCGGTCGCTATATGTTATTTTTGACAGCAGATTAATATCGTTGGACATCCATATCAGCAGATTCACTTTATCAATTTTGCACAATATTTCTACATCTTGTGATCTTCTTTTTGTAGACAAAAGTGGAGATGGAGGAACCTATGTTTGTGATCCAATCTTAAAGAGCTCTCCTATAAATAGATGAAGAATTCAAGCAACACATAATAAGAGAGAAAACAACACAACACAACAAGAAATCGCAAATTTGTCTAAATCCTTATTGTCAACGTTCTTGTTGTAATACCCTAAGCATTTCACTTTCACATCTTGAGGTCAGGCTTGATTCTTGATTACACTTGCACTTCAAAGTTGTATAATTCTTTATCGAGTTGTAATCTTGAATTTGGGTTTGTCATTCAACACACGATATCCTTGTGAGTGTTCTTGTGGTAAGAACACACTTGGGTGATCTAGGTGTTAGGTGTAAGAAGATTGTGGTAATCTTCTTGTTAAAGAGTTTGGTGCTCTTTGAGGTGTCGAAGAATTTGATATTTTTCATGTCGGAAGATTGTGGTAATCTTCACAAGGTGTCGTTGAAGATTTTGGTTATTTTCAAGGAGATTGAGGTAATCTCCAAAGAGGTGTTGTAAGGTGATGTTGTATTAATTGTGGTAATTAATAAAATCTTTTCTTTTTGAAATCCATACCCAGGAGATCTTTGGAGTGGTAGATGACTAGGCCCTAGGTGGGTTGAACCTCTATAAATCGAGGCGTGTTATTTAATTTCCGCACCTTTATTCTTGTCTTTGATTGATCATTCAAAAAAATGGCTAATTGCGAAAAATCGGCATAATCTATTCATCCCCTAGATTATCGTAGCCACTTGGACTAACAATTATTTGTATTCTCATCCGCGGACCATCAAATTAAATGAGTTGTTGCACCACTTGAATGATATTCGACTGATTTGAAGTTGTTAGCAACACCGACATATTGTATATATATTTTCTCGAATATTGGGTAATGGAGTATGTTTATGAAAACGAAATCAAATTTTATATAGGCTAGGCACATTTTAAAGATACTTTCTTTAAGGTATTAATTCCTCCCACTATGGTGTAAATGGTTTTTAAGGAATTAACCTCCAGGATACAAAGCCTATTTCATAAAACTTCCAAGATTACACTTCTTAGAATTTGTAGGAGAATCAATCACAAGAATAACAATAGTAGAAAGTTGGAAAAAATAAAACTCGTAGGAAAATTAATGGTTGATTTTTCCATCACTTTCATCTTCTCTCATTAACCTCTATAGAATAACTTGAAGTTATTTATAGATTTTCAAGGGTTACGTTGAACATTCGCGTCCCTTCTCAACGGATGGAAGTTATTCATCCAAAGGTTGCATCTATTCATTGCAATCCTTCCCAATGGATGTCTTCACATGAAAAGACACACCTTTTCATCTCATAATATTTATTTTCCATATTATTTATTTCTTTCCTCATTTCATATATTATATAAAATATAATATATAATATATGCGTAAATGAATGCCTAGCTAAATGATCTTTGTTGGGAAATTTATTGTTTAGATTTTGATGAATGCCATGTAAAACTTAGAATAGGAAGTTGGCACCCCAATTATTGTCGTAAATCGCTTGTAATAAATAGGGGGTCAAGTGAGTTAAGTCGCCTATGCCCAAACATGCAAGAAAACAACCGGAGACTAGAAGGAAGACTCATTGCAAGACAATTTGAGTATGGCAAAGAAGAGAAGACAGGGAACTCTATTGAAGGAGCGGTGAGATGCGGTGAATGGAGTATCGTCAAGTCAACTCAAGAAAAGCAAGTCTCGAGTTGAAGTGACGGAAGAGTCATCCGATGAATGGAAGTCGACTCTAAGTCACCTGGGAAAGCAAGGAAATGCGGTCAAGTCGAGATAATCAAAAAGATCCGTTGCACGTAAATCAAGAGAATTACCTAAACAAGTAATATCTCCATACTACCTTTCTCAAGTGCTCACCCCGAGAAGCGCAAAAGGAATTAACCAACGGAAGCACTACACCGTGTCGAACTCGAAAGTCGAGAACAATTCATACGAGGAAGTGGCAATTCCAAGGATCAGTAACAAGACAAGCCAACGACCACAAGTGACTTTCAAAAATAAGCCTATCTCTTCAACGGACAGATTTTTGAAAGATCACTATAAAAGGCCGAGGAATGACTACGAGAGAAAGTGACCGTAACCAAAAACATTCAAGCAATTATTAGAATCAGAACCTAAAATATTCTCAAGTTATTAAACGCTAAATCCTCAAGCCTACACTACGAAGAACATCAATCCAACACTCCTGTGAAGGAAAGATAACTCAAATCGGTTGAAGAGGAAGTTCGAAGAATCGGGTCTACATTCCACGAAGGATTGTAGGAAGGTTCAAGGTCGAACAAGTCTTTAGCTTTTGGAGGGCTTCGTGATCAAATCCAAAGAGCTTGAGCAAGTGGTGTAGTGTAAAGCGCGGTGCCTGTGAAGAAGTTCGAGTCGCACGAGAAGCCGGTGAGTGATCAAGGCGTCTCGGATCGAGTCCCAAAGGATCAAGTCATTTTGTGTGATCAAGACTTGTATATGGGCATTACCACTTTGTATCTTACCGATCAATACCTAGTGGATTCCTCCGGGAGTTGGAGAAGAGAGGAGTAGAAGAATTACCCCATCTTGAACCTCTATAAAAATCTTATTGTGTCTTTTACATTTCAAAGACTTTAATTCTTGCTTCATATTTGTTTAATCATTGACATATTTGCTATCCATTAGATAATCTCTAAATACTAAATCAAGCTCTAAATCTCTACTTAACCAAACTTAAGGGTGTTAAGTCTTCCGAAAAACAAACCACGAGTTGAGTTAATTTAGACTTAACGGTGAGTTATTCCATCATGTACTCGATTGAGTGTTGAGAGACTAACTCTCTTGATTAACTAAATTGGTCATCTCACCAAGGACACAATCGCCAGTAGATCAACTCGAACTTTTAAAAGGACTAAATCAAAAATTTAGTAAGGTTTATTCAACCCCTTCTAAACCTTACACTTACACCCTTGGGACCTACGAGATCTTTATAACATGTGATGCAATAAATGCAATACACTATATTATATGTAAATATACAACACGACATGCTTTACAATGCTTGATTCAATCCCGCTATAGACGGTTTAGCAGATAGTCATACATGGTTCGCTATGGTTTCTCCACCATGACTATCCGGTTCTTATAATCGATTCTATAGCCTTTCTATGTAATAAGTGAATCATACTTTTTAACTATTGTACATTGACAAATACTCGATATATTTGATGAGACTAAGACTAGAACCCCCATATTATATTTGACTTTATATTTGCTACTTAAACAATACCTCAACACATACTCTTTCCAATCCGAACATGTGGTTTTGGGACGTGCTCAGATACTATGTTTAGGGGTAAATTGCAATTTTAGTCCTGTAACTTTGGGGTAGTTGCAATTTTAGTCTTTTATTTTTAAAAGTTGCAGTTTTGGTTCTGGACAATTTTGTCCTTCTGGCTAAATAGCATTTTTTGTCCTTTATCTTTCTAAAGTTAACAATTTTATAGGGATGACAATGGGGCGTGGCGGGTTGGGTTGGCCAGGACCCAGACCCGCCCCGTGCCTAGAACGGGGTGGGGCGAGTTGACCCGATACCCATACAATATGCTGCTTGTTTTTCGCATTGTCTCAAGGTTTCCCTATCGGCTCATGCGAGTTCTTTTTCATCATATTAATTATTCCAATATGTTATCTTGTCCTGGTGCATACATCGTCAAAATTTGACGATATCTCCTGTAGGGTATACATCTTAAACACTCGCCCAGATCCATTTTCTCGGAGAAAAATTCTCCTCACCAATTGTTAATTATATAAAATAATAAATATAACTTAAAGTTCTTAAGAAACTCGAACTCGATACTATTTTTAGGCAAAACACTTAGTCAAATAAGCTAATTATATGCATAAGGGTATTCTTGGTATTTGAAAATATGAAATAACCCCAGGGGACCAATTTTGCAACAACTTGAAACTTACAGGACCAAAATTGCTTAGGTATAAAACATATAGGACCAATTTTGCAAAAAAAATCAAATTTACAGGATTAATTTTGCAAACTCAATAATTACATGACCGAAATTGCAAACTGCTTATAGTTATAGGACCAATTTTGCAATTTTCCCCTATGTTTAGCTAAAAGTATCAAACTCTAGTTAATTCTAAAACTCAAAATTTGGCTTGGAAGTTAATGAGTCGGATTTATATCACCTAAATATGACTCATGGGATTTCTAAACTTGATACCAATAAGCTTTGGCACCACGAATCTTATGATTTTGAAGCCGCCACATTATTATTTGCAAATTGCAGTGACTAAATTAAGAGTGTTGATAAAAGGAAGATCCAGGGTAGAAACAAGAATATCATGAATATATGAAAAGGTATTTAGGTTATCTATATATGGACCTTATATTTAGTGAGAAAAATATAAATACAAAAATAAATAATATATGAAAAGAAAAGTATAAATCACGTAATTATATCATCTGAAGCAAAATTATTATTTCTTAGATTTGTACTTCCTAAAATCCTAATATCATAGTTTTGAACTGTTAATATATCATGTGTGTATATTTGCGTGGTACAGCATGAATTTTTATCAGTTACATGTATTTATACTGTATGGCTATTTGTATCCTTTTTTCATAAATTTAAATCCTTTTTTTTTTGAAGGATAAAATTTAGATTCTTGGAGAAGACTAACTAATTATTTTTTGGTCAAAGATATAGGAATAATCAAAAGGAGACTCTTTATCACTACAAAAAAACTGTTATGTAGCGACATATATTTTGCGGCGGTTTTGCTAAAACCGTCGTTAAATAAGTGTTAACTGTTATATTACCGGCAATTACCCTCACCGCTAATTAATTTAAGAAATTTAATTTTCAAAATTATAGAGGCGGTTACTGTACGAAACCGCCACTAAGGTTTTGCCAAAACAATTCACATATAAAACTAGTGTCGGTTTAGCAAAAGTGCCGAGATTATTTCTAATCTATCTAATACTAAAAGTCAGGATTGGAAATATAACTTAATAAAATAGAAATTCTAATCTAGCCCTCGTCTCTCTATCGCCGCTACCTGATTCCCTCTGTCCCACTATCTTTCTTTCCCGTTTTCCTTACCGTGATGTCGCTGCCGTCCGCTGTCCGCCGGCGATCCTTTTGATGCTTAATGCGCACCACTCCAGTCACTAGCCGCCTCCAGTGAAGACCTTCTTCCACTTTAGAGCTGTTTTGCTCGATCAAAAAGGTTTAAAATAGATTAGCTTATGAACGATGGCGAGTTTATGTGCAGGTAATATAGATCCATCACTTTTCATTTGATTATTTTTCGATTGCAGCTTTGCATAACGTTTCTTAGATTTCTATGTAGGGAATAGTTTTTTTTCTCCGTTTATATTTTCCAATTTCTAGGGTTTTTTGGTGGATAGGCGTGGATCATGAACTTTATTTCAGGTTTAGTTTCTCAGTCTTGTAAATCGATTTTTTTTTTTTTAATTGTTTAACTGTGGCCTTAGCTATTATATTCATCCTTAAAATTTAGTAGTTTTTCCTCTGATTTTTAGATTAAACAACGGGCTCTAGTTGAGATTTGTAGTTACCAATGTAATTAAATATTGTCCTATTGCAATATCTCATTTTACTCTTTAATTGAGTGAATTCTCTGTTTAATTTTCCTAAACTTGTGGTTTGCGTTCATCATATAGTATCACCTGACTGTCCGCGTTTTAGTAGATAGTGTAGAATATTATGCTATGATATAACTCTTTCCGAATAATACTACTACTGATACTCCTAAATTTTTTTATTTTTTGAAAAAGGGATACTCCTAAATTTTTAATGCAAGCAATCAGTGTGTGGGAGCTTGGTCAAATTGGAGTGGTATAATTTGATTGTGGTTTGCTGAGCAATCTTTTCAGCTCCAGCTTGCATTTTTGGGGTCTAGTTGTAAAATCTTTTTAGCTCCAGCTCAGAGGTACAAGATCTCAGAGGTACAAGATGCAGAGGTTTGTGATGAAATTGTATTTCATTTCTGTTGTCAAATATAGACTGTGCTTTTGGTACATGTGTTACACTTACTACAATGATTATGAAAACTTAAATCTTTCAAAATGTTTATCCAATAGGAAATAGAGCATGGGAGTTTGTTCGTGTTGGAATAATTCACCTGAACGGGAAGCCTCGAGTACTCACACTGAAGCAGGATTTGCACTACTGGCCTACACGGGAGCTCAGATTTAATCCTCACACTGCAATGTGACGTAGAAGAACAATCAAAGCACTTGATTGTAAGGTTGTTTGATTGTGTGCTTGGGGATTAAATGCTAAAACTAGTCTTGTTAATTTTTAATTCATTACTGGTTTACTCTCATACAGTATCTATAGATGCCCATTTGTTTAACGAGTGTATATAACCTTCACTAGGGCTATAGTTAGTTACTTTAGTAATCAATGCTTAAAACTCAATGAATACTTCAGCTATATCTTGAATTCATGAGAATGAGTGGTATTTGTACTTCTGAATGATAGCTTGGCTTCTTGGTAATTAGACTAAATCTTTAGGGTACTTTTTTAATTAACCCAAAGTCTTATTATCTTTGTCCACTGTTGAGTTCTTCAAACACAATCAAATGTACGATGGTTCAATCTTTGTGATTTTTTACTGAGTTCTTTACAGTGACATGAATCTTTGATGTTTATTTATAATCTTTGCTCTTAATACAGTGAAACTAAAATAATTTAGAAAAAATTCCTAGATGATTTCAGTTTTCATTTTGGTGCAGTTTTGTGTCAGGATTTTTGACTCATGCACCTTTTTGTTAATGTGCAACTTCTGGAAGAACTTAACATGGGAGCCCTTGGAATTGGAGGCGAGGAAGGTATAATACCAATGTTTGAAGTTCAAAATGCTTCCTCTGTGTGTGTCTGAAGTTTATAATTGTGCCCGCAATGTGACATTTTCCCATCTTGAAACTTTTCGATGGCAGATGTGGAAAATACCTCACTTTTTAGGCATGCAATGTACCTAACGTTACAACCATTTATATATGATGGAATCATGTGCACGGTTAATTGTTCCGGGATTTAAATTTTTTGGACCTTTTATAAATAAAATGATGAGAATAAAACTCTCATTCTTGTGCTTTCACTGTAAAATTCCAATGCTTGTACTATTTGAGATTATCAGTACCGTTTTGCATCTATTGCTACATAGTTAGGACAACATTTTGTCTAGAGTAGGCGTTATCTCTATGTGCTGAAATTGTGATGCCTGTCACCCTGGTTCTTTCATTTGAATGGATGAGAAGCGCAAATTTCTTTTGCAGATTGCTCTGGAAAGGTAACTGGTTTATACAAGAGAAGAGTTGTAAGCTACTTTCTTCGATAGTAAGGTGTGCAAAGACATAAATTGTGCATGCAAAATATATTAGTTGTCTTCTGCAGAACTTACCTTTTTTTGCCAATTTCAGTGGAAGGCTGAAAGCTCATGAGAGTGCTATTGCTAATGAGGCATCAAATTCAAAGAAAGAAATCGCAACCATAAACGAAGTTTTGAAGGGACTGGTTGAGTGGTTGTGCGCTCAGGTTTGTGCTCTTTCCATTCTTTGGCAGTCTATAACATGTCTTACCATCACTGGAAATGAAACATTCAAAGATAGAGAGGCATATACTGCAGAAGAAAAGTTACTGAAGCATTGTGTTAATTGGTTATTGCTTGCTTCTTTCTAGTCAATATTATCAATGGATAAATTACAACCTGAAGTTTAGTCTTATTGAATCCCACTATGATGTGCAGATATGCCTAGGTCAAGGAAGATGAGAAACTGGAGAAGGGTGGGGACACAATCATCTATTGCATCCTCTAGTCATGATGTAAATGAGGACTCTCATTCGTGATGTTGCATCTATTGCTATTGTATTAAGAACATATACTTTTGTAGATGGTTTTTGATAACTGCATTTGAAGGTTTGTAATGACTTTAACGAAATGCTCGACTTTTATGATGTTGAATAGTTTGACTTTTTTATAGTTGTGTTGAATGATATTATGCCTCTGATATTAAAGTGTCACAAAAATATAAAAATTTATGACATAAATTTAGCTATTGTTAAAAAATGGTGCATAACTATTATTAAAGCATAAATTTCAAGTAAACGGTTATAATCGCCACTAAAAACAATTTAAAAATTATTTTATTTTCGTGGCGGTTTTAAACTGCTGCGAAATTTAAATTAGTGGCGGTTTTGAACCGCTGCCAAAAAACCAAAAAGATTTTTTTGCAAAAAGAATTTTTATATTTGCAGCGGTTTGAACCGCTGCTAACAATTTAAAAATTATTTTATTTTCGCGGCGGTTTTAAGCTGCTGCGAAATTTAAATCGATGGCGGTTTTGAACCACGCCAAAAAAACCACCGCTAAAATATACAATTTCCAGCGTTTCTGAAAAACCGCCACAAATTCTCTCGCGACACGTGTATGGACATCGGTTTAGAAACTGCTGCGAAACGCTTCGTCGGCGGTTTGAAACCGCTGCTATATTTAAAAAAAACCGCTAATTAAAGTTTTTTTTTGTAGTGTATTCGAGATATCTTTTAAATTAGACTCGTATAATGTGCTCAATATGTATACTCCATATTAAACTCAACAAATGACACTCTATTCAAACTTCAAAGTATAAAATCCAAAATTTAGAATTTTAATTACTCCATTTATTTTAAATTGAATGCTTCTAATCTGTTTGAAGTTTTCAAATATTATAATTGCTTTTTAAACGGAAATTACCTTTTAAAGGTACATGAATTAAAATAATGATGTGCCACAACGCACTTTAAAAATTACATAAAATTTTATACCAACATTTATAAATTCGGACGAACGACGTATATATATTTCCTTCTGAAAATTTGCAGAGTTGTGCAATCAACAATAAGATGCGAATCTCAATTATTTCCAATTTCTTCACAATAACAAAACATAGCATGACAATGGTAATTGAATTCAAGTTAATTCAAATATTTCAAAGTAAAATTAAGGTATAAAATAACAAATAAAATACTATGATACATCCACATATATGCATTACTTAATTTTTTTCCCTTGGTTAATTCTACTCAGCGCATTCATTCCTTCAGCAACGTTATGCCCTTTATTTTCCCCCAAATAAATCTTGCATTAATGAATTATTAAATTTCGTGAACACGATCTATTTACTATGGGGAAACTGCATTTTATATCTTTGGAAATGCGATCTAACTATGGAAAATAATAAAACCCATTAAAAATAGATCTATCCACATTCAAAGAACGAATTAACTTCCGGGCTACCATGGCATATATATATTTAATCGAAAATATAACCGCACCATATTTCTGTAATATCAGCAAAAAGCCTTAAAACCATATTACAACCGCAACAAAGAGAAAAAAAATAAAATGGCAATCAGATGTGTTTTTCTCGTACCACTTTTCTTGTTCTTGTGCATTGTAATAGTTGTTAATGGCGCTTTACCATCAAAGACCTTCAACGTGGTCAAATACGGTGCAATTGCTGATGGAAATACCGATAACGCTCAGGTCAGTTCCAGTGCAAGTTCAAGTTGTGTTCGACACAACTTGTCTAAAAATAATTTCAAATATTACATTTTTATAATATTATTATGTACCTTTACATAAATATATTGAAAATTTACAATTGATTGGATTTTTTTTTCTTTTCTTTTTTTTGGTGTGTGTGTGTGATAGGCTTTTCTTAAGGCATGGAAAGATGCATGTAAATATGGTGGAAAGAGTAGGATTTGGATACCAAAAGGGACATTCTTGTTAGGTTCAGTGTCCTTTGAGGGGTCATGCAATGGTTCAATGGCATTTCTGATAAAAGGGACTCTTAAGGCTCCGACGGACAGCGGAATTTGTTCACCGATACTTGGATAGGTTTCGGCACGTGAACGATCTGACGGTGAAAGGCGGCGGAGTTTTGACGGCCAAGGGCATGCAGCATGGCCTTATAATGACTGCCAGACCAACAGTCAATGCAAGCCTCTTCCTGCTGTGAGTTCCTACTATATATTTGAAGTTAGATCTTATTTGATCAATATTGAAATTGATTGTAGTTTTTTTGTTCTTTAATTGATATGATTTTTGTTCTTTCATTTCAGTATCTTTGCCCGTATTAGTGAAAGATTGTCTTTTGTTAATCTTGAAAAGGATTTTCTTTCCATAAATGTTTGTGCTTGTTTTGCTGTCACCATCATGTTTTATTTAGTATTAAGGGATAATTACAAATACTACCTGACTTTTAACCTAATTACAAAAAACTTCAATAATATTTCAAATTTACAAATACCTTCTTGAGGTTTGTAGTTACCTAACAAATATTGTTTCCCGAGGTTACAAGTTGTAAAATAGAATCACACGTCTAAGGGTGTATTTTGTAATTTTGAAAGCGAACTTTCAAAATTACTGGGTTACTTTGTAATTAGGCTAAAGCTCAGGGTAGTTTTTGTAATTATTCATATTATTTTGGACAACATACACTGTAATCTTTGGTTAAGTGTACTGGATTCTGCTCAGAAATGTGTAATCCAGAATCTCATAAAACAGAGTGTTTATCCTCTTTTGCACTGAATTAAATTTTTTGACATTTGAAAAAATAGGACTATAAGGAATTTATTAATTCTAACAACAATTTTTTGCTTTGGATGGTATTTTGTGTAGACTTTGAGATTCGACTTTATACGAAACTCAAGAGTCTACAATCTACGATCGATAAACAGCAAAAGTACACATTTCAACATATTCGCTTGCCAAAACATAGACATCAGCCAACTTAGAATGTCAGCACCAGCAAACAGTCCCAATACAGATGGCATCCACATTGGCAGCTCAACTCAAATCAAGATTTCTCATGCTCGGATTAGCACCGAGGCGATTGCATATCCATGGTTTTCGGTAGCCAAAACATCGATATATACGACGTTACTTGTGGGCCCGGCCATGGCATCAGTGTTGGGAGCCTAGGGAGAAGCCATGAGCATGAATATGTGAAGGGAATATCTGTGAGGAACTGCAGTTTTATTGGTTCGGATAACGGCGTGAGGATCAAGACGTGGGCGCCCTCTTCGTATAGTGAGGCTTCGGATATAATTTTTCAGGACATTGTCATGCAAAATCCGAGAAATCCTATTGTTATCGATCAACAATATTGTCCGTCCCCTCATTGCTACCAGCAGGTAACCTCACACTCAAATCATGTTCGATATATCAAGAGCTAATTACAAAATAACTCCCTCAAGTTTGCTTCTGTTTTAAATTTTAGACGGCAACTGTAATATTTCTATAACTATCGGGGATGTTTTGAAATGTTTTCCGTTTATGTTGTTTGATCGTAGGGTGAATCAAGCTCAGCCGTGCAGATTAAAGATGTGACGTTCAAGAACATTTGGGGCGTCTCGAGTACTAAAGTTGCTGTGAATTTACAATGCAGTGGAGCTCTGCCTTGTAAGAATGTTAAGCTCATAAACATCGACTTGGCATATAACGGCCCTGGAGGACGGGCGACATCTATGTGTTCTCATGTGATTGGTTCTTCTCACGGAAAATTGGTCCCTGATGGTTGTGTATAGGATTAACTTGAATGTGTTTTTTTTTTTTTTTGGCTCAGTAGAATTCAAGAACTCTGTAAGTTGCAGTATTTGATTTACATCAGGTAGATGGCATGAGCAGAGGGTTGCTCATTTGGTTACAAGTTCAAGATTTGTTTTTTCCCCTTGAATTACCAGAACCTGATCAATCTTGAGAAATTCATGATATCATGTTTAATGCTTTGAAATTTCCCAATTTGTAGTTTAATTCATTAAACAATCAAACATAAAGCATGTTTTGTCAGTTGACTAACTAATTACTTGTTCATTACTACAATAACTTCATATATTAGAAGATATTTCATAGGAAATACATTAGTGCACCAAGGTACTTATTTTTCTTTTCTATAAAGTCATTGTGAGAAGCACAATGATGTAAAAACAGAGCTTATTGTTTTTACAACTCTGGCTATGGTATTACCACACATACCTTGTTGATCTCCATAGAGATTCACAAACTAAGTGATCCTGTATACACAAAGGAAAAATAAGTCACAGTCTCAAAAATCAATAATTCTTTCGATAAATTTATCGAAAGGTGGCGAATGGACTAGAAAGAATATTTACTTGCTGCAGTCAGTGTCCCTAGAGAGACTGAAGTGGAGAGAAACACCACACTTTTGAGGTATCGAAAGAAGATTCGAATCGGCGACACCTGGATACTGTGGAGCGAGTGCTTTCAAGCAGTTGCACGCTTGTTGCCTGTCGTTTGTCGTACTAGCCAACCCCACCAGGTGGCTAACCTCATTGCAGCATCCACCCGACGGCTGAGATACTGCGCCTAACGCAAAAGGGGCGCATTGCATCACGGCTGGAGACATATCTGAGCAGCTGAATGCCTCTGCTGCTGGTTCCAGCAGAAAAACACCTACACTGAGAACCAGAAAGACTAAAAAGATTGTAACTTTTACCATTTTTGTGCTCAAGAGAATACTATTATTTGTGTAATAATGATATGTAAAGATTTGTGGATTTTATATATAGGCAATTGAACTTGTACCGGAAATTGGAAAACTGGTTTTTAAGTGTGGAGATAAGGATTGAACAGTATTTTGGTTTTTGCAAACTCCCATTAATGTAATATCAAACAATTTCGATCTCACATATGCGTGTTTTTATTGCATATTTGCATTTGTAGTAGTTTTCTGGCCTCGATATAAGCTCGTATGGCGGCTAGTTTTGTATCGTCTTTGGTAATTTGCTTCAGCATTGCAGAAATAAGGTTGATGATCGAATGGATAATAATTAGAGTGTTACAAGTCGCCGTATGTTTACAATATGAGACATTAATGTTATTGTCCTGCTAACATTATTATGTTGGCCATTTTAATTTTCTTTATAAATTGTGAAGTTTGATGTAATTTGGATAAAAATGTTGGCATTCGAGAAAACAGAGATAATCATTCGAAGAGTGTAGTTTAATAGGGCAACTGCTTGAACTTTGCAACTCTGGTAACGGGGATGATTAAAGGGTTTGGAAAGATAAGTAGTTGGGTGGGAGTGAGTTTTCCCACATCGATGAAAGAGTGTAAAGTAATGTGGGTGAGTAATATAAATAAGGACCTTGTGTGATGAAGAAACATACTTACCTGGACGGGGTCAATGGGTGATCATGAAGGCCCATGGCCTAGGTTGGCGACCTCCATTGCACTTGGGAGGGGCGCCCGCCTAAGGTCGGCCCAAGTGGTCGAGCCTACGTCATAATTTGTGGTAGAGGGGCCTGCGTTCGCGCGGCCCCTGCCCAATTTAGTTTGAAACTTTCTGCTGGGCCTCTTTGATTGGGGTGGGCTAAATGGCTCTGATGGGCTCTGCTCTCTATGCATGCTTTATAGGTTCTTATCTAGTTTTTGCTTTGGACCATTCGACATTATTTTAATTCGGAAGGAGCAAGTAAATTTTACCAAGAATTTAGCTATGTGGTGGAAAATTGATATTTTGTTTGGTTTTGGTCAAAAAGAGGAGAAAAAGTGAAATTTTTAAAGTTGACACTCTTGATAAAGTGAAAGTTTTAAGTGTAAATTTTACCAAGAACTTTTCTCCTCTTTTGTAGTCAGGATATTAGCCTAATTATTGTCAATGAGATGTAGGAAAATAGTTTTTACCTTTAATTGGTTCACTTGGTACAAATTAAGCCAGGTGTGCACCACTGCTTTGAAAAATGAAAATGATTTGTCTAGATCCTTACCCAAAAAGAACATAATTATTATCAGTGTAAGTAGCTTTCTCATCACTGTAAAAACCCAGAGGTTTGGCCTAATTACGAAAAAAATACAGGAAATTTTGAAAATTAAAAAAAAAAACCATGAGGTGTTTTTAGTTTTAAATTTAAGAGGGTAATTGTATTATTTCTACAAAACTAGGGTGGTTTAAAATGCTTTTGCTTATAAAGGTGAAAAATATAAGACAATCAAATCTCAAGGTTTATTTGTAATTTTCAAAATCTCTAGGTTTTTAAGTAATTAGCCCAAACCTCAAGGTGGTTTTTGTTATTATCCCTTATCATAATTGTTAATAATAAAGTTATTACAATCAGTTGGCATTTTCTAGTTAACAAAGTTTTGCTCGGTAAATGGACACAATGGAAAATAAAACCAATTTTACTGTCACAATTGCATGATATAAAATTATAAATAGACCTAGCTCTAGGCGCAAACTCGAGTGTGATTTTTGAACTCAAGCTCAAAGCAGTAGTATGCCTTTTGAGACTGAATCCAAAATTGAGAAAAAACAAGGGAAAAAGCTTCAACTCATTATCTCCAACATTGAAAAGTGGGAAATTTCAAGTCCTGCCAATAATTAATCTGCACAGCATTGCAGCACATACAAAGTTTACTAAAAAAAACTACATAGTACCTTATGGCTTATAGACAAATATAAATATAATCTACCCAAGAAAAATAGGAGGAAATCAAATATGGCATTGCCATTTTTTCTATAATTAATACAACTTTTACCTTATAGTAATCACACAGGTTAACAGTTTCACTCGAAAAATGTCAACTGATCTTCTTTACTAAAGAATTATAATAAGAAAAATACATAAAGACATAGTTTATTCAGTTGATGAGAACAAAATTCTCACCATCAACAAATATATCTTTAGCATCAGAAGACAATTTTGAATTTGAACTTATGTTTCTGACTTGGGCATGAGACTCAGCTTCCTGCTGAAACATCCTGACAAGCTCCTGAAGCTCCAATTTTCTCACCTCAGCCTTCTCTTCAATCAATGGCTTTTTCAGTCCCAAATAGATCAATCCAATTACTATTAGCACAGCTCCTAACAAGAAGAGAGCACCAGAAAATAGGGCAAATGCGTAAGGGGACCGATCAGATCCTGGAATTCCATCCACATTTATTCCCCAGAGTCCTGTGATGATGGAAAGAACAAGCCCACAGCCTCCAAAAACTCCTAGGTTATGTTGCACTCTGAGGCTCTGATCCTGAAAAATCACATTATGTGAAGAGTTACAAAACTTGCTGCGATGAGCATTGCAATCAAGAAATTTGGTTTGTTTATAAATTATACTCTCATAAGCTCCGGTCAATGGCGTAGGATGAAAACTCAAAAAAACTCAAAAAAAAAAAAATATAAACTATAACTTAATTTTTTTCTTTTTACTTTGTTAATGAATTTAGGTATAAAAAAATAATGAGGGGGGGATATGGCCCCATATCTTCGCCCTTGGCTCCGGCCACAGCAAGGATTGCTGACCCACACTTTTTTAATCCCAAATTAGTTGAAGTAACAAAAGTAAAGTGAATTCTTTTTGTGGATATAAGTTTCACAGCTAGTGTGAATACATCATTGTGCTCCCTTTTTTGAAGGGCTGATTGAAACTTAATGTCATTGTGTCTTCTTCTCTATTTCTGTATGTTTGTAACTTTGAGCACTTGAAACCTAATGCACCAACAGGAAATGTGACTTGATGCAGAACATCCTTACTTTTCCTTACCTTCATGTCCAGTCAGAACAGTATTCACAAAGTGCTGACAAATCCTAGTTCTCATGTAATAAGAGATAACTAAAGCCCATTACTATGTGGGAAACCTTTAAAGTTTGAAATGTTGACTTAAAAATGTAGCATTGCTTGGAGAAATCCACATCAGCACAGGAAATTGACACTCTACTCCATTGATAAGCATAGGAAGTTGACACTCTTGATAAAACTTTATGATATTTAACCATTAAAATTTGAAACATACGCACGTTACATAAATATGAAAGTAATATCCAATCATCAATTACTATAATTAACCACTAACTTCATCCATTAGTCTTCTCAGGCAGATTCTCCGTCTACATATGTTTTTTGCCTTTTCACTTCAGGATTACTATATGATAAGCCAATTCGTCTGCAACCACAATGAGCTTGAGATTTGTGATATAAAAATAAACTAACCAAATCCAAAATCTATTCAAATGTCCTCACTTGATACTCTCATAAGCTAATTACTTGCTCTTTTTTTTTTTTAATTAGTTCGGTAGCAGAACCTTCAGTTTCTTGACATGCCACTGAAAGGATTGCTCATTTGGAATGCAAAATGTTTCCCAAGTGTACGACCAAATACTCTATCATGCATCATTTATAAGATAATAAACAAACACCCCCAGGAAATACTCTAAGTGTCAATTCATCCATACTTGCCTCTAAGCTGGCTAAAACAAATGGTTGGAAATAATATATCCATTGCGTCCACCATGGAATTGCCTTAGAGGCTTTGACGGAGCTATAAGGATACGTAACTCAGAGGCACTACCATCATTCAAGTGAAACTACTTTCCATCTAATCGTAATATAGTATCCACATGTTTGGAATCTGCTGCAACTCATTACTTAACAAGTCTTTGATGCACAAGTGCATCTTTTCCAAAGTTCCAGTGAAAACAGTCACTCTTGAGCATGTGATTAGGTGGAAAAAGACCTCTAAACTTTCTAGTGTATATCTTAAGAAAATGGTTGCCTCAATTATGCGCTGTAAGACCTAAAAATAAGAAGCGTTATCAGCTATGTCCCAGTAATCCTTGATGACTTAAGTTTCAGTATATTCCACTATCTTCATTACACTGATCGGTTGTTATTGTCACACCATTCTTAGGAACATATGTTTTAACATTAGGGCAACTTCTACATCAGTTAGGCACCAGGCTGTTCAGATCAACATTCTAAACCATAAATACTTCCATTCTTCTGACAGCTTAAAGAGTGAATTTTCTGCATCTTGACTGAAAGATCATTCTCAAATCTACTAGACAACATAACCATCTTTGTTTATGAATTTACTACATGGAAACCAGAAATAAAGGAATTTCATTATCAAGTAGTTAATGGTCATTCTTCGTCTTTTCCTTTTAAGCTTTACTGCCCAATACAAACATGCACGCAAAACTCTAATTGTAACATATTACTCATCATCTTTTCCAAGAAATCTATAACTTGAAATGTAGCATAAAGAAGCTTATGGCACCTGCAACCATGCACGAACAGTACTCTGCATGACATCCTGTATTGTAAACAAGCGACCGCGAACTGCTTCTTGTTCCTGAATCATTTGCCTTGTGCTCTTTCTTATTCCTTCTAGCAAATTCCTTGCTACATTCCCCGTAAATGTTGGAGAAGTTCAAACACAATCTCCTCCCTCGCATGTAAACACCATTTTACTCTGATTACCTGTAAGAACAGGAAAACTGCCAAGTGGTTACTGTATTGCAGCCTTTAGCAGTCAAACTTTTTATTAAGGGATAATAACATAGACATCCACTCAACTATGATGAAATTCAGAAACTACCTCCATAGTTAACTAAAATGTTTACACTAACCTCTCAATGTGTTTTCATAACTGATCACCTCGAGATATATGTACAAAGTGTAAATTTTTATATATAATACATAAAATATGCGAGGGCATTTGTATATGTTAGGAAAAAGTGAGTGGAGGAGGGGGAAGATTTTCAAATTTCAGAAGTATGTATAGCATGCTATAAATCGCTCTAAAAATAATCTTTTTTTATGTTTAATGCAAGGGAACGTAGTCTTTTCATTATTTCTGGTTACGTTTTCGGAAGAATACCCAATGACACAATGGTACAGGGTGTCATTGTATATACGTAAACATATGGTAGTTTCTGTATTTTTACTTCAGTCACGGGGTGCTATGTAATTATATTTCTATTAATAATCAATTCTGCTATTACATGATAGGTAACTCAAATTTCACGGAATAATTCTATTTCAGTATATCTTATTTCAGACCTGGAGATTATCTGATCAAGTTAAAATACAACAACAACAACAACAACAACAAACTAAGCCTTAATCCTACTATGTGGGGTCGGCTATGCGGATCGCGCCATAGTTTGATTTATAAGCCATATTTTCATTTATTTCTAGATATAACATGTCTTGTTTAATAGTTTCTTTCCAAGTCTTTTTAGGTCTTCTTCTGCCCCTTTTGATTTGTGTAAGTGATTCCCTACCTTCTAAACGTCGCACGGGTGCATCTAAAGGTCTCCTATAAACATGTCCAAACCATCTTAATCGTATTTCTCTAATTTTCTCATCTATTGGTGCTACTCCCACTTTGTTTCTAAAGTGTTCATTTCTTATTCTATCTAATCTTCCCACTTTGTTTCTAAAGTGTTCATTTCTTATTCTATCTAATCTAGTGTGTCCGCACATCCATCTTAACATTCTCATCTCTGCTATCCTCATTTTTTTGTTCGTGTTCATATTTAGTCGCCCAACATTCTGCTCCATAAAGCTGCTCCATAAAGCTTTCTGCTCAAGTTAAAATACGTTTGGACTATTTTTAGAAGATTATTTTACCAACGATAAAGTGAAAAGGCTGAAGGGAGATCATTTGTTGCACATATCATAGCACCCCAACAAAAAGTGGGGAGTGGGAGGACTCCCATCCTTATCTTACTTGGAAAAACACCAAGGGAAACTGGATCTTCGGTGGGAAGTGTATTACATTTACACAGCATAGGCACTAGAGTATGACACAAATTGAGCCTTTTAGCAACAGATTAAAGCTTATTCATATTAAGGCTTTCAGAAAGTAGAAACGTTTCATCTATAAATGATTTTTAAGATAAGCAATTATCATAGAAATCTCTTATAATAATTGTTATAGAAAAAAAGAGATGATATGAAAGTAAATATCTTGCACAAAAATATGGATATAATATTAAAAGAAATATGTAAAAGTAGTACAAGATTTTGTTCAAAGAGAATCTGTATTCACAAATGATCATCAGAAGTAATTACGGTAACAAAATGCAGTTTCGTCACGTGACAATCACTTTTCAAGAGGACCATGTGAGCATACCTGCGTTGAAAGTCTTCTAATTTCCTGGTTCAGAATTATGGTGAACATTTGCATGTCCTCTTGAGTTCTCCTGTTGAAAATGATGACATTTTTACTATAAGTAATAATTTGATATAGCAAAATGCTGGAAAAGTAGAATCTTTCCAAAGTAATACACCATATTGTCAAACCTAGAATAAAGAGATTACCTGTTCATGAACTTCAACTCAACTTCATCTGCTGCCCCAAAAATGTATTTGCGAAATAATCTAGAAAGATAAACACACATTTAAGTAATCATCAATACAGACATCAAAGATAGAGACAGTTGACAAGTTAAAATCTAGCCATATGGTAGACATATAAGAGTAAGTTCATGCGAAGGTCAAATTATTACTCACTGATGTATTGAAGCCAATGCAGTTAATGTTTTTAAGTAAAGGTGCGCATGCAAATAAATAAAATAGAGAAATGGCTCCTAAAATGGGAAGGGAAGGAGGTGGGAGCATCCTGCTGCTACAGTAAAACAGTATATAACCCAATACTAAAACCATCTCTGATATTAAACCCTAGCGGATGATTTTCGCTCAGGAAAGCTCCTACTTAAGTACGAATATAGAGGCATCCACTGAAATATTAGGAATACGTAATAATTACAATTTACATTACAGACAAAACAAAAGATCAATTCACCTATCATCCCAGCGGGCAAGGCGACAAGCAAGGAGGGCTATCACCTCATGACTTGTTCGTGGCACATTACTACCTCCAGCTGCAAGCAGTTCCTGATCCAACCACAGTACTTAACTGTGAGAATCTAAAGATGGCGCAAAGGAATTTCAGCTATAAAATTAAGAGATAAGAAAAGCAGGATGCCCAGTGCCTATATTATTTAACGAAGCATTGACAAACCTGAACTTCTGAACAACCTAACACATTAATGTTTGATGAAGACCCTTTAACATGCATTGCAGTCAGCAAAAAGTTTTGTGCTTGCCAGGATCGTATAACAACCGGGATGTCATCTTCTTCCGCAAAAGGATCGCCCACTGACTGCCCTAGCAGCTCAAACAGTAGTCCACCAGCAACTCTAACAGGAACCTGTTCATAAAGGTAAGTCTCTCACCCACTGGGCATCTATCTAATAGAGGAGAGTAAGGAAACAAGTTATTTTCTTCTGATTTTCGTTTCTCTTTCTTTGCCTGAAAGTTTTGCATCCATGTTGGGACGGCATATCACTCGTTCCAAGTAATGCTAATCACATATTAATGGAAGACGTATGATTTAGGTAGCTTCCTTCACAATATAATAGCCTAGACCTAACTTCAGATGCAAGGTAAGACAACCTTTAAAAGATTTGAATGTTTCACGGAAACATAGTAAAAAAACACTTTTTACCAAGTCTTGGTGGCTCTTTGATAAACTTTTTTAAAGAATGAAAAATAACTTGTACACTTGTATCTCCTCACGATCATATCACCAAAGATGCTAAGACCACCGGTGGCTGCTTTGCTAAACGTACCTTTTTCCCTTCCCCTTCCCCAGCACCCCACGAGAAAAGGAAACAGAGAAAAGATAGAATCAGACACACTTCTCAAAACAATTAGAAGTATTTTCTTCAAAAATGTCCAACTCAAGTAACAGTACATAAGAGAAGATTTTAAATTTTCCTTTCAGATTTTATGGTGATATAGGAAATTATTTTGTCACTCTGCGAGTTAATGGTTATTAGTTAGACTAAAATGGTGAAAGCCTGTACAAGATTGTTACCTCGTACAGGAGGTGCCTCATACGTTCACTTATCAGCTTACTTTCATCACGCAAGGCAATGCTGATTGCAGGATGTAACCACTGAGCATTGCTCAACCATGAATTGATAAAAGGGTGACTTGCGTTTACATGACACCACCAAGTAGGCCCCACAGGACGCTCCCAGTAGGGAGCCGCAACATCTGCAACAGTTATGTCGTCTTCATCATCCATTTCAATAGTTTGAGAGGCCCAAACAGAGTCGACTTGCACTGTGTTAAGGAGTTCAGAAATCCTGTTCCAACCTATTGGTATCCAATAATTTCCTGAAGATCTTTCATGGGAATGAAAACTACCTAAATGGCATTCCTGACATTGAGGTTGGCCATCTAGAGTATCAATGTCAATAGCTTCTAAATCTATTTGCAGGAAGATCCATGGGTTCTGTTCTTCCTAAAATGTTGGGGTAAAGGATTATTAGTTGGTAGAGATTTAACTGGCTTCTGTAACCTCTCACCAGCCTTCGGCTGTATAGAATGGCTTAAGCCAGACCCTGAACAAAGTGGCTTTCTATTGCCTCTAACGAATTCAAAAGCACATATTAGCCCATCCGTCCATAACTCACTACCCAACATGACATCCCTTGATAATTGATATTTGTGATTTTCTTGTTTCTTTGCATCACTGCTCATTGTTGCAGGAATATCCTTGCTTTGAAAGGTCATATTTTCTTCCTTTCATCAATTGAAGCAAGAAAACGCATCCAGAAACCTCAACACAGTGAAAACACAATCTTGAACATCTGACAAATAAATACAGAAAGTGAAATGATTATGTTTAAAACAGTCGATAAGACTTGAACAAAATAATTGATGAACTTAAATCAGGTGGCAGTTTAGGGTTTAGTATGGTATTTCCAACTGATGTGATCTAACTTAAGTGGTCACTTAGTTCATGCGGTGATGAAAATTCTCTATGCTAAGTGCCTAATGCTCACACTGGCAAACACACCTACTCGGCACTAGAATATGACTAATAGAAATCAGACCTATATCTAAATTTTCCGCATTTCCCTCTTTTTCATGAAAAAAATTGAATGGATTACATAGACAATAGTAACCACAAACACAAACACACTTTTTCATGCAACATCCCAAGTACATTTCGGATCCTGAACCAAATTGACTAGCGAAAAGTAAAAAGTACTCATTTCACTCTTACAATTGGGTTGTAATTTGTAAATATGATTTTCCAGGGGATGCTTCACTACCATCACACAATTGGAGACAAAATCAATCATCAACCAAGATTATTAATATTCGAGACAGTGAGTAACTTCCTCATCTGAATACATTACCATTCATAACAATACCAAATGGCACAGGGGATAGCTACCCAACATACTTACATGTTCAATTTTCAAATACGTGCATCTCCGTGGAACAGCAATAGCATTGAGTAGCAGAGACCACAAAATGAAAGCATTTTATACACCAAATAAATGTGCTTGCGCGTAGGTAATCAGGAATTAATCCATAACATATTACAGATACCAAATGCCAATAAATCAACAACGAGAAATAGCATACAGGAAATGGACGCAAACAAATAAAGCACTATCTTCCTTCTTGTTCGATGACAGAATTCTTTAATTTTTGTTTCTTGATGTTTTTTCCTCGAACTCACCAGAAATTGGAAGCTGATTACTGTATAATTCCAGAAAGTACCAATTGATAAATGCGTGTTTCGTGTTTGTATGAGCGGGGCGGTGGTGGGTTGGAGATGGTTTTTTGAGTGCATGTGATTTGGGGGAATGAATGTTTGGATTATGGCACTGAGAGAGGGATTTCCCATATCATATGAGACACATGTGATTTATGCGATGAGCTGAGTTCCGGTGGAAGTGCCAAGTCATTACAGTGATTTCCGCTTACATCTCAACCGTTGCCTATGCGCCTCTACCCAATCAATGGGACCATCGGTGGCCTGGGGGCTTCCAAAATCTAAGGCAGTTTCATATTAGAAAAATCAACTTTGAGAATTTATTAAGTTTAGTGTGAAAATTGAAATTATGTTTGGATTGTAGATTTGGAAATGAGATTATATTTGGTTGAGTGGTTTTGAATTAAATTTATGTATATAATAATTTGAAAAGTTGATAGTTGTTGAATATTTTAAATTGAATATATAATATTATATTTATAAAATTATAGGTGGTGAGTCTCATTAAATAAATAGATAATAGTATTTTAAGTAGATAGAGTTAGTAATGATAGGTCCCACATGTATAATTGGATGAAAAGACAAGAATAATGATTGATAAATATAAATGATGTATGGTAGTGTATAGGGTTGATTTTTTTTTTTTTTTTTTTTTTGAGGAAGGTATAGGGTTGAGAATTGAAATTATATGTTTGAGGTATTTTTATATGAAAAATGGAAAGTGAAAATGATGATTTCCATCGTAAATTTTATAAACAAGCATTATTCTATTTTTATGAAGATTAGAAGTTAGGCATGGACCATTGAAAACATAAACAAACAAGGCCTTTAATTTGTTTAATTACTATTTTCACGGCAAAAATAAATAATAGGTCATATAACTATTAGACTATTACTTTTTTTTTTTTTGAAAACGATAGAAATATATTAATTACTCAACAAAACTTACACGCTAATTGGCAAAAATGACCACCTTGAATATACATACATTGATACATGTTAAGGGGAGAGCTCCGTCACGAGAGGTATAAACACCGTAATTCGAGGGAACAAAACAAGAAACAACTAAAAACACAAAACAAAAGAAAACTAAACCACCTCCAAAAGGAGGACTAAGGCACTCCTCAAGGGAGACTACCCAACTCGAACAAATCCAGGGGCATGAGCTATATCACGACCGCAAGACAAAAATTACCGACCACCTACGAGTTTCGCAAATCTACCGGTAAAAAAGACTCAAAAAAAAAAAAATTACGAGAAAAAACGAAAAAAAAAAAAAAAAAAGAAAAATGTCTCTCCCTCCCCTGATCTTCAACCGCAGCCCATCACCTACCCGGCTCCAACTTTCCTCTTTGTAGCTCCGACCTCCGACTTGCCTCCACTCTTGATCGGAAATTCCAATCACCTCCGGATACCACAAGAGATATGCCTTCATTGGCCTCCATTATGAAATATGGTTGGGGATGGGAGGGGATAAGGGGAGGAGGATGAGGGAGGAGGGGGGGGGGGGGGGCTTTCTTTGGGGGAGAGGGGAGGGGAGGGGGATGAGTTTAAGATTTAGGGTTTGTAGTGAGAAGAAGAAGAAAAAGAAAGGTAGAGAGAGAGAGAGTGGGTTGGGTTTTTTTTTCTTTTTGCAAAGAAAAAGCTATTAGACTATTACCGGTGTAAAAAAATCATAGATTCTACATGAATTATTAATCAAAATTGATTGATTCTTATCAAATGTAATTGATTTGGAAGTAAATGCATAAATGCAACAGATTTAAGAAGATTTGATATTTTTCCTCAAAACAAAAAGAAGATTTGATATTTCACTAAAATAAAAACCGCCTCCTTTCAATTATAACTGCAAATGTTTTGTAATCAATGTAGACATTTACATAATTTTTAGCAAGAAAACTTGTAATTTATTGCATGATTAAATCATGAGTTACAAGATTTTCAAGCAATACAGGAAACTTACTCACCTCCCAAACAAAGGGGAGGGAGATGAAAGTGAAAAATGGGCATGCTCATGAGCAATTGAGTTCGCCGTTCGTCTTAACATTATGAAATTTAAGTTCCCAATCCAATCAATCATAACATTAATCATCAACGCCTTTGTGTCAACAACATTGCTCATATCCTCTTTTGGTTGTTTGAGATGTTGTTTTATGTAAAATGTGATTTCCCAATCCCCAGTGGCGGAGGTACGTACAACAAAGCACTCCAATTTAAACCTGCTAAGCTTCATTCTTAGCCATCCGAATACATTCAATGTATAAGTGTTCAACCCCAACAAGCAATAATTTTGGTATGGACTTTCCTAGGGGTCTGGACTACTGCGGGTTGGAGCAAAATTGTGATCTCTAGTTCTCTCCTATAAGGCCTCCTTTGGCTACCAACTACTCTCTTGAGGAGTTATAAAAGTTTTGAAGTCTCCAAAAGACTAAGTGATAAAGAGAACCCAAGCGGAGATCTATCTTCTCTCGAGAAACAAAGACAAGTTGATGAAACCTCTCTCTTCACGAGAAAATTAAGTCACATGAGGATTACTCTCTCACAAGAGACTTAACTTTGTACTTCTTTGGTCCCCTACATAGCCCCGGAGTTAGGGCCTTATGATGAGGGTAAAGTTATAATTCCTATTTTTAATATTTTGTCATTTCTTTTGCCTTTAGTTAATTATTAGCCCATAGAAAATAGTCAATAAAAAAGGCCCACGAGGCTCAACTCATCACATCAAGACATGAGTCTCAATTCATAACATCAGTCCTAGAGACCCATTTCATTATATTAGGCCCTTGAGGCCCAACTCATTAGATCAAGCTTATGAGACTCATCGTCCCGGATATCAATAGTTTCTCTGTATTCATTTATAAATTAGCTACAAATTATGTTCTTAATTCCATAATGAATTGGATTATCTCATTGACTTGCTAATTTAAGTATAAGGAAGCCTTCACAGGGGGGACAACTTTCAGGACTTTCTAACCTAGTCATGTGCGGGTTGGTTCCCTACACGTGAAATAAAATGAAGTGAGTGCATTTACCAAATGTTTGTTGGAAATATAATAGATATTTTCGGGTGAATGAGAAATTGTTGCCAAAAGGTGTGATTTGTTCATTCAAAACTATTCGGATTGAAAAGGTTTATTCGAATAGTTGTGTTGTTTCGTTGAAACCAATGGACGTGTCTGTTCGAATAAATGGACATGTCCGTTCGAACAGCGATTGTGTTGTTTCACTTGTGACTTTTGGTAATCTATATATATATATCTCAAAAATCACTGATTATTGATAGGCAATTTGCATACATTCATTTTGCATACAAACACAAGCATATATTCTGTCAAAATATTCCCGTAAAGAGAGAGTACAAAACATTCGAAGTTCCTCGTCTCTTGTTGTTTGGAGTGCTACTACGACAAGAGGAGACCGTTGTATCTTGGGAGACGTTTGCTATTCAACCGTGGGCACCGTAGAAGGGCAATTCGTCTTAAAGACATAGAGTCGAACTCTAGCCTCGGTCTAATTTTCTGCATTTTCTATAATTTTGTTTTTCGAGAATGCAAGTAAGTTTTCGATTTAATTTCAGAATATAATATCGCACGTGATAAATCCCCAACAATTTAAGATTTAATTTCATCCGCTTGAGTGCGTATTATATTCTCTGTTCGTACACTAATATATGATTTCGGACATCATATGTTATAGAAGATAGTTTCATGGTTACAATCAGTTTCTTATCGAACATGGTTTGACAGATCCTTGTTTATGCTTCCTTCTTTGATTTAGAAATATATTCTGAAATCGGCACGTATATATTTTATACAGATTCATGGTCATAGTAATTTTGCATGTGAAATTGAAAACTGACCATTAAATTTGTTTTATCAATCAAACACCAGGATAGTTGTTTACTTGATGCCTTCAGTTGCTTTTGAATCAGTGCCATTATGTCTGTTATATTACCTACTACATATCTTGTTGGTATGAAATAAATTGACTTGCTACGTTGCTGATCATTATGTGTTTTAGACATAATATGATTTTTGTTGATTGTCAAATTTGATTTTTGTTAACTGTCAAATTTGATAATTTTCTAGTGTCCGTTGAACGATAATATCATATATATACAAAGATTAATGTATATAATATTGTCTCTGTTAGATTCCAATGTCTATTTTAAATCATTGCTCATGTATAAGAATGATGCTTATGTGGAGAAGTGTTACCTTTGTGATGAGATGTTTAAGATAAACATCCTTGCTATTGTACCAAAGACAAATATTAATAAATGCTACTACTAGTTTTGGTTTTATGCTTGAGTCTTCTTGTTGTGGCATAATAGATTAGGACAAATTTGGATTTATTGCCTAATTTGCAATTTGACCCTAATCATAAAAGTCAAATATTTGTTGAAGCCAAGTTAGCTAAAAGACCATAGATTTCTTTTATTATAAAGGAACGTGGTTGAATTGTTTAACTTTTGTTTTCATAACAAAAATGGATGGAACAATAATAGTTTCACCTACATGTGTGATATCAAATGTGATTCCACCACTTGTTGTTTTCATGTAGAAAAGTTGGAAACACTATGTGGAGATGATTAAGAGATGGCAACATAAAATTTTATTTTCTTACGGTCTTTGAGTTTAGGCTTGTTAAAGCCTACATGGTTGAATTGAGTTCAAAAGAAAAGGAAATTATTATAATGTAGGAAAAGTTTACCTCTTTTCGAATTAATTTCTGATGATATTTGTGATTTGAATTTTGTGCAAACCGGATCAGGTAAAAAGTATTTTATTACTTGACACGTTAACATGAATGCCATAACGAAATTGGTGAATATGAAATTATTACCAAATGTTCGTTTGGATTCACAATATAAATGTGGGATTCCATGTTGGATCTTTGTGATAGCCAATCGGCTATAGCCAGGGCACAAAGTGCCAACTTGAGTGTTTTGACAATTTGGTGTCATGATAGCTTGGGTGTTATGATACATTGAGTGTCATGATAACTTTAGTTTTATGACATTTTAAGTGTCATAAACATGTGAAGCATGCATGAGAAAATCTAAAGGTCCTTGTGTGAGGCATATGATTTAGCGTCCCCTTGTGAGGGAGCACATGGCAAGTTAACTCTACCTAAAATATGGTGATTGTATATAACTCAGTCCTTTAGCCATCCCGGGAAATTCTTTGGAATTTTGTGTAGGCAATTGGACTGTTTGTCAGTTGGCGACACAATCACAGTTGAACTTTGTGAGAAATAACAATTGTTAGATTGATAATTCTCAAAGTTGACCTTGTTGCACAATGTGAAGGTGATGAGTTTTGCCTCAAATGTGGGGATATTTGGTAAATATAAATTTACCTCGTCTTGACAATGATTGACCCCAATAACTTCAAGTCAAGAATTATAAGTTTATTTGAGAGGTATCCTTGTATTTCTTTGAGATGTATCCTTAGAAAAGAGGATATGAGTCAATTGAAATTGACAGAGCTAATTGATAGCTAAAAGGGGTCACCTTTTATTTCTCTTGAAGAGTTGCATCTTTTAGTGTACTCTTTAGTGTTGCAACACCGCACACATTGAGCTACGAAGGAAAGGTGTAGGAAAAGGTCTTAAAAGCTAACCTTATCAATGTGGGCCCAAAATGGATTGTTGTACCGAACTTGAAGGGAACATGTACAACTATTAAATCATGGTATAGATAATGACCAGTTTGACAAACGATAAAGTCAAACGCTCTACCTAAAAAGAGATGATATATTGACAATAGTCTATATGAGTTTAAGGTGTTATAAAGCCACATTGACATTGGAGGGCTTGAAAGTCCACCGGTGGCACTTATGTCGATTTGAAGTGGTTACACATGCTCGGGGATTATATGCTCAAATATGTAAAGATATTGATCTCAATCTTGCGCGCAAATTTGATTGAAGTGGAGATCAAATACGATTATCGAAGGAATGGGATTGAAGCTGTTACACATGAATCTTTATAATGGTAACCCAACCATGATATTTGGAGATCCCAAGAACTTGGTTCAACGGGACAACTAAGTTATGAAGATTCGATTAAGCACTTAGGATAAAATTCTACTCATTCCTATAATTAAAAGTGCTTTCTGCAGAAGTATGTAAGGTTAAGTTTAACTTTTAATGATTCCTATAACTTGGTTAAACCAAGTGGGGTATGTGAGAATACTCTTAATAGGAGGTCACCTATGTAAGTGTGAAGTAGGGCGCTTCACATGAGAATTCGAGGCTTGAATTTTCTAAAACACTTATGAAACCCAAGGTTGTTCGGGGCCCAAAATGAACACAACCATGAGAAGCTGGAAATGTTAGGGAGGTTATTGTGTGGGTGATGTTGTCTTGGTTTACACCAACTACGGTGAGCAGTTCAAGACATCATGTTCAGCGATTAGCCAAGTAAATCCGATAGTATTCCATTAAGGAGGTTCAAAGCCGGAAAGCTACCTCTCCCGATGCTATAACTTTCCGGTTGTACTCTCTTTAGTATCGCATTTACATGTGCATTTGCATTGATTCACGCAATTTCTCATTCATGTGGGGATTGTTGGAAATATAATAGATATTTTTGGGTGAATGAGAAATTGTTGCCAAAAGGTGTGATTTGTTCATTCGAAATTATTCGGATTGAAAAGGTTTATTCGAATAGTTGTGTTGTTTCGTTTGAAACCAATGGGACGTATCTGTTCGAATAAATGGACATGTCCGTTCGAAAGTTGTATTGTTTCACTTGTGACTTTTGGCAATCTATATAAATCTCAAGAATCTTTGATTATTGATAGGCAATTTGCATACATTCATTTTGCATACAAATACAAGCATATATTCGTCACAAAGTATTCCCGTAAAGAGAGAGTACAAAACATTCGAAGTTCGTCGTCTCTTGTTGTTTGGAGTGCTACTACAACAAGATGAGACCGTTGTATCTTGGGAGACGCGTTTGCTATTCAACCGTGGGCACCGTAGCGGGACAATTCGTCTTAAAGACATAGAGTCGAACTCTAGCCTCGGTCTAATTTTCTCGCATTTTCTATAATTTTGTTTTCGAGAATGCAAGTAAGTTTTTCGATTTAATTTTGAATATAATATCGCACGTGATAAATCCCCAACAATATTAGATTCCAATGGAGCGATAGCAATATTATTATTATTATTATTATTATTATTATTATTATTAGGACTTTCTAACCTAGTCTATGTGGAGGTTGGTTTGGTTCCCCACACATGAATTAAAATGAAGTGAACTGCATTTTCAAGTAGTGCCACTATTACCAAATGTTAGATTCCAATCGAGCGTTAGCACCATTATTATTATTATTATTATTATTATTATTATTATTATTATTATTATTATTATTATTATTATTATTATTTGTTTGGACAACCAAAATTCAAATTCTCATGATAAGTATAGATTCCAAGATTTTTATGGAAAGACAGAAGGATAAAGAAAAAGAAAAAACTGAAACTCGTCGCATCTTTTCCCTAACAAATGTTAGTATGTCTTAATATAAACACGAAAAAGGAACAAAATAAATGTGTAAATCCATTTGTTCCTCTTATACATACTTTTGTATAGAGATTTGTGTTTTTTAATTTTCTAAACTAAAATAATCTTCTTATTTCTCTTACAAACCTCAAGATGCCAACATACCCAAATGTTGAAATTTTTCTCTTGTAGTTTAAATTGATCAAATGGTAGCACTATTCAGGTCACAAGAATTATTTGAACAAACAAACCCTAAGGCCTAAATTCATTTTTTTACGGCTTGATGCCGGCCTAAAGGGTAAATTGCGCGTTTTAGTCCTGTAACTTTGGGGTAGTTGCAATTTTAGTCTTTTATCTTTTAAAGTTGCATTTTTGGTCTGGACAATTTTACCCTTATGGCTAAATAACATTTTTAGTCCTTTATCTTTCTAACAAAGATAGCAATTTTAGTCCTATAACTTTCGAGCATTAACGTTTTAGTTCTTAACACATCATAGCTAATTTATCTAGATAAACCCGGATTTTATAGAATAAAAGATTCACATTTTTCGACACCTATTTTATTCGTGGCATTGTTACACCTACTTAGATCCAGTTTCTATTGAGGATGTTTTAATATGATTGTTCCAATATATTATCTTGTCTGGTGTTTTTGTGCATACATCGTCAAAATTTGACGATATGTCCTATCGATGGCGGATCCATGATTTTTAAAATTGGGGTACGATAGATTTTTAAAAAAAATGTGCATATAAATATTGTTAATTATTTAAAGTCATAGTACAATATACTTTTTAAAATTTTGTAAAAGTTGATTATATAACCGTACATGAAAAATTAATACACATATATAAAAGAAATAATTAGAATAATTAAGAAAATAAGATACAACAAAATACAATTTTGGTAACATTATTGATATTATTAAATCTTTGTTTTTTGATATGTTTAGTTTTGTAGGTTTTGACTTTTGCCATGGTTTATTTATTCAAGTTGCTAAGTCAATCTTTTAATTTTTTAAATTTTATTGTGGAGATTTGTATTGTTTTATTTGAATTTTCTAATTCTATTTTTACTTTTTGTAAAAATAGGGTACAAATTTATTATTAATTTTTCTTTACTAAACAATATAGTTGATTTTTTTTCACCCAATTTTGTACGTAGATCGCATTTGTGTCCTATAAGGTAGACATTTTGGACAATTGTCCAGATCTATTTTCTCGGAAAAAATTCTCCTCACCAATTGTTAATTACATAAATATAATAAATATAGCTAAAAGTTCTTAATAAACCTAGGCTCGATACCATTTTGAGCAAAACACTTAGTCAAATAAGCCATTGATGTGTATAAGGGTATTCTTGGTATTTTGAAAATATTAATAAACCCATGGGACCAATTTTGCAACAACTTGAAATTTACAAGGGACCGAAATTGCTTAGGTATAAAACATATAGGACCAATTTTGCAAAAACAATCAAACTTACAAGACCAATTTTGCAAACTCAATACTTATAGGATGAAATTGCAAACCGCTTTTATATAGTTATACGACCAATTTTGCAATTTTCCCATCTTCATTTTGAATAAGCATCATTTAAATTTCTCCCAGGTAAAAGAAATAAGGTGATAATAATACCAACAACCACAAGCTCACAAACAACTCCTAGTTTTAAAATTTTGTGGTCTCTATGATTTACATTTTCTATTTAACTATTTTAATGTTAATCTAATAGTGCAACATAGTCAAGATGTTACTTTATGTTAGCATAAAAAGAATCATAAGAATTACTATAATATAGTGTAGCTAATTAAGTAGCTACTAGAAATTTGGATATCAATTGGTCAAAAGTAGATCTTCAGGTTAGGATTTGGAGATATCCACCTCCACTTGAAAGATAATAATTTCATTTTTCACCAAAGTTGAGTTTAGTTCTATAGCGCTCCTAACCAGACAAAAGTGAAAGCCCTAAATCCTAATGGCACAAAGACTAGCCGCAATTACAGGCATCTCTCTTTTAGAAAAATCACTGTTCGATTTTTTCTTCTCTTTTTCTTTTATTTTATTTTTATTTTTGTGGGATTCTTTTCCAATATGAATGATCCAATTATACAGGTTGTATAAATTGAATGGGTAGTATTCACATACTATACAAACACAAAAACTCATCGGACCATCTAACGGGTCTTTTAGTTAGGCGGATCCAACTCGATCCGAGTTTTTCTTTTTGTAATTTCATGCACAGTGCCATATTTGTAATATTTTGGGGACGGTCATCCGAGAAAAGTATTAATAGTTCCTCGAAAAAGTATTAGTAGTTCCTGGAGAGTATTTTAGTAGTTATCCTAAATATAATTAATTTTTCTCCCAAAAAGTATTAATGTCCTCAAAAAATTATCAGTAGTGATGAAATTTATTAGTAATGTCTGTTTGAACAGTTTTTCAAAGTAATTCTCTTGAAAAATATTTATTTTTTCCATCAAGAGTATTAGTATTCCTACTAAAACGTATTAGTAGTCTTATTTAAAAGTATTATTTTTTCGATTAAATGTATTTTAGATTTCTTCTTGAAAAGTAATGGTTTTCCTCATAAAAAGTATTAGTAGTTCCTCGTAAAAGTATTAGTTTTTCCCCAAAAAATATCATCAGTAGTCATCCTGAAATATATTTGGTAGCACCCTAAAAATATTAGTTTTTCCTCAGAAAAGTATTAGTAGTCCTCCTAAAATGTATTAGCAACTCTCCTAAAATGTATTAACGGCCAACGAATGTGGTAATGGTACTTATAGTTTGTTGGTAGGTGATGGGTCGGATATTTGGATCCATCTAACAAATTAGATCCTTAGACCATCCGACGAGACTAACCCTTATATAAAATATTGATGCGAAATTTTGTGGAGTATAGACATAAATATTAAAATTTGTGAATTCTAATAATTTGTTGTATATTGTGTAATTTAAAGTGTACTAATTGCATACTCATACTATCATACATTTGTGCCACTGCAACTTAGATAAATTATGGCACACAGAAGTTAGACAAATTGATCACCATGCTCAAGAGGTATTAAAACTAACATGTAATTTACTACAAGAAAATTCTAATTTACCGGTAAATTTTCTAATTTACCGATAAAATTTAAACAGAAATGATTTTGTCACTAAATTTTAGAGTTATCTACAAAATACATACAGTCTATAGAATAAAAAATATTAATTTCCCCAAATTATACCGACATATCACCGATACAAAAATATTGTAGGTATTTACCAACAATTTTGGATTCTATAGGTAAATATATATCTACAATGATTTTATTTACACGATTTTACCTACACTTTACCGTTATCTTAAAAATATATATGCAGGTTATTAAAATTTTCTTGTAGTGTAAAATTGAATGAAATTAGATTTATGAAATATAATTCAAGAAAATAGATCCGTGCAACCAATTAGAAATCAAAACATATAAGCCTAAGGAAAGGAAAAAGAAAAAGCTTTTGTGGGTGCATCTAGAGCCTAGAGGGCTATAACATTATATATTGATTGTTTGAATTCTGTCTATATAAATATATATTTCCTTTATGAGTGGAAAGGAACAAAAAACCAAAGTGTGATGAGCTTAGTAAATCTTGAATCTTGTCACTTTTAATTTGAATGCTCAAAATATTCTATGACTAATATCTACAACCTGAGCTCGCCATAACAACAAACAAAGAGTGCTACATATGAGTTCAAATTCATGATCTCATAATAGTAATTGGTAAATAATATGTACATAGCTGAGCTTATTGACTAATGGTAATTGGTTCATGCCCTAGAAGTATGTTATTTTTAGGGGACATGGCCACTACCTACCTTGTCCAACAAAACTTGACAAGTTAGTTAGGCCAAAAAGATTTAGAAAAGAAAAAAAAGTAAAAAATGTTTTATAAAAGTTGAATAGACACATTGCTTAGGAACCAGTTGGTGGTCCAGGGCATTTAGCTACACCTGGTTCTTGGTCTAGAAAAATTATGTGGGATCCATTATCCATACTGAGCTCACTAGTGCTGATGTTTAAGACCAATATCCAAAAACCCATCAAGTAGAGTCCCTAAGTCCTAACCAGTAGCCACCCACCCCACCCTTCCCTAAGAAAATTAAAATAAAATAAAATAAAGAAGAAGAAAAGAAAAAGGGAATCCAAGTGAATGAAAATCACACATAGTTTATCAATTGGAGGCCATTTCCCGGTTGGTCAAAGGATCTTGTTTGGCACCATTAGATCCTGGGTTCGAATCTCTCCAAATGATATTTCTTAGAATCATGCCTCTCAAAAAATCCTCCATACGCGTAGGGCCAAGCGGTGTATACTAATCCGTAGGGCCAGGTAGGAGTTGGGGTTTCTTGTGGTGGGGACCGCTTGATCTTGGGTGGGGTGGCTAGTATAAAAGTTTACCCTCCAAAGTTTAAACCAGGGTGGCTTAGCCCACCTGGCCACCACAAGCAATTTGTGGGGTGGAGGTCGGGGGTTCAAATCCTGCTCTATCAAATTGTTTGTGGGGTGGAGGTCGGGGTTCTTATCCTGCTCCATCAAATTGCTCCCAGGGCATATGCGAGTTGGTGAAGATTTGGTGGGAACTCATCTTGAATAAGCATCAGTGTGGGTTCGATTCGGGAGAAATCGTTATTAGTAGATTGGGGTCGAACATAATTGTTCTCTTTACCTGGGAGGAGGATCGGTTGTGCGTTAGCGCACCCGCGTCGAACATATTTGCCGAGTGCGTGCACATCCCATGGTTTACCTTGGCGGCAGAATGAATGAAATGGAAGCGGTTGTTGTCGCAAAAAGATAGTCGGGCGTGGCGCAGGTTGAGTTATAAAAAAAAAAAAAATGAGAATTGCACCAATCACCACCATCATTACCATCATCAATACTTCAACCCCACAAGGCCACACTTATATTCCAAAGAATTCCCTCTTTCACTTACTTTTCCTCTCCTCCTCCCACCTCTTCACCACTTTTTCTCCACAGCCCTTTTTCTTGCACCCCCATTTCAATGTCTCAAGCTTCCATTTACACACATAACACACTACCCTTGTCTCTCTCACACATCTATGTTCTTACTCAGCAAATCCACATTTACTTTTTACATATATCAAGAAGGACACAAAGGTCCTTTCTTTTCAAAAGTAATCATGCTTCTTTGGAATATTAACATGGTTTATCAGTTGTTTTCTTTTTCAAACCCAAACTAAGAATCATACAATTTAACTGAAAGATATAAGTAAAGAAAAAGAAGAAGAGTTCACATACTCAGGAACAATGAGTAGAAGAATTATCAATTGTCTTCAATTCATTCATTTGGCTGCTGTTGTTCTACTCTATTCAGGTGACTATCTTTAGTCTTTCTTCATCATCATTGTTGTACATTTCTTTTCTTGATTCTATAACTTTCTTGCCATTACAACCCAAGAATCACTTTACCTTTATACTTCTGAAACTTTTTCTCTCCATCTTCACTGATGCACTACTACACATCCAATTTTTCAAAATCAGGCAGACACAATAAAAAACTCAGAACTGAAATTTTCATTCTTTTTAGGGACAATTACAAAAACTACCCTGATGTTTGGGGTAATTACAAAAGAACCTAGATAAGCTTCAAAATTACAAAAATTACCCATGAAGTTATATTTTAACTGTAGGGGTTACTGAATTTTTCCTTATAAAGGAAAAAATATATGACGAAATCAAACTCAATTTCAGAATTTTGAAACTTTTTTTTTTTTTTTTTTTTGTAATTATCCCAAACTTCAAGGGTAGTTTTGTAATTATCCCTTCTTTCAAACTTAAAAACAAATAAAAAAAGGGATAATTACAAAAAGTACCCATGAGGTTTGACCTAATTACAAAAATACCATGCTAACTTTCAAAATTACAAAAGTACCCCTAAAGTTTGATTCGGTGTTAAAATTAAGGGTATTTGATGATTTTATAAATATGAAGGGGATTTTGAAATTTTTTGCTTATGAAGGGGTTAAATATTAGACAAAATAAAACCTCAGGGGTATTTTTGTAATTTCAAAAAATAGCTGGATTTTTTTGTAATTAGGTCAAACCTCGAGGTTACGTTTTGTAATTAACCCTAAAAAATTATATTTTCTTGTATTCAGGTTCAATTGTCCAAATAACAGAGGCAGCTATCTCAATTTCCACAAGGCAAATGGATGTAACAACCCCTTTGACAACAGTTCCAACAACTAATCCATCAACTCCCACAACAACAGCTCCAATGTTAAATCCAACCGTCGAATCGGGCGGTCAAGATTCTCCTACCATCATGAATCCTGCCAATCCATTAATGACGCCATCCACGTTAAACTCCCCTGGATCATCGGCCGGGAGCTGGTGCGTCGCTAGCCAATCCGTGTCACAAGCCGCATTGCAAATAGGATTGGACTATGCTTGTGGCCATGGTGGCGCTGATTGCTCGGCAATCCAGCCGGGCGGCAGCTGTTTCAGCCCGATCACCGTTCGTGATCACGCCTCTTACGCGTTCAATAGTTATTATCAGAAGAATCCGATTCCGACTAGCTGTAATTTTGGTGGCTCTGCAGTTACTACAAGCACTGATCCAAGTAAGAGAATTGTTTTAACTGTTTGGAATACATGTTAGAATCATGGGCGTGTGTTAGTAGTTCTTGTTATTGTGTTGGGATAATCATAAAAACTATCCCTCATGTTTAGCTTAATTACAGAAAATTCCAGTTACTTTTGAAAATTACAAATATCACTTGCTTGAAGTTTGTGTTTACCTAGCAAAAACTTTCTTCCTCTTGGTACAATATGTAATTTTAAAAGATAGTTGGTTTTTTTAATTAGGCTAAATTTCAAGGGTAATTCTCATTATTAACCCTATTGTGTATATTTAGCAAATTCTTTGGGCTAAATTACATATTTGATCCACTAAGTTATATCGAGTTGTACTTTATTCACATTGAGTTCAATTTTTGTCCGCAATTGCAAAATCAATAGGAATTGCTCTCAAAATTTGAGGATTTCAATCCTTTCTACCATTTTTAATGACATTGTCATATTGAATTATTTTTTATTTCTACATGGTCGGATTGAAATTCCCAAAATTTGCGAGCAATTTCGGTTGATTACAATTGCTGGGAGAGATTAAATTCAATATGCAACAAATTAGAAGTTAGTGTCATATTTTGCCCCATCCCTCAATTAGTGGATTTAGTGGATTAAAAATGCAACTTAACCAATTCTTTGTGTTTGTTAACTTAATAATCTTAATTCTTGTGCAGGTTATGGTACATGTCAATATCCATCCACCAGGTGAATTTTTTTTACTTGAATGATATTGAGTTATAATTCTTGTCAATGGAGATAAAATAGACTGATCAGTGACTTAATTTGCAGCACAACTTCATCTGTGCTAAATACAACAAATTCAAGCGGGTCGCGTGTTTTCGGAGCCGGGCCAATCACCCCCTCTACTTCTGCTGCTGCCATGCCAAGATGCATCTCTTGTTTTCAACAACATATTTTGGTACCTCTCTTTATTATATTAACTAGCCCCAGATAACTGCTGAAATGTTTTTAATTTGGCTAAGTTAAAGTTCTTGGCTCTGGAAATATACAGAAAGTCACATATAGTGAGTGTAGAAAAAGTTGTCATGGTTGTGCAGCATCCAACTTTCATGAACAACGATTTGATGTCAAATTGGTGCACTTTTTTAGGTCATTTTGCCAGAGTGACATCTTTGTAATGACAATTTTACCCGAATAAAATGTATAGATAGGAAAAGCGAGGGATTTGGTGCGATTTTGCAGTGATTTTTAACCATTATTTGTACTACTAATGAGTGCCCACCTTGGTTCTTTTCTTGCTTTCTTTATACTTTGATATTTTTCATTTTTCTGGTTTTGTGAGAGGTGACATTCACAGCTTGGTTGGTTTTATTTTAATTTCAGTTTTTGTCCTCTCTACGGTTAGGGATGGCAATGGGTGGGGACATGACTGGTATTGAACATACCATCTCCATCCCGGAATCCTATCTCAAATACCATCCCCGCACCATTCCCTGTTTTGTGCATTTGGGACGAGGATGGAGAATCCTCGTTCGGGGATCGCGCGGGGTCCCCATTTGTAATTTTTAATAAAAAGAATTGTAAAATAAATTACTTAAAATAATTAAAATAAACATAAAACTAGAGATGTTAAACGGGCTGGCCCTATACCTAACGATCTTCGGGCTAAATGGGCCGGTGTTAACAGGCTGACAATATTGGAACCTAACTCTAGCTCTAGCGGTTTCGGGCTAAACGGGCCACTATCGGGCTATAAGTCAAAAAATTAAAAATTATATATTTAAATCTAAAATTTTTAACTTGAATATATATATAACATTTAAGTTTCACATTTTAAGTTAAACTTTCATCATAAATATAATTCATGCAACTAATTACATTGCATTAACAAACTTATAAAATTAAATATTTTATGATCTAAATTTCAAAAATAAAATAATAATAATTAAAGTTACCTAGGATTAACACTTTTTCTGTAATTACTCATATGACTATAAGTTGAAATTTTTAAAATTAGATATGTAAATCTAAAATTTTAAACTTGAGCATATATAATATTTAAGTTTAACATTTAAAGTTAATCTATTCATTATAAAAAAAAATCCATGCATAGTTTATAATTACAATGCATTAACAAAATTATAAAATTAGATTTAGCACCATTTAGAAATATAATTTATATTCTAAATAGTCTAATAAAACTACATGATATTTTCTTATTCGAGAATAAAAATGGGAAAACTAAATTAAGTAATAAATAAAATAAATAAAAAGAAGTTTGCCAAGAAATATAGTTAGTTTAATAAAGTAAAACTTAAAGATGAGAGAGATGTGAATTTGAAAAATAAATTACTAGTAATATTAAATAAAAGTAGATATAAAATATTAAAATTATATTTATTTTTTTAAACAATAAAAATAGCGGGCTAGCCGGTTAACCTTTGGGCTAGCCCTACTAACGGCTTCGATTTAAGCGATGCGGGCCAAAAGGCCGGTTTAAACGGGCCAAAATAATTCAAACCCTAACCCTTTTTTTTAGGTTTAACGGGCGCGACCCTTTTAACATCTCTACATAAAATAAATAATGAGAACAATGAAAATTATAAATACTTAAGAGTTTAGTCTTTAAAATTAATAAATAAATATTATAAATAGAATTAATATAATAATAATAAATATGATATATATGTATCGGGGAATAGGGATGGGGATGGGGACGGGGGAATTTCCATTTTATCAAAATGAGAACAGGGGATGGGGATGGGGATGGGATGGGGAATATAAATACCATCCCCGTCCCATCCCCAGTTCTAAAGAATTGGGGAATCACCATCCCCGTTCCATCCACGAATTAATCGGGAATTCCCCATCCCATATTGCTTGGGTACCAACAGGGGATGATTCTTCGTGGGAATTTTGTCATCCCTATCTACGGTTTCAAACTTTCAAGTTTCAAATATGTATTTTCTATTTTATTTTTCCCCAAAAAAGAGAAATACTTGTTTTATTTCCGTCACGGACCATACCTATTGCGTCATATTCAAAACCTAATACTTTTACAAAAGTAGGATCCACATCATAAATCTAAGGTAGCTGCTTCACTAATTTGAAAATAATTAAACTCGATCCACTAACAGTTGAATAGTAAGTTAGGGTCTATTCCACGCCACCCGTGTGGGTGGCACCCAGTGTGAGGATTTGGATCCTCACATACACACACACACCCACATGGGTGTGTGAGTGATCCAAGGGTGGATCACTCACTTGGGTACCACCCCACTTGGGTGGCTAAGAATTTCCCGTAAGTTAGATAGAACTCATAATAAATTAAATAGTAATTTCTATTCAAACCATTATAATGAGTTTACACTTATTACTACATTGTTTACACTTATTTCTATATTTTCGATGTATTAACAAATATAAATAAATGTAAATAAACATAATTTAAAAAAATAAAATTGATATGTCAAAGTGAAATTACAAAAATTCAAATGACAAAGTGAAATTCGAACGAAGTTCATACGATAAAGTGTAACTTTTATTTAGAGTTAAAGACGGTTTTGCTCACATGGAGGCATGCGTAGGAATATTGAGAGAATACTAGAACAACACTCAGTGTGTGTGTGTTACACGGATTTATCCAAAATTAAAATTTAGTTTCACAAATTTATTTGTAATAATTGCGAGAAGATCCAAAATACTAATTAGAAATATTAAAAAAGAAATTCAAAAATTAGAAGTATATCGTACAAAAAGTTCACTTGATTGAAAAACTTTGTAAACTACACTATTTGTTCTATTTCCAAGTGTGACTTCTTTGTCACAACAAAGAATTTCAAACCCCATCTGTTCTTAACTCTCGATACGGTCACATAAAGTTGACCGTGAGATCGTGATAAAATTCTTTATATTTGAGATTATAATTTATCTAATTTTCTTTTAGAGTTGATATTATGAGAAATCTCTTTATTAAGTATTTATATTTTATCTTTTAGAGTTGAAATTTAAATCTCGTAGAAAAAAATAGAAACTAAAAGGTACATATTAACCAAATATATTTTTAAAATATAATCTATATATATATATATAATAAGATACTATTCTATAAATAGTAGCTCGGTTTTTTCCGCCCATTTTTCACTTTTTAAAAACGAAAATAATTTTCAGCTTTTTTAATTTTATTTTCCTCCTCGATTTTCTCTGTTTTCCGGTTTTAAATTAGTGTATAAAATGACTTCCGATTTTAAATAGTTGTTAATAAATTGATTTCCTATTTTAAATTTTCATTAACCATACATAACGAAATTTTCGAGACTATGAAATGGAAAGATTCGATTTTTTGACTATTGCATGATTAAAGATTTTTAAGGTGTTTATTAATGATATTTAAATTTAATGACTTTCCTAATATATTTTTTTAAAATACAAATACGAAATATAATTTATTTATGTAAAAAAATCATATTTGTTATTCTAAAAAGATATACTTAACAAAGTAAACATAAGATATGGCATCAAATTTTTACTCTTACCAAATGGATATATATTATTTAATTTAATTTCTATAAATAAAAAACAATCGAAATAATTGGAGCAATTTTGCTTGGAGTAATAACATACACCATATTACTTAATTTAATTTATTTTTCGAAAAACGATATTGAAGAATTAAACAATATCAAAATCGGACAACAAAATTCTTGAATGGAAATAAAGAAATAAATCGCAAGATTTAATTAGTCCCATCTTTCCTTCATTAGGCCATATACCGCACTATAAATATGTGAACCATGTTTGATAAATGGTTTTATCATGATTTTGATGATTTTATTTTTATACCAAAACAATATTTTTAAAGGTTGTCCAAATACTCCTAAATGATTTGGAATGATTTTAATATTTTTAGGAGTATTTCTTCAAGTTTATTTTCGACAAAATTGGACAACACATTTAATGATTTTGTGTCAATGGGATTCTTACATTGAAACTATGTTTCTAAATGTTGTCCTAATACCCCGATCGGTCTAAAATATTTTTACTATTTTTCGGAGTATTTCTTGAAGTTTATTTTCGATATAAAATTGGACAACACTTTTGTTTTGAGGCTAATCGGTCGCCCTATAGGGCATCCCGTACACTGAAAGTTGTGAAAAAGCAGTGAATAAGCTATTTCTTGAAAAAAGGCTGGTTGACCGGTCAACAGGGTGGTAGACCGGTGTGGTCGACCCAGGCGTCGGCCGGTCGGCCAAGGCGTCGGCCGGTCGGCCGGTGCTGGGAGCAATTTCGAAACATAACTTCTGGACTCGTTTTTTGGTCTTGCTCGACTTTCGGCCATTGGGCATGGGGTCGGCCGTCGAACCCCGTCGACCGGTATCTCTGTTTAAATGTGTATTCTTATTTTCAAACGTCTATTTGTGAGCGACCGGCCCCTAATGTTTTGACAAAATTTCTAACCGTTGTGCGTGAGACAACTTTTCCCTAAATTGTGGGATTGATTTCTAATGACTATATTCTTCATTTGTCTTGCAATTTTTCTGATTTCAATTTCTAGGAAGAGCCTATCATGTCCAAGACATCTTCTATAAATAGATGAAGAATTGAAGCAACACAACAAGAGAGAATACTACAACACAACAAGATACACTCAAGCAAACATATTTGTTCTTCATTGTTATTATTCTTGTTGTAATAGCCTAAGGTCTTTCACTTTCACATCTTGAGGTCTAGGCTTATTTCTTGATTACACTTACACTCATAATTGTAATATTCATTATCGAGTTGTAATCTTGATTTTGGGTTATCATTCAACACAAGATATCCTTGTGAGTGTTCTTGTGGTAAGAACACACTTGGATGATCTAGGTGATAGGTACAAGAAGATTGTGGTGATCTTCTTATTGAGGTGTTGAAGAATTTGGTATTCTTGAGGTTGAAGATGTGGTAATCTTCACAAGGTGCCGTTGGAGATTGTGGTAATCTTCAAGAGAGATTGTGGTAATCTCAAAGGTGGTGTTGTAGAAGAGTGTGGTGCTCTTCTTGGTGATGTTGTAAGGTGTTGTATTAATTGTGGTAATTAATAAATTCTTTTTTTTTTGAAATCTATCCGGATATCTTGGGGTGGTAGAGGATTTGGCCTAGGTGGGTTGAACCTCTATAAATCGGCGTGTGTTGTTTACTTCTCGCACCTTTATTATTGTCTTGACTTGTTTTATTCGAAAAAGAGGGCGAAATCGAAAAGATGGAGATAATCTATTCACCCTCTAGATTATCGTAGCCACTTGGACTTACAAACCATTGTACAATTTTCAAAGCATCACGAGATCAAGAAACAGCGAGAACATTATTTCACACATATAGATAATATTTTTTTTGCTTGATATTATGGCTCCAACGTTCACTTTAATCAAGGTGAATAACAACAAGACCCGATGGGCTACAAAATTACGTCTTGTGAGTTTACCTAGAAGCCTTCTTTACGACCGACACAAACCGGATACAAAGATGGAGATAATCTATTCACCCCCTCTAGATTATCATAGCCGCTTGACTTACAAGTGGTATCGAGACAAACTCTTTGGCAAGCTCGTTTCACATCGCGAGTGAAGAGGAACAACCGTCGACTACGAATAAAGCTCATCTTTCCAGCATCTCCACCACCAAGCCACCTCAATTTGATTCCAAAAATTTTTCATTTTGGAAAGAAAGAATGGAATGCTATTTACAAGGTTGCGGGTTCGATATTTGGAACATCATCATCAATGGAGAATCCATTCCAATGAAAGACACACCATACACCTCCAAAGCTCTCAAGGAGCTCAATGATGAAGAAAAGAAAACCATCTCCTTAAATGGTAAAGCTTTCAATATTTTGTATTGTTCACTTACTAATTTGGAATATGAACATATTGTAGGAATTCGATCGGCACATGAAGTATGGCAAAAATTAGAAGCCATCTATGGAGTATTTGCAAATGAAAGGAGTCAAACAAAAGCATCTACTTCTCAAAGGGATACAAGTTCAAATCTAAGGAACAAGCCTTTTACAACTTCCAACTATGAAGTAGTCGAACAATGTTTTATGGGCATCGAAGAAGAAAACGAGGTATGTCTTAAACCCTCTACTTCCTATGATATTGTCATTCAAAATGATTATAGTGATTTGCAAAATGATTTTGATGATCTTCAAAATGAATTCCAAAATTTACTAGTTAAGTACAAAAATTTGAAAAAAGAATTCAATGTTTTGAAAAATGATAAGGATAGTTTATTTACTTCCTATGAGTCACTATCATGTGCTCACACCACCACACTTGACAAGGTTAGAAACCTTGAAAAACAAAATAGTACTCTTGTTGAGGATATTAATTGCATGAAAAATGATTTATCAAAATCCAACTTGAGTACCAATAAATTGCCCAATGTTGTGAATGTTAATGGTTGTGATAGTTTGAATAGTGAAATTGATCATGAGCCTAATATTGTCAAGCATATGAAAAAGAATCGAGTTCCTATGCATGTTAGTAATATTACTTGCTTTTATTGCGGTAAAAAGGGTCATATACGGTAAATACTTGTCGGGCTAGAAATAGCTCAAATTATCTTTGGAGACCTAAAAGTCTCAAGACTAATCCCAAAGGACCCAAGCACTTGAGGGTACCACAAAACAATGTTATATTAGGTACCCAACGAAATAATAATCGAAGAAAATTCATACCGCCAAGAAAACATCAAATGACCATTTCATTTGATCAAAGGAGAAAACATTTTCAACAAAGTCATTTTCAAGAAGAGGAAATAATCAAAAATGGGATGAACAAAATCTTGGAAGTGGCAAAGACATCATCAACAAGATGATTTTCCAAGAGAAAGACACTTTCAAAAATGGGAAGTCTACAATGGTTGGAAATGGAGCAATTGGAGAAACCATCATCAACAAGAAGATTTTCAAAGGGAAGATACCATCAACAATGGGAACGGCACAACCCATGGAAATGGCGAAATTGGTAAACCGTATCTCCTATTTAAATATGTATTTTATTTTCTTTGCATGTTTTTATTTGTGTCTTTATTGCAATATGAGTTTTCATATTTTTAAAATTTAGGTCTTCAATATATTTGTGAGTTTCAAAATATTTTTGAAAAGAAGACCTTGCATGATGTTTCTAAAACTCTTGTGCATTTAATTAGACTTATGTGGTTTATTATCTCCTACGTAGTTATATAGCACAAGTATGCTTAAGATATCTCTTATTACTTAGCCTACACATGTATTATTGTGTTTGTGCAAAATTTGGTTTAAGAATTGTGTAGGATTTACATATCTCTCTACATATAGTTATCTACTCATAATATATCAAGAGAAACATGAACTATCGAGGTACGCTCATTATTGTTATTCATCTCTTAGACTCGATACATGTTGTGCCATATGCCTATGTGCTTATTTTATACAAGTGCCATTAAGAGGATGTTTTGATTTTTGAAAAGGCATTATTTGACATAGCTTATTTTATCCAAGATTTGTAAAGGATTATATTTTGTTTTGATAAAACAATTGATCTACTAAGTTATGCATTTTATTGCACTTATAAATGTCATTATTCTTGGATGCTTATGTCAAAGCTCTTGTTCATATGATTCTTGTAAATGAGGTCTCAACTATGTGCTCTCGTATTTTCATATTTCAAAAGAGACCTTATATAGCCCTACAAGCTTATTTGAACTTACTTGTTGTATTATATTCTTGATGATTTTCTTTAAGCATAGTATGTGTTACTTGCTATAGTGTCTCTATCATTCGATATCACTATGCTCTTGTACAAGATTATTTGTTGAGATGTTTCAGAAATTTTTGGTATTTTGGAACAAGTTTGATGAACAAGACAAGGTTAGTAGCTCAAAGGTATTGTCAAAGAAGAAGGTATCGATTTTGATGATTCATTTGCACCGTAGCAAATTTAGAAGCTATTCACATTTCACTTGCCCATTCTTGTTTTTAAGAAAATTTTAAGCTTTACCAAATGGATGTTAAATCCAATTCTCTAAAATGGTTTTATTCAAGTAGAAGTCTATGAAAAACAATCGGGTTTTGAAAATTCTTAGGCAAAATGATTTGTATAAAAGGCCTTATTTTGTTTAAAACAAGCACCCCATATATGGTTTGATAAACTTAGCTATTTTTGCAAAATGATTTTACAAGAGGTAAAGTTAATCTACTCTCTTTGTTTCTTGAAAAAGGGCAAGAATGCTTACTTGTACAAATTTATGATATCATTTATGGTGCTACTAATGAAGTTTTGTACAAGATATTTTCTAAGTTGTTACTGAGGGTAAATTCAAGATAACCATGATGGAGGAGCTCAATTTCTTCATTGGAATTCAAGTTCAACAATGCCAAGAAGGTGGTTATATTTCACACTCAAAGTATATAAAAGAAGAAGTGAGACATTGAATAAGAAAGAACCATCTCAACCTCTATGACTACCATGTAAAGATTGACAAAGGTTGAGGAAGGCAAATCGGTCGACAAACAAATTCGAGGTATGTTCATTCACTTTTATTACTCCCATAGACTCGACATTCCATATGCCTTACGTCTATATGCCCGATTTCAAAAACTATCCCAATTAACGAATCTCATTAAAGTGTCGTTAAAAGAAATTTTCAAATATTTGAAAGACACTTTTCTTATGACTTGTTGTATCCAAAGTCTTAAAACGTTCTTATTTTAGGATAACAAGTTCGGTGATAATAATTTTTCAAAATATGGTTCATCATAATCAAAACTAAACATATTGAGATTCGATATCTTTTTCTAAAGGATTGCATGTTTAACAAAAACTTGAGATGTGTTTAAATCCGTCTCAAGGATAACTCGCGGACTTTTTAATCGTTAATCGCCGAGTCTTTTACCTCATTTCGAGCTTGATTAAGACATAATGCATATTAAATGAGGTCTACGTTTGCATTTTGCACGTTTTAAAACTTAGGGGCGAAAAATTGGATTTTGGATCAAATTTCGGATCTTCAAAAAGCAGTGAACGTGATGCCCGGGGTCGGCCGATCGCCCCACCTGCTCGGCCGTCGCCCACCTGCTCGGCCGTCGCCCAAGCCCTGGGCCGTCGCGCCTTAGGGATTTTTCGGATATATTACATTCGTTTCCAGGACTTGGCATTTTGGCCCTTTTTTACTCTATTTTCGTCCCCTTTGACATTTTCACACACAATTCACTTCAAATATGTTTTGTTGCATAATTTACACATTTTGGGGATTATCTAGCTCGATTATCATCATCATTGCTCGTCTTTACCGATCAAATGGTAAGAATTCTACTTCCTTTGCTCAATTGGATTGAACCATGAGATTGTGACTTATTTGTTATATTGTTGATGGAAGTTTCATATGAATTTGATGAGCTTGTCATTTATGATGTATTGTATTGTGTTTGAACTGATTTTGGTAATGAAAAACTTGGCTTGATTACATTTACAAGGGCTATATATATCCTTTTCAATCTTTGACCTTGCTTGAGTGTTTGATAAAATGTTTCAATGAAAAATTCATCACCAACATGATTCTCTCGTCTTCAAATGTCTTATATATTTATAGAGATCATGTCTTTGCAAATCAAATGAGTTTTCATAAGCTTCTACAAGTCGTATGATTGACTTTTCCCTCTATTTAGTGTATAAGCTTCAATGTTCAAATAACTCGATAAATTGGTTACATTGCGCACTTTGATATGATTATATGATGTTTTTATCGTGCTAACATTCTTTTTGATGATTCCAAAGGGAAGAAACATGTTATAAGCTTATTAGCTCATAAAAGCTAAAATAAGCTCGAGAAAGAAGCTATAAGCTATGGTTTCTAAAAGCCATAAGTTGTGGATTATATTTAGTCCATTTGTTAAATTATGGATTTATATACTTGTCTAATGATGTTTTGTTGACGGGGGGCTTATAAGCTCTTGTTACTTAAGCTCAATATGTAAAAGCTGAGCTTTTAGCTTTTGGTTAATTGTTTCTACTTTACTCTTGTTGTGCATGTTGATAGGGGAGCTTTTGCAAAAATATTTTTGAAAATCTTTACTCCCATCCTTGTGTTTATGTTGCGTGGAATGTTGTCGCTCACAATGAGATAGTTCTTTTAACTTAGGTAAAATTGTTTTGTTTTCAAAATCAACTTTGGTAAATTGTTTTGGTTTATAATCATCAAAAAGGGAGATTGTTTGATAAATGGTTTTATCATGATTTTGATGATTTTGTTTTTATACCAAAACAATGTTTTTAAAGGTTGTCCAAATACTCTAAATGATTTGAAATGGTTTTAATATTTTTAGGAGTATTTCTTCAAGTTTATTTTCGACAAAATTGGACAACACATTTAATGATTTTGTGTCAATGGGTTTTTATATATTTTTATATTTGAAAGGCATTCTCTCTTCTTATTTTTTTAAAGCAAAATAACACCCGGGGGTGGGGATTGAGGCGTGATCCCTACTTGTAGATCAAATAATCAAAATGTCATACAATGTCATGTCCCGTCAAAGCGGGAGAAAATTAAAGAACAAACAATCTATCACTACGATATCTAGAAAGACTATCATAATGAGATATCTAAAAAATAAAAGGAGAACCAATGATCTATGAAAATCAAGCTCGGATATCAGTGGTCCATCCGAATGAGCCCCAGGAGGTGGTGAGAGGTCGTGCCCTCATCAACAATGTGATTGCCAAGAGCGTGACTCCCAACTCCGCTAAGTGATCGTTGGTCGATTCCCTCTCTGTGTATGTGGGAAATCGAATCTTGAAGGTCCTTGACATGTTCGAATGCGATGGGTTTCTTACATTGAAACTATGTTTCTAAATGTTGTCCTAATACTCCGATCGGTCTAAAATGTTTTTACTATTTTTGGAGCATTTCTTGAAGTTTATTTTCGATATAAAATTGGACAACACTTTTGTTTTGAGGCCAATCGGTACGCCATAGGGCATCCGTACTGAAAGTTGTGAAAAACAGTGAATAAGCTATTTCTTTGAAAAAAATTTGTCAGTTGATCGGTCAACGGGTGGTAGACCGAGTATGGTCGGCAAGGCGTCGGCCGGTCGGCCGGGTGTCGGCCGGTGCACAGGAGCAATTTGAAAGCAGAATTTCTGGACTCGTTTTTGGTCTTGCTCGGCCGGCTAGGCATGGGGTCGTCGGTCGAACCCCGTCGGCCGTCGCATACTGTTTAAATGTGTATTCTTATTTTCAAGCGTCTATTTGTGCGCGCCAAGTCGTCGCCCAATGTTTTGACAAAATTCTAAGCTGTTGTGCGGCGGAGACAACTTTTCCCCAAATTGTGGGATTGATTTCTAACTGACTATATTCTTCATTTGTCTTGCAATTTTTCTGATTTCAATCTCTAGGAGGAGCCTATCATGTCAAGATATTTTCTATAAATAGATGAAGAATTGAAGCAACACAACAAGAGAGAATACTACAACACAACAAGATACACTCAAGCAAACATATTTGTTCTTCATTGTTATTATTCTTGTTGTAATAGCTTCAAGGTCTTTCACTTTCACATCTTGAGGTCTAGGCTTATTTCTTGATTACACTTACACTCATAATTGTAATATTCATTATCGAGTTGTAATCTTGATTTTGGGTTATCATTCAACACAAGATATCCTTGTGAGTGTTCTTGTGGTAAGAACACACTTGGATGATCTAGGTGATAGGTGCAAGAAGATTGTGGTGATCTTCTTATTGAGGTGTTGAAGAATTTGGTATTCTTCAAGGTTGAAGATTGTGGTAATCTTCACAAGGTGCCGTTGGAGATTGTGGTAATCTTCAAGAGAGATTGTGGTAATCGCAAATGTGGTGTTGTAGAAGAGTGTGGTGCTCTTGGTGATGTTGTAAGGTGTTGTATTAATTGTGGTAATTAATAAATTCTTTTTTCTTTTTGAAATCTATCCAGGATATCTTTGGGGTGTTAAAGATTTGGCCCTAGGTGGGTTGAACCTCTATAAATCGGCGTGTGTTGTTTACTTCGCACCTTTATTATTGTCTTGACTTGTTTTATTCGAAAAAAGGGTGAAATCGAAAAGATGGAGATAATCTATTCACCCCCCTCTAGATTATCGTAGCCACTTTGACTTACAAACCATTGTACAATTTTCGAGCATCACGAGATCAAAGCTAAAAAGAGCGAGAACATTATTTCACACATATAGATAATATTTTTTTGCTTGATATTATGGCTCAACGTTCACTTTAATCAGGGATGAATAACAACAAGACCCGATGGGCTACAAAATTACGTCTTGTGAGTTTACCCGAAGCCTTCTTTTTCGACCAAACCGGATACAAAGTCCGGAATTATGTCTTTCATGACCTGATAGGTATAAGATACACATTCAAGTTGTAGATGATACTAGGAATGCTCCATTTCTTTGTAATGGGATCGTTATTGTGAAAATTGAAAAGTTGATTGGAAAACCTTGTGCAATTTTGAGGAGAGAATATATAGATGTACTTTTTGTTTTTCGAATGCTTATATATTTTTATATGTGATTAATTTGTTATATAGTCTAATCATTCTTAATTTTAAATAGAGACAAGGCGGTATAGACATTCGGATGAGATTGCAAGTTTGATAGATACGAGGCTTTCTTGAGGTGCGGATAAAAGAAGATCGAGTAGGCATTTTGATGGCCCATTCTCTGTTTTAAAATTGACTACAAATAATTATTTATTAAAACTTATTCGACCTTGGCAATAGAGAGTCGGGTATTCAATTAAAGTATTATTCTCCATTTTTTATCTTATATGTAAAATGTTTTATGTTGCAAAATGATAATTTCTTTTGTTGAAAACAATCAGATTTTTGTCAAAGTGCATGTTGACGGACAAGATGAGAGAAGGTTGAGTTTTTTTTTTTTTTTTTTTTATAGAATTTTACCAAAAAAATGTTAAATTTAAATATGGTTAATAAATTAAAAAAACAAAACTTTGTTTTTGGGGAAAATTCTTCGGAAGATAAAGTAAACACCCTAAGTAAGGTGAAGAAAGGGAAAGAGTTGGTGAAAGATAGCCCATTGTCTAAACAATCTCTTATGGATGATTTTCACATTCTACGAGTCCAAAGAAGTTGAAGTCGTTTGTGAAGAATGAAGAAGACAATTGATAAGAAATAGAGTTGTGAATAATGGTTAGCAATAGTTTTAGAGTTTTTGTTATATATTTTTCGTATTAGTTTTTAACATTATCAATAACTACAATTGAGTTTTGGTTTTTTCGTTTCGTATCCGTTTTTAATTGAATATTTGGTTCCCATGAGCAGAATGTTGAATTTTTATTATTATTATTGAAGCTTTTCTTAGTTCTCATTATCACTTAGTATTTTCTTTGTTAATTTATATCTCAAAAGACATTAAATAAAACATTAACAATGGTTATGAATTATTCTGACTTTTAGTTAATAAATATTATGACAAAACCTTAATCAATATTGAATTTTTCAATTCATTATTATATTATTTTACTATTACTTTTTTATTTTTGTTTTTTACTATTGAAATTGATGTTATCTTTCCATTTTTTTTTTATTCCATAAATTGCAAAGATGGATTCTTTCCATCAATGTTTACAACTTTAACTTATTGACTTATAATTATATAAAGAAATAGATTTCTAAATTGGTATACTATATTTTTGATTTAATGACTTAAAGATCGAGTTTTAACGGTGTTTTTACAAGTTTTATAAAGGAGTAAAATACCCGTATATTTAGTGATCATACTTTACATGACAAAACATACCAAAATGCGGACTACGAAATATGTGTGCACCAATCAATAGTATGGCATTTTTTAAAACATAGAATGAAAACACTTGCATAGAATGAAAACACTAAGCACTATCGGGATTCACTACACTCTTAGTGTAGGGTCAAGTGGTGGCTTATCGGCTTAGAATTTTCTTTGAATAGCACACAAAATAATTGACAATTAACTAATACCCAAAACTACAAATAAAAAGATAAAAATCAAGCTACTAGAATACGGAGAATTAACTATATATTGAAAATAATACAGGCTGATTCTGATCTAAGTTATTTGTTAAATTATACCATAACTATATATTGAAAATATGAAAACGCAATTTTAATTTTAATATGGTGAAATCACACTAATTAGTTAAATTATTTATTTCCAAACTTCCAAATATACCTAAAATGTTAAAACATAATTTTGACATTAATGTGGCCAAATCACCGTTTTTTACCATATATATTTCCATTTATAATTGTCACAAAAATTTATGAATATCTTAGTTAAAAATTATTTTTGGATTATATTTATTTTCATGTATAGAGCAAAATACACATATAAATATACGATCGGTTTGCATATGTGATTTTTATCTTTAAAACCAAATACTGACTAAACTCAAAAACAAAAATTCTCCATAAAAACAAGGTGAACTCAAAGGATCATCACACACTGCGATAATAATGAGGCAACTCGGAGGATTCACGGTATTGGGCAACAAGCGAACAAGGGATACCAATATTGAAAACGGCATAAGTCTTTATGTAGTTGAAAATATTTATAAGTTATATTATTAGATGTTTATAATAGCATGCCATTTTAAAACAAATTTATATTATAATTTAATTTAGATTATAACTTGCACAGTAATGTGTGTTTATAGTATGTTTCATTTGGTTTGTTACCAACATATCCCTTAGAACACGAAATAAATTAGTAAATGAATTAGTCTATTGCAAAATATGATGTATGAAACACCTCTATAGTATAAATTCACTTATCTGTATATTGTTATGTTGTATTGTAATCTTCATTCTTAACTTATTGTAAGCGCACGAACATAAAAAAAACAACAACAAGTTCTAAATAAAGCTATAATTAACAATAGATTGATAGATTTCAAAAAATGTAAACAATAGAATATCCATAAATTGTTAACTGAAGATGTAGAATACAAAAATTTAGTTTATCTTTATAAATTTAAATCTACTTTTTTTTTTTGTAAATAACGGTTCTCATATATCCATAAACCTCAAAAAAGTTAGCACGGAAAATTCAGATCTCTAATTAAACAATAATTAGTCTAAAAAAGTTTACAATAAATTCATCACAATCTTATAATAAACACATAACCAATTCATTTTCAAATATAGTTGGAGACGGCTTTTGTTTCTGCGTGATCCGTGGTGTGGAATATTAGAAATAGAGTGGTGTTTGAGGGAGCTCATATTTCGCTTCCTCTGCTTTTTGCTACATTATGGTCTCTTATTCGTGAATCTAAGACCTTCGACATAGGTCTATGTTTAACTCGTCGGAAGAGTTGTCCGATCTTCTCAAAGGCAAGATGTGAAGTGACCTCGCCATGCACAAAATCACACCATAGACGCGAGTGCGGAGAGTCGGATGGAATAAAAGTCCGAGAATATCTGTACAATAAATAGATGGATAGTGTCGAACAAAGTCATTTGTAAAGTGCCATCTATCGTCATATCAAGATTAATTTGAAAAGATTGGAACTTGGCGGTCCACCTAGTATTTGCAATGCTGATCAAGTCTTTCGTTCATCTTGGGTAAAGGTATGAATGAGAGCTCTCGAGGCTCGACAAACGTATGATCATCCTCTCTCTCTGTTGGAGGTCAGGTCAACTTGTAACCAACGAAGCCAAGAAGCGCAAAGAAGATTCTTCATTGAAAAGGGCCCATTCCTATGTCCGTCTCATTTCTCTGTAGATGTTTTATAGCTATAGTTTGAAAAATCTTTATGCTTGGTTTCTAAAAATGATTTTCTAAAATACAAACATCAGATTTGAATATAATATTATCCATACATACACATGATAAATAAAATGTTTCGAAAAAAATTATAAAATCGAAAAAAATAAAACAAAATAAATGGAAAACTAACTTGTGTACATTTCGTATATATCTATCACGAAAAACCCAAGCACCGATTGTCGGATCTATACTTGGATTTGTGCTTTTTCACTCGGATATTCGATATAAAAAAAAAATCAATTTCAGAAATATTAATAGATAAAAAAATTAAATCAAAGAAATTAAATCATGAAATTATTACCGATTTGATGAACATATTGAATCATTTACGGAGGAGATCCGCATCATTTTTCCATAGTCCAAAAAAATCGGTCAAACATAAACATAAAAAAATATTGTTAGTTTACGGATCTGAAAAAAAAAATATAAAAAAACTAAAAGAAAAAGATAAGTCCAGAAAAATCTACATCTAAAAGATCTGCGAATACATTTTTTTGAAACTATAAAACAGAAAAATAGTTTTAACCTTCAGCAGATCTTGGCGATTCATTAAGAGATCGAAAATAAGATATCGAAATTTTATCTTTTAAATGTGTCGGCGAAACATTAATCGTGAACCCGATCGAACAAGTGTATCGAGGAAAAACACAAGATCGAACTCTTGAAACATAGTACTCGAGAAAAACAAAGATATTCAAACCCAATATGGTGAGTCGAAAACATTGTACGAAGCCTTTCTACTAATCTTCATATATTATAATTAAAAAAATCAAAACAAGCATGCTACATATTTTCTGACAATTTTTTGTGGAATTTTGAAATATTGATTTTCTAATAAAATGTAATACCGAAAAAATGAGAAATCACAAAGAAATCAAAGGAAAATGAAGGATGTTCGATTTTCTTAAACAAACAAACATAAAAAAATGAAAGATGTTCGATTTTCTTAAACAAACAAACATAAAAAAATGAAGGATGTTCGATTTTCTTAAACAAAGAAACACAAAAAATGAAGGATGTTCGATTTTGTATGTGAAGAAAAGAGATGAACAAACCCTAAAATGTTGAAGAAAATAAATTGAAATCGGGTAGTGAGAGAAATGGATGGCGAAAACCCTAAGCCCATTTGGTTTTTTTCATTTTTGTAAATGATATTTAAATTGGAGCGTTCTACACACTATTATGTGGCATGATCCTATGAAAAATTCTACACGTGTACGGTTAGATAAGTTGATGTGGTATTGGTTTTAAATTAATTGAAAATCTTTGAATTTGGTTTAAAAAACAAAAACAAAAATCTTTGAAATGGGCTTTAAAAATACATATTATTGGGCTTATTCATCTGTTGGGTAGATATCTGTTTTTATTGGGTTAGTTCATTTACTTTTTGGGCTGATGGGTTTTAAATTGGTAAATAATTTGTGCTAATCATTTGTTTTATTAAAGATTTATTTATATATTTAAATATTTGCTTTTATAATTCACCATAAAAATATATTAATAGTTAAATTTAATTCTATTTAATATTTATAATATATATATTTATTGACATATTTAAATGATTATTATTTTATTCACCTTTTGTATGATATATATGATATTCTTTTATATTAGATTATATTATTTTATTATTACTTTGATTTTTCAAATAGAAAATGGGAGCATGATAGGAGAACATCTGCAGATGGATATAATAGAGTTGTATCCAAGAATGATTCGAGCAAGATTGTTTATCCATTTTCGAACTCTCTCAAAGTGACATCACAAACGACACATTTTATTTTATTGTTATTATATATATATATTTATTTATTTTAAAATTAATTTTTGAAATAGAAAATATTTTTGATAAAAAAATTTGTTATTCGGTCAATTAAATGAAAACATGCGTAAAAATACTTAAAATAATAGTTGTATTTTTTTCAAAAACATATATATATATATATATATAACTCTTTGTATTAAAAATATATTGATATAAGATGTTGATTTCTTACATGATATACACACAGGAATTCTTAAATGATATAAGATTTTCCGGAGTTCCTAATCATGAAATTCATTTGAAGGTTGGGACTCTTGTTATGCTCCGAGAAATATAGATCATTCAATTGGTTTGTGTAATGGTACACGATTGGTGATTACAAAGCTTGGTAACCATGTGCTTCAATCTAAAATTCTCACTGGAGCCAATGCAGGTCATAAAGTGTTGATTAGCGAATGACTCTTTACCCCATCGACCTATAGATTCCTTCAAGTTCCAGCAAAAAGCGGTTTCCTTTGATCGTGTCAGTATTCCATGAGGCCCATGACGTTAAACAAAAAGTCAAGGACAATATCTCTCTAATCGGCCTATATCTCAATAATCCAATTTTATCATGACCAATTATGTGTGGCGGTTTCTCGAGTTACCAATCGAAAGGGGTGAAAATATTAGTTCTGGCGATCGTCAAAAAACAAATAAGCGACTAATGTTGTATACAAAGAATTTTTTAAAATTTGTAATTTTTATTTTGTGCAATTGTAATTTGCTTTACGAAGATTTGTTATAGACTATATTTTTATTGACATTTTATTTATATAGCAACACCACACTGAAAGCGATCCGTGCATCGCGGCGTAAAAACTAGTATTTTTAATACTACATAGTTAACCATTAACGTTTAAAAGTTCGGTATGGTCAAAATTATTAGTGTGTCAGACAACAAGTGAATAAAAATATTAATATTGGACTTTCTATTATTATTATATTTCAAATGAATCAATTATAATAATAATTCACAGAAACCATAGATGATAGACCCCCAATCAAGAAGCTTCATGGAATCTCATATTGCTAGTGCTAGCTGGACCATCAAGATCTCTCCTGGGTCCAACCCACTTACTAAATTCGAAACGCGTAAACCCGTACAAGTTTTTTGGCACTCTATAATCCAGCTCATTTTAACTGGACTTCTCTTTATACTCCTCACCGTCACACGGATACTTCCTTTCCAGTTTTCACCAACTTCAATTACAGCTGGACGCGTATTGCCTAACCCCAAATTCTGCATATATAAAAGGGTGTCCACAATTCAGTTTCTAATTCATCACAGCAACAAATAACAACATCATTTCCTTTACATTTTCTCCCTCAGCCACTGAAAAAGAACAGAATGGCAACATTTTCTGAATCAAATTTACCCATAATTATGCTTTTACTTTCAATTTTCTTGGCTTCTTTGATGACTTCTTCAGCTGATTTCTACCGAGATGCTGAGATCACTTGGGGCGATGGACGCGCCAAGATTCTTGAGGGTGGACGGGCCCTGACGTTGTCCCTGGACCAATACTCTGGTTCTGGGTTTCAATCCAAGAATGAGTATTTGTTTGGAAGATTTGATTTGCAACTCAAACTTGTCCCTGGAAATTCTGCTGGAACTGTCACAACTTTTTTGTAAGTTTTTCGATCCTTCACTTGCCAGTTGTCACTTCCAATTAATTCTCATGATCATATATCTGACTCATATGTTGTATTTGTTATTCCCTTTTAATTTGCAGCTGTCTTCTCAAGGAGCTGGACATGATGAAATCGACTTTGAGTTTCTTGGAAATTCTTCGGGAGAGCCATACACGGTTCACACCAATGTTTATGCTCAGGGGAAAGGAGATAAGGAACAACAATTCCATCTTTGGTTCGACCCAACTTCCGCTTTTCACACTTACTCTATCGTCTGGAATCCTCAACGCATCATGTATGTTATTTTCTTTTCTTTTTTTTTTTTGAATGCAAATTCAAACCATTACAAGCCCGAACATTAGAAAAATGAATTCTGACAGATTCAAGTTATTGTTGTTGTATGATTTCAGATTCATGGTGGACAACATTCCAATCAGAGTATACAACAATCAAGAATCAATTGGAACTCCATTCCCCAAGAGCCAGCCAATGAGAGTACACTGCAGTTTGTGGAACGCAGATGACTGGGCAACACAAGGCGGACGGGTCAAGACTGATTGGACTAAAGCTCCATTTGTGGCCTCTTACAGGAATTTCAACATTAATGGGTGTGTTGCCGGATCCGGATCCTCATGTGGGTCTAAATCGGCGGATTCATTTAACACGGAGGCTTGGAGAACCCAGGACTTGGATGCCAACGGTAGAAACAGGTTGAGATGGGTCCAACAAAAGCATATGGTCTACAACTACTGTGCTGATTCAAACAGGTTTCATCAAGGCATTCCGGCCGAATGCAAGCGCTCCAGATTCTAATGACCTTTATCCACTTTCGGGATTATCATACCTTTTTTTTTTTTTCGATTTTGCAGTTTGGGTTTGTTTATAGGAATTCTTTATTCTTTAATTCTTTAAATCAATTGTAATAACAGAGCCATTGGAAGAAAATGAAATTATTCATTAGTATGCAATATGATATGATTGTTGAGACTTTGAGAATACAAGGAAAAACTATTCGAAGAAAGACGAAGATAAATTCTCATCGTTTAGATTATTTAACTGATCCCTAAATTGCAATTCGATAGTGGTGTAATTGTTAAAACTCTGGAGCCTAAAACAGAGGTCTCTGTTCCATTCTCATTACTCCTCCAATTTCCAAGATATATACTAAAAAAGTAATAGTAATTGTTCAATTAATTATGTATAATTTTAAAAAAGTAATTACATATAAAATAGCCAATTTATAATAATTGAAGAAAAGGTAGTTGTCAATGGTTAAAACTCTTAAGCTCATACCATAGATTGGGGTTCAATTCTCATCACCTCTCCCATCCCAAGATATATACTAAAAAATTGATCTAGTAGTTCGAGTAATTAGATATAAAACAGCCAATTTAAAATTAATCAATATTTGTAATCAGTATTTGGTCCTAAACTTAAAAAATAAAATTTCTTGACATGTTACAAGCTATATTCCGGGTCTCTGACTAAGATGTTCAAAGATCAAACATTTTCTTGAGAAAAAAATTCATCTAAAAAGAATGTAATTAATAATTATAAGAGAAAAAGATCATTATTCAACTTAAATATGAAAACCATGCTCAAATATAATTTTATTAATACACACCATAACTACCGAATATTGCACATCTCTGTTACCAATTATCATTAATATTATGAAATATGATTTAGAAGATACAACATTGGAGGGATTCACTCGCCTATTTCTTTAGTTTTACAACAAGTAAACGACTTAGTTAGTAGATATAGTAAGCAAGGTCGATCCGACAAGGACTGATAAACTAATGTGCTAAATATTGTGATTATAATAACACTAATTTTATTTAGGCGATCGAATTGTGATTGATGTTAATAAAAACTAATTAAGAAAATATTCTAACACGAAAAGTAAAAAAATAAAATCACAAAGGAAAAGATCAAGTAAATGGATAGATTACGGGGCTACAATTGATTAATCATTCTCTTGTTATCCAAATTAATCAAACCAAATTATTATTTATCTCCATAGCTATACGATGATCACACATATTATTTATCCTCTCTCTCTCTCTCTCTCTCTCTCTCTCTCTCTCTCTCTCTCTCTCTCTCTCTCTCTCTCTCTCTCTCTTTCTCGACAAAATAAATGTGTAAATTGGATTACCTACGCTAACATCTCTACTCGACAACATAGAAATAACCGGCCAACTCTGAATAGCATAAAAGATAAATAAGTTCTCACAAATAATCACGGACTTCTCAATCATGCAATATATTCATGCCAAGTACTCAATATCTAGTATTGAAACTCCTCTCTCGATTTATGAATTAATACGTCAAACATGCTAAATCATTGGTCGGGATGATAGAACAAACAATAAATCAAAGTACTCGAACATGGTTCAAAATATAACTTCAATTAAAACTAATCATCCAACAAGAAGTAAAATAACTTACTCCCAATAGCATAAAAGAAAAATAAGTTCTCACAAATAATCACGGACTTCTCAATTATGCAATATATTCATGTCAAATGCTCAAAATCTAGTATTAAAACTCCTCTCTCGATTTATGAATCAATACATCAAATATGCTAAATTATTAGTGGATGATAGAACAAACAATAAATCAAAGTATTAGAACAGGGGTTCAAAATATAACATCAATTAAAACTAATCATCCACAAGAAGTAAAATAACCTATTCTCAAGCCAGAAATCACAACTTATTTAGCGGACATGGAGAACGCAAAATTCATTGACAAATTACTCATATCCATATCAAATTAGATGAAAATAAAATATAATGGAGAAAAGAAAACTTAGGGATATCAATGAGTCTCTCGATCTATCTATCCTCAAGCGCAAAATCTTGATTTTTCCTCTTGGTTCCTCTTGAAGACATTTGCTCTTTTTCTCTTTTCTAGGGCAAAAATCCATTCTTCTCTCGTTTCTAGAGCTAAAATTGTTCTTTTTCTCAATTTGTTCCGCATCCTCTTGATTTTTACCTGATAGGATAAAACGATTGGATAAGGAAAGATTTTGCCAAATCCGTCATAATACGCACGGGCAGACCATGCGTCGTCCCATTACGTCTGTCAAGACTCTATCTCACACATGAGTTGTGCGCATACACACATGCTGCCCGTGTGTGGTCATATTTTGCTCCAACTCATACGATTCTTCTCATGTTATTTTCTTACTTTGTGCTCCTCGTTCACATAAATTTACACTTTCTCAAGGGTTCTACTATACCCAATGCTCCAAATCACCTCAAAAGTGCTACAAAATAGTCATTTTCCTACAAAACAACCATAACATAATATCTTTTCCAAACATTAAGAGCACAACCCTTATTACTAAGTTAATGTATGCATATCACCAAATCTCTGTTAAAACAATGTCCAATATATATGCAAAAACAACAATTACCAGGAGTTGCGTCAAAAATACTATCTTTATTGTAGGGTTATGTTTCCATGGTCTACTTTCAATTTCGATGTTGGAATCATTTTTTTTTAATATATTTATTGGTTTTCATGTGGAAATTGAGAATGTATTTGGATGGAAAAATGAAAATAAAACTTTATATATATTCGAGAAATGAGAATATGTTTGGTTGATAGAGTTTTGAATATAAAAATACGTGATACAAAATGAAATTATGTTTAATTTTGCTTTTGTAGAATGTGTATTTTCAAATTACATAAACAATATTTTCAAAGTTGATACTTGTGGGGCTCACTTTCAAGATAATTTGTATATATGATATTATATTTGTGATATGAGTTGATGTACATTGGCGGTCTAATGGATCTAATCATCAAATGGAACCCCATCACCAATCAACCAACCACCAAGATTTCCCCATTCTCTCCTAGCCTCTAAATCAATTTTCTTGGATTTGCGTTTTCCCTTTCATCCCTTTCTGTCATTTCCCCTTACGACCTTCCCCATTAGGATTTGAATTACGAGAAGAGATTTGTATTAGGATTCATACCCATAATTCTAAAAAGAGAAAAACTCAGGACATATTAGAAGGCTTCAACTCGTAGTGGAGGTTTCATGGGCGACAACAAACACGTTAAGGAAAAATTCATGCGTTGTTCAAGATCGGGCGATGCTCGGTGGTGTAATTGGCCCAACTCTTACGGGTTGAGATCTCTATTCCATTTTCTCTATTGCACTCCATATTCCAAATGTTGGATGAAATACACGTGTAACGATTGTGACATCATATGACATCATCTTGTACACGTGTCTTTCATCCAATACAATAGAATAAGAGTGGAATGAGGAAAGTGGAATAGGAGATCTCATCCCAACTCTTACACTTTTGAAATCTAGGTAATGTTATTTCAACGACCCAACTCTCACGTTGTGCGAGATTAGACGACACTCCATGTATGTACTTGGCCCCGATTAGTTCACTATTGAAAGCTAAGTGTGTTTGATGTATCATCGATGTTGGATCATCAATCCGATTAAGTAATATATTTTGCTACCAAGAAAGCGAGAAGGCACTTTGAGATCAGGTCATACGGAATACGGTGCCGGCTTTCAATAGTGTAAGAGTTGGGCCAATCGTATATATGTAAGCATTGTCGATTTTGAGCAGCGTGATAGCTCGCTAGATGCAACAATATTAGAGTTGGGATAGGTACGCACACGTGAGCGTTGTCTAATCTTGAACAACGCAATGAATTTGGGTCGAATAATAGTGCCTCGACTTTCAATAGTGTAAGAAATGGGCTAAGTCATGGACACATGCATGCGCATCGTCGATCCGACAGTGTGTGATACCTAGATTTCAACGCGTGGAAGAACTAGGCCAGGTATGCACATGAGATTTTGAAACTTGATAAAAATTCAAATAAATTTGAACAATATTATGTTCGCCTTGACTCGATTAGATTCACTTACACCCTAATTGTCACTCCAAAATGAGGCTTAAAATGAAGTAATAGTTTCGATTTATGACATCCAGAGTCCTCGATCATAGCTTTCAAAGGCTCGGCGCATAAGCACAGGCGTAAAGCGCGTGCCTTTTTGAAGTGAGGCATAAAAATTACCCACATATTCGAAGAAGAGGGAAATAGCATAAGATTGGACATCCTTTTTCATTTTGTAAATTTTCTTTTGCTAGAGAATAGTGATGAAAATTTTTGAAAGAAAAAAATTAATTTTGATAGTGTGATTGGTTATGAGATGAAAATGTAATGATGAAAGTTGATTTGATATAGAATAATAAAACAATGCTTGGATATGATTGATAGTTCAAAATATATAAATGGGTAAATAATAGAATTTATGGAAAAATGAATAATAATGATTGGTGATTTGATAGGTTTTGAAAAATAAGTGGAAGTGACTGATGGAAGAAAAACATAAAAATGAGTGAATAGAGTATTTTCAGAAATTTTTATAAGTATTCACATTTTTGGTAAAAAAATCTCTATAGTGGAGCGAAAAAGAAATTGTTTTCATAAGCAAATCGCTGACTAAGATTCTCCGTGTTTTCCTTAGTTGTGCGCTATTCTACATCATTTTCATTATTTAGCGTTTTTCACTTGGGCAGTCGGACTCATGTTTAATTAGAGCATAACTTAAGAAACTCTAGGAAAAGCGAGTAAATACAAAGCCCATTATAAACAAAAACCCAATTTTTGGCCCATGTTTAATTGGTAGCTTAGTCTAAAAACTCTATTTTTCACTCGGTGGGACTTAGCAGGACATCCGGCACATACGCATACGAGCTCGGGTCGCATGGGAGGCTATGAGGCGAGTGACCAACGCCTTGTGCCCGAGGCTCGCCTTTGACAACTATGTATGCGATACATTGAAGAATTATCATTAGGTATTTTTAGTTAAACAATGAATTAATAGGTCTTTATATATTAATCTTGTTTCTCTTTTTATATTAAAAAAAAGATAGTTGCTGGCCTTTTTAATATATTTCTCAGTCAAAAGAACATGTAGCTACCATTAATTATTTTATGAAATATGAAAAAATGAACAACTTTGGGATTTAGGCTACTCCTTGTATATATATAGTAGGAAGGTGTTTTGGAGAAATCAAAAGTACCGTAACAAAATTTATCAATTTTTTAGCATTTTCATTCATTAGAATAAACTTACTAACTGGATACAACATCTAGTAAGAAATAACTTTATAGCCTACGGATCATAAATTTGTACTGGATCTAAAACAAAATTTTAAACCTAGATGGATCTAACATGAAAACATTTCTGAGTAATATTATATCAAAATGGAAAAAATATTTAGAATAATCAGACAATATTTATCATTAGCCCAAAATTCTACTAAGATCGCTCCTTGATCAGAAAAATCTTTACGAAGCTTCATGGAATAACACTGCTGAAAGTTGAAACAAGCTGTTCTGGATCCAACCAGGGTATTTTGAAAAAACGCGTAAACCCGCAACCTGTTTTTGGCACTCCTAAATCCAGCTCATTTTAACTGGGTTTCTCTTTACTCTCCTCACACGGATACTTCCTTTCCAGTTTTTCACCAACCTCAACTACAGCTGTCCGCTGTATATATAAATGGATGTTCACAATTTCATTTTCATTCATCAACAGGACAAATAAAACAATATCATAATTTCCTATACATACATTCCATTTCCCTCTCTCTGCTACCCCAAAAAGGAAAAGAATGGCAACATTTTCTCAATCAAATTTACCCATAATTATACTTTTACTTTCAATTTTCTCCGCTTCTCTGTTACTGACCGCTTCTGCTGATTTCTACCGGGATGCCGAGATTACCTGGGGCGATGGACGCGCCAAGATTCTTGAGGGTGGACGGGCCCTGACATTGTCGCTAGACCAATACTCTGGTTCTGGGTTTCAATCAAAGAATGAGTATTTGTTCGGAAGATTCGACTTGCAACTTAAACTTGTCCCTGGAAACTCTGCTGGAACTGTCACCACTTTTTTCGTAAGTTTTTCGATCCTTCACTAATTGCCCACGTCCAATTAATTCTCATTATAATCATCACTATTCATTACTTATTCCGTTTTAATTTGCAGTTGTCTTCTCAAGGAGCTGGACATGATGAAATCGACTTCGAATTTCTGGGAAATTCTTCGGAGAGCCATACACAGTCCACACCAATGTTTATGCACAGGGAAAGGAGATAAGGAACAACAATTCCATCTTTGGTTCGACCCAACTTCTGCTTTCCACACTTACTCTATCGTCTGGAATCCTCAACGCATCATGTATGTTAATTACTCTCTTTCCCTTATAATTAATCACCATAGAAGCATTGGAACTATGTTGAATTCTGACAGAATGCTATATTTGTTGTATAATTTCAGATTCATGGTGGACAACATTCCAATCAGAGTATACAACAATCAGAATCAATTGGAACTCCATTCCCGAAGAGCCAGCCAATGAGAGTCCACTGCAGTTTGTGGAACGCAGATGACTGGGCAACACAAGGCGGTCGGGTCAAGACTGATTGGACTAAAGCTCCATTTGTGGCCTCTTACAGGAATTTCAACATTAATGGGTGTGTTGCCGGATCCGGATCCTCATGTGGGTCTAAATCGGCGGATTCATTTAACACGGAGGCATGGAGAACCCAGGAATTGGATGCCAACGGTAGAAACAGGTTGAGATGGGTCCAACAAAAGCATATGGTTTACAATTATTGTGCTGATTCAAACAGGTTTCATCAAGGCATTCCGGCCGAATGCAAGCGCTCCAGATTCTAATGACCTTTATCCACTTTCGGGATTATCATACCTTTGTTTTTTTCGATTTTGCAATTTGGGTTTGTTTATAGGAATTCTTTATTCTTTAATTCTTTAAATCAATTGTAATAACAGAGCCATTGGAAGAAAAGGAAATTATTCATTAGTATGCAATATGATATGATTGTTGAGACTTTGAGAATACAAGGAGAAATAAATCGAAGAAAGACGAAGATAAATTCTGATGGTTTAGATTATTCAACTTAAATATGAAAACCATGCTCAATATAATTTTATTAATACACACCATAACTACCGAATATTTCATATCTCTGTTACCAACTATCAATAATATTATGAAGTATCATTTATAAGATACAACATTGGAGGGGTTCACTTTTCTTTAGTTTCGCCACAAGTGAACGACTTTGTTAGTTGATATAGTAAGAAGGTCGATTCACAAGGACTGATAAACTATAATGTACTAAATATTGTGATTATAATAACACTAATATTATATAGGATTGATCGAAATTGTGATTGATGATTAATAAAAACTAATTAAGAAAATATTCTAACACGAAAAAGTAAACAAAACAAAGAATCACAAGGGAAAAAATCAAGTAAATGGATGGATTACAAGGTTACAAGTCATTAATCGGTATCTTTTTATTAAAATTAATCAAACTAAAATTATTATTTATCTCCTATAAGATGATCACACACATTATATACAATGGGTTTTTTAGCCATTCATCAAATCGAGATGTTTTTAGCCATCTTTTTCAAACACATCTTTTTAGTCTTTTGGGGTGTGAAAAACTCAATTTGAGTGAATCTACTTGCACCAAAAGAACGTAGCGCTTGTTTCTTTGTAAGCGCAAATTCTGGTGTGATACTATGTACGACAATAACTTAACGCCGAGTTCAATGACTCGACATCATAAGACGCAATGTATCGCTGAAGATTACATGTGACTCGCCTTTATGTATGATTACAATGACCTGTAGTATGGCACTAGCATAGCGTCGAGTTACAATGACTCGACACTGTAACGGGAGCACTATAGCGCGAGTTACATGTGACTAAATCTTGTAGCATGAAGTTATATTGACTCTGACAACATGTACGATCTTGCAGCGTTGAAGATTCATGACCGACATCAGAGCGGAGCACTTTATGCGCTGGAGTTACATGTTTCGATACTATAACGATCTTTACACCGTATTTAGCGTGAGTTACATGCGGACTAAATACTTATAAAGCGACAACATAAGCGCGAGTTACATGTGACTCGATTGTCATAACTGCGACAGCGAAAGCGCGAGTTACATGTGACTCGATATTGTAGCATGAGTTATAGTGACTGCGACAACTTTGTCAGCACGCGATCTTGCGCGTTGAGATTATGATGACATCGACAATAGGAGGCCCTGTAAGCGGGGTTACATGTGACTTCGATACTATAGACGACATTGTAGCGTGAGTTACATGTGACTAAATCTTATGCTCTTGCAGTTTCTTGTAGCGCTTGAGTTACATGTGACTTTCGGCGTAGCAATGTACGACAACGTAAAAGCGCTTGGGATTCATATGACTTCGATCTTTATGTAGCGACAACTCATTAATCAGAAGACGAGATTTCGTGACTCTTGTAAGCGTGATTTATATGTGACTCAACACTAACCCGCGATCTTGAATAGCGTTGAGTTATGTGACTCGACATCCAAGTTTTCTCACGTATTATAACCCGATTATTTTATTTTTCTCCAAAAAACTTTGAATTTAAATAACTTGTTCGTTTTAAATTCATTTTTGCATGTATAATATATCAAATTAATCCTCATTTCGATATCTATAATTTAACATCTATATTGCATATTTAAGCAGAAAATACAGGCGATTTTTAAGAACTTGAAAGAAAGAGTAAGAGGACATAATAGAGATAAATGGAAGAGAGAGAGTGTGTGTGTGTGTGTGTGTGTGTGAGAGAGAGAGAGAGAGAGAGAGAGAGAGAGAGAGAGAGAGAGAGAGAAATAATCGAATATCAAACAAATATCTTTAGAAGGGTATGAATGTCATTTTATACCCCAAAATAATCTAAAAGGATTGTGTTTGAAAAAGTTTACATTTTTAATCTTTCTACACTTTTGAAATGGCTAATTTGAAACATCTCCACCATTATTTATCCTCTCTCTCTCTCTCTCGAGACAAAATAAATGTAGTTGGATTACCTACGGTAGCATCTCTACCAAATATAGAATAACCAACTCCCAATAACATAAAAGATAAATAAGTTCTCACAAATAATCACAGACTTCTCAATTGTCGATATATTCATGTCAATCTTTAAGATCTAGTATTGAAACTCCTCTCTCGATTTATGAATCAATACATCAAACATGCTAAATCATTAGTCCGATGATGATAGAACAAACAATAAATCAAAGTACTCGAACAAGGTTCAAAATATAACATCAATTAAAACTAATCATCCAAGCAAAGTAAAAATAACATACTCTCAAGCCCCGAATCACAAGATGTTTAAATGACATGAGAACAAAAATTCTATCGACAAATTATTCATATCCATATCAAACTAGATGAAAATAAAATATAATGGAGAACACAAACTTACGAATATCAATGAGTCTCTACCCATCTTCTTTCCACAAACGCAGACCTTGATTTTTCCTCTTGGTTCCTCTTGAAGACATTTGCTCTTTCTCTTTTCGGGGCAAAAATCTTTCTTCTCTCGATTTTCTGTAGAGCTAAAATTTGTTCTTTTTCTCAATCCTGCTTATGCATCGTCTTGATTTTACCCCAATAGGATAAAACAGTTGGATAAGGAAAGATTTTGTCAAATCCCGACACATGCGTGCCCAGGGCCGAGCCGATCATCCCATTTACGCATCAAGACTCTGATCTCATACGGGTTGTCGCATATGCACGAGCTGCCCGTGTGGTCATTTTTGCCCGACCACTGATCGTTTTTCTCGTGTTATTTTCTTGCTCCTGTGTTCACATAAATTTACACTATTCACCGGGGTTACTATACCCAATGCTCCAAATCACCTAAAAAAATACTACAAATAGTCATTTTCCTACAAACGCAGGCATAACATAATATATTTTCCAACATTAAGAATGACAACTCCTATTCACCCAAGTTAATGTATGCATATCACCAAATTTCATTCAAAACAATGTCCAATATACATGCAAAAATAACAATTACCATAATTGCATCTCGAAAAAAGACTATCTTTATTGTGAGTTATGTTTCCATGAATACTTTTTAATTTAGATGTTGAATTATTTTTTTAATATAATTTATTGGTTTCGTGTGAAAATTGAGAATATATTTGGATGGATAAATGAAAATAAAACTTTATATGTTCGGAAATGAGAATAGTTTGGTTGATGGGGATTTTGATATGAAAATACGTGATACAAATGAAGTATGTTTCTTTTTTGCTTTTGTAGAATGTGTATTTTTCAAATTACATATACAATATTTTCAAAGTTGATACTTGTGGGGTTCACTTTCAAGATAATTTGTATATATAATATTATATTTGTGATACGAGTTGGTCTCTTGTTAGGCGGTCTGACTTGGATCAAATGAGTTTCTTAACGTGAGCCCCATCGTGATCGAATTCACTAAGATTTATTTTTTATACAGCCTCTAAATCAATTTTCTTGGATTTTGACCTCCGCTTTCATCCCTTTCCTCGTCATCTCCACCTTTACGACCTTCCCCATTGCATTTGAATTAAAGAAAGAGATTTATATTGGGACTCATCGAAAGTCCGATGCTAGACCCATACTTCAAAAAGAAAAGCTCGGCACATACAGAGAATGCCATTTCGTGGTGGAGGTTTTATGGTCAAAACAATCACGGTAAGGAAAACTTATCGTTGTTCAAGATGGAGCGATGCTCAACGGGTGTATTTCCGCCCAACTCTTACACTATTGAAATCTAGGTAATATTATTTCATCGACCCAACTCACATCGTTTGAGATCGGGATGACACTCCTACGTATGTCACGGCCCAATCCTAATGCAAAGCATTGAAAGGCGTTTGATGTATCATGTTTGTTGGATCATCAATCCAATTCGTGAAAATATTTTGCTACCAAGAAACGAGCAAGACTTTGGTAGAGCGGAATATACGGAATACGTTTGCTTTTAATGTTAAAAAAGAGGTCAGCTGCACGCACGCAGAAGCATCAGCCTCGATCTTGGCGAGTGTGATAGGATTGGGCCAGGACGCACATGTGAGCGTGGCGTTAGGCACGACACATGAGTTGGGGGCCAATGCGCACACGTGACGCTTGTCCGATCCGAACAATGCAAAGAGTCAGGGTCCGGAGCGAATAACGGTGCACGGCTTTCAATATTAAAGAAACGGGATAGTAGGACACATGAGCATGGCTGTCGTTTGATCTCGACGGCCGATGACAATACCTAGATTTCAAACGGTGGAAGAACTAGACCAGTATGCACGGATTTTGAAACTCGATTAAAATTGAAATAATCTTAAAACAATCATATCCGCTCGATTAGATTCGCTTACATCCTAACTTGTCACTCCCAAAATTAGGATAAAATGAAGTAATAGTTTTGATTTATGATATCCATAGTCTCTGATCCCACAGCATTCAAAGTGCTCAAGGTGCACAAAGACACGAGTTCCTAGAGTTCGGCCGCTCACTTTTTGAAGTGAGGCGTAAAAATTACCCCACATTCAAGAGGAAATAGCATAAGGGTGCGATTGGACATCCCTTTTCATTTTGTAAATTTTCTTTTTTTGCTAGAGAATAGTGATGAAAATTTTTGAAAGAAAAAAAATGAATTTTGATAGTGTGATTGGTTATGAGAAAAATGTAATGATGAAAGTTGATTTGATATAGAATGGTAAAACAATGCTTGGATATAATTGATAGTTTAAAATATATAAATGGGGTAAATAGTAGACTTTATGGAAAAAACGAGTAATAATGATTAGTGATTTGATAGATTTTTTGAAAAATGAGTAGAAGTGACTAATGGAAGAAAAAAAAATGAAAATGAGTGAATATTGTATTTTCTCAAAATTTTCACAAGCATTCACATATTTTACAGTAAAAAAAAACTCTATAAGCGAAACCAAAAAAATTATTTCATAAGCAAATCGCAACCTAAGATTCTCCCGTTTTTTAGGTTGTGTGCTATTCTACAACATTTTTCTACTATTTAGCCTTTTTTTTTCACTTGGGCGATTGGACTTATATTTTATTAGAAAGATAACTTAAAAATTTTAGAAAACTTAGTAAATACAAAGCTCATTAAAAAACCAGGTTTGGCCCATGTTTAATTAGTAGCCTAGTCTAAAAAACTCTATGTTTACTCGGATATACGCCGCCGACGTCAGGAAGCGTACGCGTGCGAGCACGGGCATGTGCACAAGTAAAACACCTTGCATGGGAGGCTATGAGTGTAAGTCAGCGGCTACGATAATCTAGAGAGGGTGAATAGATTATCTCCATCTTTTCGATTTACTTACACTTTTGAACCA